>JAWWMN010000077.1:575658-596257 GCA_035047745.1 Catamblyrhynchus diadema | reverse complement strand
ATATATATTTATTTATATTTATATTTTAAGCTCTATTTTTAAATATTTATTTATATTTTTAGCTCCATTTTTTAAAAAGTCTTTAGTCTTATTTGTAAGGCTATTTTTTGAAACTTATTTCCAGTTTAATTTTTTTCCAAGATTTGTCTTATTTTATGGTATTTTTAAGTCACTTAAGGTTTTATGTAGATGTGCACTATGGGAGCCTTCTGTCAGGCATTGAGAATTTTCCACAAACCCATTTCCCACACTTTTACTCACTCCATTTGGCTTTGTGATCCCACTCATTTTCTGTTCCAGCTCCCTTTCAGCCAGCACAAAGCCTGGGGGTGGCAGGAGGGGTCCCTGGCTCTGCCCTGATGCTCTCTGCTCCCCCAGGCACGCCCCAGGTGCAGAAGGTGATGACAGTGATGATCAGTGACCACCAGAAGCTCTTGCCCCCCTCCAAGGACGTGCCTCCCTCCCCGCCTGCCCCCCAAAACGAGAAGAAAGCTCCTGTCCCTCGCAGCTCCGTGGGCTGGGGGGCTGCAGAGGACCCCAGGGGCTCCACCCCAAGGCAGATGGTAAGGCTGGGTTTATTAAATAAATAAATTAATTAACCTACGTTCATTAAACGTGTGGTTAGTTGTGGCAGGCTCTGACAGGTCAGAGAGCCCTAAAAGCATTTGCTATTTTTGGGTTCAAAAGCTGTGTCTGTCACCCCTGGAATATTTACATCAGGAAAATGATGTAGATAAACTTTCCACTTTCCTGTGGAAAATCTGCTGCTCTGGGGAATATGAAAACTCCCAAAGCTTTTTGGCCCTAGCACATGAAACCTTTCCAGCTCAGGCTGGTGAGGGGAAAACATTGAGGGTTAAAGGCTTTTCTTCGAAGGGATCCCTGCAAAAATCATAAATTTGGTGCAATTCAAAGTGGATTTTAATGGAAAAGTGTGGCCAGCATGTTCCAACATGCCCTCTGTAAAGCTCTGTGCCCTGTCTGCCCCAGGGCTCTGTTTTGCAGAGGGATCGCCCCAATTTCAGCAGCAGCCCTGGCCCAGCTGCCACCTCGAGCGTCCCTGGGGAGGACCCAGAGCCCACAGCCACGCTGGGAATGTGGAAAACTCAGCCAAGGAAAAGAACCCAGACTTTGCCCAGCAGGAAATCCTTCCTGGCAGCGCCAGGGGACAAGGGCAGGAGTGAGGTCCTCGCCAGTGACTTCTGGAAGAGCAGCCCACGCCCCCTGGCCAGTGAGGGACACAAGAGAACGTTGTCCCATGATCTCTTTAAGCTGCTGGACCTGCACAGGGCTGCAAGCTGTGACAGCAACGTGGCAGAGAGCGGGGAGGGCAGCGGCTCCAGCCCCAGCCCTGCCAGCAGCACCTCTGAGAAGGAATTCCTGCCCTGCTTCAGCCCCTGCCACGAGCCAAAGGAGCCTGGCAGCCCCAGCAGCAGCCCTGCTGAGGAGCCCAGAGCTGAGCAGGACAGAAGGGAGTTCCTGCAAGGTGTGATCCACAAGCTGGAGAAGGATTTGGAGGAGCAGAGGAGTGACTACGAGGGGCAGGTGGAAAGGTAACTGCAGGAGCAGCTCGTGCTGAGACAGCAGACCCTGCAGATCATTCACCAGCAGGTCATGCAGGATGCCATAGCAGTGATCCATGATAAAACACAGCTGTTAGCAGGCAAATCAGGGTGCTGCACTGCACGAGCTGGGGGTGAGGGATTATTCCAACATCAGGGCTCCATAGCTCTTACCAGTCAGTGGCACTGCAGTGTTCCTGCAGTGCTCTGCACAATTCCTGTCATAATTCCTGTTGTTACCCCGGCATTGGACCATCAAACTCTCCAGAATTCACCAGCAGCATTATTACACCATGGGCTGTAACGATCAGCTCCACATATTGTTATTATATTACAATTATTATCCCATTATCAATACACACAGATCACATTTATTCATTTATTGGATTGAGTTGTGTGGCCACTGAAGGGCTCAGGGCAGCACCTCTGGCTTGTTTTGGTGCTGAGGGAGTCTGAGATCAGATTCCCTGAGAGCCAAATGACTTCCTAGCCCTTTTCCAGTCTAATTCAACCCAACCCAATCCAATCCAACCCAACCCAATCCAATCCAATCCAATCCAGTCCAGTCCAGTCCAGTCCAGTCCAGTCCAGTCCAGTCCAGTCCAATCCAATCCAATCCAATCCAATCCAATCCAATCCAATCCAGTCCAGTCCAATCCAATCCAATCCAATCCAATCCAATCCAATCCAATCCAATCCAACCCAATCCAGTCCAGTCCAATCCAATCCAACCCAATCCAATCCAGTCCAGTCCAGTCCAGTCCAATCCAATCCAATCCAATCCAACCCAGTCCAGTCCAGTCCAGTCCAATCCAATCCAATCCAATCCAATCCAATCCAATCCAATCCAACCCAATCCAGTTCAGTCCAATCCAATCCAATCCAACCCAATCCAACCCAATCCAATCCAATCCAATCCAATCCAATCCAATCCAACCCAATCCAGTCCAGTCCAATCCAATCCAATCCAATCCAATCCAACCCAATCCAATCCAATCCAACCCAACCCAATCCAATCCAATCCAATCCAATCCAATCCAATCCAATCCAATCCAATCCAACCCAATCCAATCCTTTCACGCTCTGCTTCCCTTCACAGCCTCCAGAAGGAAAACTATGAGGTGTGGGCCAAGGTGGTGAGGCTGAACCAGGAGCTGGAGCAGGAGAGGAAGAGGAGTGGGGAGCTGCAGCTGAGGCTGAAGAACGCGGAGCGCTCGCGGGAGGAGCTGGAGAAGAAAACCAGGATGCTCGAGGAGGAGATAAAAAACTTAACTAAAGCCACGAGTCAAACTGGTGCCAAAACCAACTAGGAGGAGACAGCCAGCTTTTCACAGACACCAAATGCAGCTGCAGGAATGCTCAGGGATTGCAGGTTCAGAGCCAGGGACTTGTATTGTGCAGGGTCCTGCTCCTGCCCACAGGCCAGGGGGGAGGAAAGAGAGCAGAGCTCAGAGGCTGCTTCATGCTCTGAACCAGGAAATGTCAGAAATATCCTTTAGCTTTTTTTGGGTGTGTTTATTTAAACTCTTCTGTCAGCTGCTCAGGTTACCTGGAGAGCAGGCCAACACTTCCTGCTGCTCAGCCAGGATTGCACCCAGAAGTTTGGGTTCTGGACCCATTGTGCCTTCACAAGGAGGAACAGAAGTGTCCCTCCTCCAGCTGCCTGTCTGAGATACCCAAGGCAAAACATCCATGGATCCTCACACTCAGACCAGAGGTTCCACAGCATCTGCCACCACTTCCCAGCTGCCATTCACGAGTCTTTCCTGTGATTTCAGATGACCTTGACAGAGCTGCTTCAGCGTTTATTTAATTTTTTACCTCTGCAAGAAGCTCCTCACCAATGTGAGCATGAGCCATTAGGGAGAATCTTCTCCGTCCAGCATTGTGAACATCTGGGCTGGAAATGCCACACGCTCCTTTCTGCAAAGATCAAAAGTGTGAAGAGGCCAATAATTCCTTCACAGCAGACTGGAGTGACGTGCGAAGGCTTGGCTGAGGCTCAGAAATCCCCACGATTAGGATATTTAAAATAAACTGCGCATTCCTGCGCTTCCGCTCCGATAGGCAAAACAACGCCTGGCTGCAGGATCAGAGGCACTCTTTGAAGATATTCCACCCATTAACATTTGCAGAGCTTGCAGAGGTCATCTGGGAGAGAGAGACTTCTCAACAGAGGTCAGGTGGGCTGGAAGTTCCTGAGAGCCTGGAGGGGAGAGAGCCACGGGCACCTTGAGCTGCTGCTGTAAGATAGTGAGGAGTTCTTTTCTTTGAAATGAGCTTTTCACAGAGACAGGGAACCATGAACTGCCCATGCCAGACCTGTGAAACTGCTCCCTCTTCATCCTTGAGGGGCTGGGTGCCCTCTCTGCTCTGCTCTGGATTTTCTGTATTTTCACATCTTCTGCTGGAAACCCCACAGTGTGAGATCCCCAAAAACTGCCTGGTGCCCAGGCTGCATTTCCTTCCTCCCTCTATTTCTGCAGCCAGGCCAGGAAGCTTTCTGAGGTGGGAGCAGAGAATCTCTCCTGTTCCTGGGGCAGGGGACATTATAAACTCACGGTTTTGGGGCCTTTCAGCTCAGCAGGTTTTGGGCATTGACTCTGGATCCCCTGCAGAGGGTGATGCTGCTCCTGCCATATAAAAGCACAACAGACTGTCTACCACAGAGAAAAAGGTCCTTTCCAGCCCTGTCCTGTAGGCTTGGAAACCTCCAAAAAGACATTTTTCACCCCTCAACCCTCCCACTGCACCGTGAGGAGACAAGAGCTTTACCACGGTGATAACCCTGAGATCAGGCTGAGGATATTCCTCTCCCTTTAAATGTGACATGGCTTTCCAAATTACCCACAGATCCCATTGCATCCAAACCTGTTAAATTGTGCAGTGTGGGATGAAAGTAAGGCACCTTTCAGGCCATCCTTTCAGCCCCCTCACTGCATTCTTTGTGCTAGAGCAGAAAGTCTGTTCTGCACTTCTCAGGTATTCACTAAATAAATTCATTTAGGAATTCACTCTGCTGTGTCCAAGGGCTTGGTAGGCGCGAGAGGCAAGAAAACAAAACTTTCCTTCCCACATTATTGTGTTTGGATTCCGAGCCAGTCACGCTTATTGTGACTTATCCCCTCATATTTATCAAAGTTTTGTTTCTGGCACGATAGGGAGTTTCCTTTTTTAGCCTGGCCACTGCCCAGAGGAGCACGTTGCTGGGGGAGGCGAGGTGGACGTGCAGGAAGTGTCCAGCCGTGCCTGAGGAGGCCTTGTCCAGGCCCCAGGAGCAGGGAGAACATGGAACATGTTGTTCTCCCCAGAATTCCAGAGTGATGCAGTCCAACCTCCCTGCCTTTCCGTGGGAGCTGAACGAGACCCCCAGAGCAGGCTGATTTTGGGGAGAAAACACACCAGGCTGGGTGTACCAACAGCTGTTCACCCAGCTGGGGAGGGAAAAGTGTCCCAAAGGCTGGCAGCTGTCCCACTGTCCCTCTTCCCCTGTGTTTTCCTGCCACCTTGCTGCAGCAACAGGATCTACGAAGCCACAGTGGCCTGCAGGGAAAATAACCTGGAAAAAAGGAGCGTCCTGACGATGCCAGGGAGCACGTTGGGTAGCAGGGGCTAAGAGTTGTCCAAATGAGCTCTTCCTTGGAGAAAATCCTCATCCCAAACCCAAACCCTGCAAGTTTGGGAGCTGGGAGGTTCAAGCAGGCCCTGGGTGCTGCTGTGCTCCAGTCCTTGGAGGATTTAACTCCTTGCATTTCCTTTGGAGGGTCCATGCTGCCAAAATCTGCCCAGCAAGGGCAGCAGGAGCTCCCCGTTTCCTCCTCAAGGGCTTCCCCAGCAGGTGATTCCCATGAGCAGGACTGGGTTTCTCAATCAATGAGGTTTATAACTTCAGAAAGAGGTTTGGGTGGGGTTTGTGGGGCAGAGCAGAGGTGGTGCTGCCGCTGCAGGACTGCAGGGCGTGCTCAGCCTTTAGGAAGAGCAGAGATTGCAGCCAGGTGAACAGAGATGGAAATACCCCGTGCTCACGAAGAGCCCTTTTCACACAGAGCCCTGTCCCCAAGGTTCCCCTGCACCCCGGGGTGGCCGAGGGCCCATCAGCAGCCGCTGGTGTGGTTGTGAAAATTTGCTTTATCACGCGTAAAACCACGATGTGATATTTCAGCCCTCTTCACACAATGTCCCGATAACGGGCTGGGAACAGGGCAGGTTCCTGTAATCTGCACCCGGAGAGATTTCCCCCAGCCAGGGGGCAGGGGCCAGCTCTGACCTCCGGATCAGTCCTGGCCTGGCAGCTGCATCCTGAGCATGTGAGGGGTAAATCTTTGCTTTCCCTGGCAGCCTTGCCTTCCTCGTCTCCCTGATAAAGGCTGGCCCAGGCTGCCATCCAGCCCGAGAGGCTCCCCTTGAGCTCCACGTGCTCTGGGTGAGATCCACACTCATCCCCCAAGGCCACCGGGGGCTTTGGAGTCTTTTCAGCGACACCTTTACCCTGCCTGTCCCTTCCTGGAGCTCCAGGGATGGATTTCTGAGCGCTGTCAAGTGTTCCCTTCACATCCATCCACATTTCTGATGCCACTAAAAGTCTGGTGCTGGTTTGAAGTGCTGAGAGCTCTATGGAAATGCCTTTCCAAAAGGAGTCAGGAGGTCAGCCAAGCACCCCAAGGACAGTTGTTCCCAACACAGCAGCTACAGACAGCGCTGAGGAGTGAAAGGTCAAAACATCCACTGGAAACTGGAGTGTTGTCACGCCCTGGGAAGGGATGTTTCCACTAGGGGACTGGGAACGTGCTGCTCCCTTGCTATATCCCTCCTACCCAGGGGAAAGAAAGCTCTGTAAAGTGTGAAACGGGGATAAATCACATTTACACTTTGCAGGAGACGTGGGACACACGTTTAGAGACTCATTATCTCCTCAGGGCTGGGTCTGTCCCCTTGCTGGCCGGGGACAGGCGTTGGCGTGGGGTCAGGGATGGCACAGGAAGCTATGGAAATGCAGATTAAATTGCTGTCAGCCACCCTGACCTGCTCCTGCTCACCCACTGGTGAGGGCCAGCAGGATGGCCTTTAAAATAAATAGCTTTTAAAACTAAAATTGCAGCTGAGCCTTTGCTCCGTTTGTCAGGTGGTGCCCAGCAGGGCTCCGGCTGCTCCTGCTTGACCTCCCCATCCTTGCTGGGCTTTGGGACCAGAGCAGGGAGCCCCTGGGACATGGTCCTGCACCAGGACCCTGCAGGGCCTGAGTCCTGCGCCTGAGAGCTGAGCTCAGACCAAACTGAGAGCTCAGCTCAGACCAAACTGATCCCTCTGTCTGTCTGTCCCAGTCTGCACCTGAGAGCTCAGCTCAAACCAAACTGATTCTGTCTGTCTGTCCCAGTCTGCACCTGAGAGTTCAGCTCAAACCAAACTGATTCTGTCTGTCTGTCCCAGTCTGCACCTGAGAGCTCAGCTCAAACCAAACTGATTCCTCAGTCTGCACCTGAGTGATTATTTCAAACCAAACTGGTCCCTCTGTCTGTCCCAGTGAAGGTCAGGCCATGGACGTGGCAGATTTTTGTGCTTTTCCCAAAGGCACAGAGGTGATGGAGCCTCTGGAAATGCCTGCAGGGCACACACAAAGCAGAGCCAGACCAAGACCTGGGGGTCCTGAGTCCCAGCTTAGAGTGAAAATATTTGTGATAAAGACTTGGTGACCAGGCTTGGCCCCTCCTTTTTGTAACTGCAATTTTTGTCACAGAAGTGTTGGCGCTGTGGGTGCCCGTGGGTGAGGACAGTGGTTTCACCCTGGGAGGAATGCTGCAGGAGCAGGGTGGGTATTGCAGGAGAGGGCAGAGAGCTGCAATTCCTCATTCCCGGGGGTTTTCCTGCGTCCCAGTGGCTCCCAGTCCCCAGGGGCTGCTGTGGGCAAGGCCAGGCTGAGCCAGAGCAGGGTTAATGCAGCTCTGGGAGCTCATTAGTGCTGTGCCCTGAGCAGCGGCAGGGCTGGAGAGGGGCAGCCCCATTCCCTGCCATTAACTCCCTGCTCATTATCTCCAAGGCACTAATTAGGGCCCGCAGAGGAAGCACAAGATACACAATCAATATTATTGGGCCAAATTTGCAGCTGGTGTAAATTGTCAATGGGCAGAGACCAAGAACTGCCGAGGGGAAAGGAGGGAGCTCAGCCGCTGTGGATGGAAGCTGCTGCTTTCCCTGCCAGGATAACATCAAACTTGGTGCAAAGCTCCAGGGAATATCTGGGATTGCAGGCTGCATTTGCATGATGTTGCTGTTTTGTGTCTGATCCAGCAGCAGCCAACTGCTGAAAGTCAAAACTGAATAATTTAAACCCTTTCCAACCTCTGCATCAGCCCCTGGGGCTCCAGGAGTGTGGGCTCACGTTCCTGTGGATCAACAGGAGGGACTCAAAGCCCATCCAGTGCCACCCCTGCCATGGCAGGGACACCTTCCACTGTCCCAGGATGTATAAATTTTAATAACACAATTAGCTGTTTAACCTAACTAATTCTATAAATTTTAATAACACAATTAGTTATTTAATCCAAATTAATTCTAACATAAATTTTGATCCAACCTGCCCGTGCTAAAGGCAGCCAGAGCTGGATCAGAGCTGCAGCTCTGCCCTCCCAGAGCTTTGCATCCCCACCAGCCCTGGTGACAGCTCAGGAAACGGATTCCACCAAATCCCACAACAACTGATGGGAACTGCTCTAATCTCTGGCAGATAAGGAGTTGCTACAGCAAAGCCAACATAAACCTGAGCTCCCTGGCAGGCCGGGCTGTTGTTAGCTGCTGTTGCTAGCCAGCTACTGTACCTGATTGCAGAGACCACCCTGTGTCTAAACCTTCTCACTTAACTCGACACATTCATTTTCAACACCATGTGAAGCTCCCAGCCTGGACAGGCTCAGTCACACAGGGCTGAAGGACATTGTTTGGGGAGCTGGAGAGCTGCAGGAGCATCCCTCAGCCCTCATCCCGTCAGCCTCCTTAGAATGTTAATATTGAATATTCCTCAATGTTAATATTGAATAGTTTAGTTGGCCAGCTAAACTAAAACACAGAGTGTTGTCTCTGTTGGTCATCACAGAAAGCAAAATATTGTGAGATAGGGAACAAGCCAAGACCTTCCTGTTCAGGAAGCATTGCTCTGTGCCACGGAAATCCATTCCTCTGGTATAGTTTCCTTTATTGCAGCCTTGTTGATTGCTTTTATCCCTCCTATTTCCTGCCTTTACTAAAAAAATACAACCAAAAGTCTTGCTAAGCCCTTGAAATGCTGAGCAGGAGGTGGATCAGTTTGTGCTGGGAACAGAATCCCACTGAACATCTCCTCAGGGCCAGAGACACCTGGGTGACTCCTGGGCCACGCCAGGGCTCAGCCCCGAACCTTTCCACACCCAGGAAAATCCCACCAGGACCCAGGAAATGACACCCAGAAAATACCATCATTACCCAGGAAAATCCCACCGTGGCCCAGGAAATGATGCCCAGAAAATACCATCATTACCCAGGAAAATCCCACCAGGACCCAGGAAATGATGCCCAGAAAATACCATCATTACCCAGGAAAATCCCACCAGGACCCAGGAAATCCCACCATTACAGGGGAAAAACCTCGGTATTTCTGCTTTTAATGTCAAAGCAGGAGTTTGGATAAGATGTTTTGGGGCTGTTTTCTCTTTTCTGTGGCACAGCACCTCCCTGGCTGCCCTGCCACTGCCTGGGCTGGGAACACCCAGCTGTGGCCAAAGGCACCAATACCCAACAATAATCCTCTGCACATCATAAACCTCTTCCTCCAAGGGGTGCTGATAAGAATTTCCATTTTTAGTCGAGGGCAAGTGAACTATTCAGCCTTTATTTGTTGCTGCTGCACTTGAAGAGGGAGCAGAAGCTAATTTTTTAACTTTTCCTGTAAATAATGCCTTAATGAAGACAGATGGGTCAGCAACATAAACAAAAGCTCTATCTCAAGCTGGTTTTGTTCTGGTTTTGTTTCCCAATATAGTAAGCAAATCACCACCACCCCAGTTCCCATCCTATTAACAGTGTTTGCACTCCAAATGTTGAACTGGGTTATAAGGAAGTTTAAATTAACACTGGGCTGTAGTTTTTCAAATGTTTGAAGCAGATGTTCAAGTGCCACGAAATCTTTTTATCTTTTCTTTTTTTTTTTCCTTTTTTCCCCCCTTCTCTAAAATCCCAGTAGATTTTGCAGGGCTTTGGCTCAGTGTGTTTCACAGAAAATCCCAAATTCCAGCTCTGCCATTGTGCTGTGGGTAACCCAACCTGCCTGGGGCTGTCAAAATTCACATTTTCCTTTGGAAATGCTGCGCTGCTGCAGGCTCTGGTTTGCCTTGCTCTCTGAGCAGCCTCAGAAAGGCAGAGCAGTATTTTTGGGGAGGAGAAATGTGGAATAGGTTCTGACTGCTGCTCTGGATGGTTTTTCCTGAGAGAGCTCAGTTTCGGGGAGGTTCACCTCAAGTCTTTAGAGGCTGCTGCTCAGATATGTGTCCACAATATCGAGAAATGCAATTTTCCCCCAGAGATTGGCATTTGGGCACCCCCAAAGGGCTGGGCAGAGGCAGCGAGGGGTGCCCTGCTCTCCTGGCTGAACCCTCCCTGCTCCCAGAGCCCCCCAAAGAGCCCCGAGCAAGGGCAGGGCAGCAGAGCCAGGCTGAGCCGGCAGCTTTGGCCTCCAAAGGTGGAATGTTCATCCTCCACCAGGGCATGCAGAGAGAGCCGGGGGTCACAGCCCAGGCAGGGACAGCCAGGGGGCTCTGGGCACAGATCTATTTGAGGAACGGGAGCCCACGTGCAGAGAGCTCAGAGATAGGGATCCCCCAAGGGAACCTCAGCCTTCCAAGTGCCTGGTGAAACCTGCCCGGGGTGCTGAGTGTGGCTCAGGAGACACGGCTGTCACTGCCCCTGCACAGCCCCAGCAGTGAGGAGCATGTCTTGAGGTTCAGGCTCTCCTGTGCATGCATTTAAGAGCAGCAATCCAAGACAAAGCTCTTCCCTGAGCTCCCTCGCTGAGCTGCTCTCCAGCCTCTTCCTCTCTGGGATTATTTGTTTTTCCCCCACCCCTTTGCCTGTTCCTGCCTGCTTAGCCTGGAAGCACTGCCGGGAGTTTTATACAGCGTCCAGCAAAAAGGGGCTGCACAACTGCTCACATTTCTTACACATGTTCCCCTAGAAACAGATGAAAGCAAAAATCCCACTGGTGATGATGATTTGGTGAGACAGGGTTGCTTTAGTGGCTTACAATAATTCAGAGATGGATGGATGGATGGATGGATGGATGGATGGATGGATGGATGGATGGATGGATGGATGGATACTTTCACAGTGAAGCCATGTTTTCCCAAACCTTTCTAAAATTAAGATTGAATTAAAGATTTAAGTCAAACATCTGCGAATATGCTGAGATAAAATAGATCAGAAATGAAAGGAGAATCAATGCACACCAGAATTTAATGTGACAAAGTCTTTTAGAAACAGAAGTCACAGTACTAATGTGGATGGATGGAAGGAAGGAACATAGAAACAAAGAAAAGGAAAACATGCAGTGGAACAGTTTCTCAGGGACTTTGAACATTTTTTCAGGGACTCCTGGGACTCCCAGCTTGGCAGCCCTGGCTCTTGTCACACCCTCACCCTGTTATTTGTGAGTGTTGTGTCTGCTTGGAGAAGGGTTTAAAGCCAAGCACCTCTGAACTTGCAGAAACAGCCTTGATTTGCTGCCTGGGGAGAGCCCTTAGGAAATATCTGCCCCCCAGTTGTTTTTGCTCTGATCTCCGTCACTGAACAGCACGGACATCCAAGAAATGCCTTTGCATGGTTATGTTGAAAAGGGCAAAGGGAGGATTTTGCTCCTGAAGTTGCTGTGGAGCCCTGACAGACACCCCTGATAAATGAAACCCCACTCCCAGGAGTTCTGATCTCAGGTGCAGCTGAAGGATTCAAGAGATGCTCAGTTTTCTCCCAGAGCAGCACAATGAGACACAGCTTTACTTCCTTCACCACAAACTCTGGCTGAAATGCTCCTCCATCAGCAGGACAGCCCTCATTTCTTTATGAAGAGAAGTTACATCAGCAGGCTGGCTGCCCCCTAGTTCTGAAGCATCACCACTGGTGTTTATTGACAATTTTACTGATCTGGTAGAGGTTCACACACGCAGCTGATGAAATGACACATGGCTGTGTTTGCTTTGTACCTGAACACTCCACAGACTCTGCTGTGCTCCAGCAAATCTCTGCCAGACAAGGACAGAGAGTGAATCTCTGACAGACACAGAGGGCAGGCACTGCTCTGCTTGGCCATGCGGTCCCTGGAGGGTTTGCAGTGAGACTCCACAGATTTATGGGCATTGCAGGGGGGTATTTATTGGTTTTGAGGCCCAGCTTTCCCTGCAGAGCCACTGGTGCAATCAGGGAAGGACAGGGGAAGGCAGGGAGGGCAGATCTCTGCCACGGCAGCGCCTGCAGAAATGAGATGATAAAAGCAAATGTCGGATTATCTCCCTAATGTTGGATTATCACTCCTAACAAGGTGAATGGCTTGTCTTGGCAAATGGCTTCAGAAGAATCGTGGATGGTTTTGAAAGGGTCTGTGTGGTCACACTTCAACCGTTGGCTGCTGCAGCTGATGTCAGCAGAGCAAATGTCACACCTCCCTGAATTCCTGCAGCGTGCCAAGATTGCAGAGTGCCTCGGGGGAAAGGTCTGTCAGGGCTGCCACTCACTCACAGGGTGAGCAATACAGCAATATCGCAGCCCAGGGTGCAGGCCACTATCTGCAGACTGCATAACTCTACAATAAACTACACAGCTGAGCACTTAGAGCTGTGATACCCCCACAAGAGGAGCTGTAAATTGATGAGACCACACTCCAGAACTCCACTGAAATAAATCACTGCAGAGAGGGAGCAGCTCTGCAGACGAGGGGGTAACTGAGCCATGTGGAGCTTACAAGTATCCAAGAAGTCAGCGGCCTCGTTCTCTGTGCCACACAACTCAACTGGGAGATTCCGTGTAAAGTAGGATCAGTTTTATCCAAGTGGGATTACACACAAGCACAAAAATAAAACATTCTGTATTCTACATTATGTTACAAAGGCAGGCAGTCAATAAATAGGTCAATAAATTATGGGAAGCACAGAAGAGTATGTGTGAAAATGGGTGAAATTTGGTTTAGTTGGTGGGTGATAAAGTCTTGGGTGTTCATTCCCATGAAGTGTTGGAGTGATTCTTTCAAAGACCCTTATCACTCCCAGGGAAGATAACTTTCCCTTAAAAGTGTAAAACAGATGCAGGGACAGGACAGTAGGCTCTGCTACAGGCTAAAAGAGTCAACATCACTTACACTTTCCCAAGAATCTGACAAATTTGCAGCTTAGTATAAATAAAGTGACGGGTCTATTGTTTCTCAGCTCCGACACCTCCTTATCACCACGATTTGTTGCAGAAGAGTGGTGGAAACATGGCATGTGACTCCATCTGCAGAGTCTGGGGGGAGGAATATCCCTGGGAATGGACAATTCTGCACTTACAGAAAGGGAGGATGCTCGTGTCCCACTGGCACCAAGGGCTCTGCTGCTCTGCCTGGCACTGCTGGGCCATTCCAGTTGGATTGTGCAGCTGCATCTCAAGGGATTTGCTGGCTGGGAACAGGCACTGCTTCTTAGCTGGTAGGAATTTCAAGGACAATTTTAGCTGGTGCAATTCCAAGGGTTCAGGAAATTTGT
Organism: Catamblyrhynchus diadema; assembly: GCA_035047745.1. Classification (NCBI taxonomy): domain Eukaryota; kingdom Metazoa; phylum Chordata; class Aves; order Passeriformes; family Thraupidae; genus Catamblyrhynchus; species Catamblyrhynchus diadema. The sequence goes on along the minus strand of JAWWMN010000077.1, from coordinate 582,948 downwards.
TGCACTTCCTTCTGCCACCAAAAGCTCTGGCCCTTGAGAGCCAACCCACGGCTGCTGCAGCAGCAAAGCCAGAGCTGCCTCAGAGTGATTTTGTAATAAACCTGCACAGGGGGAATTTCTCCTTGGCCCTTGCCTGGCATTGCTCCTGGGCCATTTGCTTTCCTAAGAAAGGTGGGAAAGGGAATGGTGCCCTTCTGCTCCAGATGCCAGATCATCCCTGCCAGTTGCCTTTGACTGAAGCAGGGAAAGAGTGAAGAAAGTATTAAGAAAAAAGGAAAACAAACCACCTTGTTCGTGCCTTAGTGATTCAGGAGCTTGAGAATGATCAGGATGTAAGATCTACAGAGATAAATTAAGAAAAAAAAGAGCATGTAAAGACCTTTATGAAGATATTACAGAACACTGAACAATCTAGGTGTGATTGCCCATCACTCTCATATCTTTAACAGCTCTGGAAAGCCCTGGAGATGCCAACCAACATTGATAAAGTACAAAAATATGCCTTTATTTCTGTGAATTTGGATGTGCCCTTTTGGCACCAAGAGCCCTCCCTCCCAAACAATCCAGTGATCAGCTCCATGCCCTGGCAGGAGGAGAGGCTCGGTCGCGATCTGGAGAGCGAAGAGCAGCGAGAAGGAAGCCAAGGAACAAAATATACAATCCCTACACGACGTGCCCATTCCCCGTGGCAGGAAACATACAATTATCTGTACAGGCCTCATTAAATAACCTCATTAAATAGCAAATCCCAAATGTACAAATTTACAGACTGAATCATTAAATACTCCCCCCGTGCCCTCCCGCGCACGCGTTCCCTCCTACTATCTGCAGCCGCACTCTGACACCACCATGCCCTCGTACTTGAACTTGTAGGTGACCACCCCTGCATCCAAGTAGAGGATGGAGATGGGGTCGAGTTTGGTGGGCACGCAGCAGGCCTTGGAGGCTTTCTGGGGGTTCTTCAGGTGAACCAAAGTCTTGACTATGGCATGCTTGGTGGGCGTGACGTGCTCCGTCAAGGGGTAGGCGCACACGCCGTGACACTCGTACGCTTCGTAGCCCGCCGGGGCGATGATCCAGGAGTCCCAGCCAATCTCCTTGAAGTCGATGTAGAGAGGAGTCTTTTTGCAGTAGTTGCCCTTGGCGTTCCTGCGGATGCGGGCGGTGGAGTCGTAGATGATGTTGGAGCGCATCTGGAGCAGCGCCTCCTCGCCGGGCTGGTCGTGGAAGTTGCCAACCTCCAGGTTCTCCAGGCCCAGGAACTGCTCGTGGTCAATCATCTCGTTCAGCTCTTCCTTCTCCTCCTTTCTGTCGTTGCTTTGGTCGTCGGAGTACACAACCAGCAGGGGCAGGTGCTTGGCCTCAGAGTTGATGTCGATGTCGAGTTTCCCTTCCCCGTTCTGCTCTTCCCCTTCCCTGCTCTCGATGTGAACTTCCAGCCGGTGCGTGGTGAGCCCTGCCCTGCGCCAGCGCCGGATGGCCTCGGTCACCTCGAAGCTCTCCCACTCGCTGCTCGTGCCGTAGATGTGCCTGGAGGCCAGGGCCACCAGCTTCCTGTCCTCCCCAGCCCCCGGGGGGATGTTGTCCAGCACCTCGAAGATGGTGACCTTCCTGTCAAGCCCTTCGTAGAGCCTCTGGTCCCGCTCCACCAGGGTGTAGAGCCTCAGCTCTGCCATGGTGATCTCCTCGTGGTGAGGGATGGAGACGTTGAAGAGCAGCGGGTATCTCCGGGTTCCTGTCACGCCTATAGGGTGGGAATCCAAGTCTGGAAGGGACAAAAGTCAAATGTTTTAGGAGAGTCAATGCATCCACAAGCACACGCACTGAGGGTCATCCAGCATGCTGGGTTTCACCTGGACAGCTCCAGGAAAATGTTCTTTCAGCACTTCCCACAGCTGTGCTTGGAAAAAGGTCGAAGGTTATTTTGGATGTGTAAGGACTACAAGGTCCCAGACATGCTACAGACCTGGATTTAGTGATCCTCCTTCTGGCCCCAGGCTTTCCAGGGACTTCCTTGCCAACTGGAAGGTTTGCATATTAAAAATGTATTGCCTGATAGTGACATAGAAATCACTTCTAGGGTGCTGCGCAGCAACCACTTAATAAACAAGGGAAAACATTCATTGGGGCAGGCACTGGAGCCAACATGAAATGGACAACACAGAGTCTGCAAACACAAGAAATGTGCGTGCTGCAGTGTTCCTGTGCTAGCAGGAATTCCCTGCTGCTCAAACACCCCTCAGACACGGAGAGGGCCAAGCACTTGGTGCTTTGGAAGATGTTTTACATCAGGCAGAGCAGGTGGTGACACCAGGGTGACCTGGCAGCCACAGCCACCGGCCCCGTGGGCCTTGGTGAGCAGCCAGCTGCACTCAGCCAGGCCCCTGGGCACCTTTAGCAACAGAACAGGTGAGAGGGACAATGTCTGGTGCCACCTGGGCTGCCTGTCCTGGCGGCACAGCAGCATTCATTTCTTCCCACAGAGCAGGATCTGCTCACGAGGGTGCATTTGCTGCCTCCTCACAACCCAGGAGGCAGATTGGGACACAGAGGCTGGAACTATAATTAATGCAAAGGCAAACTGTTTGTGACCTGTTACTCCCTTCATCTCTGCCCTCCCCAATTTTTCTGTGTTTGTAGAAAAATGACTCTGATAAAGCCACACGGCCTGGCCATGCTCCACCAGTGCACTTAGGCAAGCCATGAACTTCAGCACGTGACTTGTGCTGTTTGACTCCAGTTTGGAGGCTTTGAGGCACCTGCCTTTTAATTTTATTCTTTTTCTTTTTTTTTCACTTTGCATTCTCATCTCTTCACAAATAAAATAAAAAGAGGGGAGATTCTGCTTCCAGAGCCAGGGTAGGAGCAGACCCTGAGCACCTTTCACACAGCCAGGATGTGACTCTGCTCTCTCTGGGAAGTCCACAGGGTCCAGACCTCCTGCTCTTTCCAGTACAACCCTTGGAGGGCTGGGAAGGGAGATCTGGAGTCCATAGGAAAAGAAGAATTTCCCTTAAAACTTTATTTCAAGTGTTAAGCACTGGTTGCAGCCCCATTTACAAGGAAATTGTCCACGGGTTAAAACAAAGAGCTAATTCCAGCCATGCCACCTGCTATATTTCTATAATAAAGGGTTTAATGGATAGTTATGAAACTGAGATTACGGCCAGTTTTCAGCAGGCAGGTGAACAAAACAATTCCAAGCTCTGTTTCTCCTTGTCCTTCTCATTGCAAGCAATTAATTTCTCTATCAAAAGAGCTCTTTAGCATGAAAGGAATGGTTCTTAATTATCCAGACTTTGAGGACACATGAAAAACATGAATTGCACAGTCCTTAAACTGCATGTATTTGTGAAGCTGTGCTCCCATGAGCTTTTCATCTTGCTGGTTTGGATTGGAGGAGGTGAGAGGAAATCTGAAAGGGCAGAAATTTAAGGCGAATTTTCCCCATTTGCTGCAGAACTTCTGCAAGAGGCACAGCAGGACAGCAGGGAGCTGCCAACACCACCTGGCAAAGGTCAGTCCGTGCCATTTCAGTGCTGCAAACCTGAATTTTTGCAGGTGGAATGATTTCAGATTTGCATCACTAAACCACAGGGTGTTTTATTCTTTACCACGCTGTACTTGGCAATCTTTGTGCTTGTTTGTTAATGGTTTCTTTTTCAAATAGCACAAAATGAGAACAACACCTCCCACGTGTGTGCCTTTGCTGCTGCTGAGCAGACACAGCAAGGCAAGGTGAGCAACTGGCCACCACTGCCTGCACTGGTTCGCCACCAACCCTCCAATAAATTTCTCCACACTGGAAAAAAGGAGATGGAAAGGAACTTTAAATCACAGTACAGAGTCTCTTCACACCAGAAATTCACTCCCTGGGCCTGGCAGGAGACAGGAGCAGAACAGAGCTTTGGGATTCTCCCCTGGCATCTCACTGCCCTGCAAAACTCAACTTCCACTCTGCCTCTCCTCACAGCTCATCATTTTTGAGCTGCAAATGTTGAGGAAAAAGCAATAATGTCTTTTACTTCATTAATTAAATGAACAGAGGGTGAGAGAGGCCCCATGGCAGCTTGAACAGCCACGTGTGCCCCACGGTAACTGAACATGAATCAAAGCACTTGCATTTGCCATGTGGATCAATGGACACTTGGAATTGTTTAGTTGAAAAATATTTTTAGTATAAAAATGCTTATTTAGTTTAATGTGTTGGTGTAAAAAGGTATTGGAATATTATTGTATATTAGTGCTGAAGCCTTAGCTCGTCCTTGTTGAACTGAGGAGAACGTGGAAGGAAAAACAGAGGAAAAAAGAGAGGGAAATGGCAGAGGGTGTTAGTAATGCCAAGGTTATATCTTTGATCCCTGTGTGGGCCATTCACTTGAGAGTTGGATTTGATGGTCCTTGTGTGTCCCTTTCCACTCATAATATTCTGTGATAACTGGGTTTCTTCAGGTTTTGTTTGTTTGGTTTTATTAGGATCTAGTCTGGTACTCCAAAGTAAAACCTATTGGTTATCCAAAATTCATTTTCACTTACTTTTGTGTATTTTCTGGACTGTGTGCTGATCCAAAGGAAGAAAACTTTACAAATGCCACGAGGATCAACAGTGACAAGGCATTAACAGAAAGCTGTACCTGGTTAAGCTCATAATTTTAAAATATTTCACTTGAAGATACACTTTGAACAGTGTGTAAAAATGAGTCTTGCCTAATTTCAAATATTACTTAAGGTATCCATTTAAAAAATCAATCAGCTCTGCAAATGATGTTTGTCACTACAGTGATAAAGAAATTGATGAACTGAATACACTTGATGCCGCCCCAATGTTAAAGAAACACCTTCCCCCAAAACCTTCCAGTCTCCAGAGCCAAGGACAAGGAGTCTCTCACCAGAGCTGGGGTCTGGGCAGCCCTGCCACAGCTGCTGATTTCCAAGGCCATCCTCACCAAAGGCCTTTTCCCCAGCACGCTTCATGCTCCGTACCTGGTCAGAACAGGTCCCACTGGCTCTAAGGACGCTCCTTTCTATCCATTCTCCCAGAGATGAGCAGCTCTTACCTTCATTTTTGAAGCTCCTGATGATATTTGCAGAAGGCATCGATGTCCTGTCTGTGGCAAACCTGTTGTACAGCTCTAGCATGTACTCTGGCGGGTCCACCTTCGCCGACTCGTGCAGGGGGATGTCGGAGAGGTTCAACGTCTTCAAAAACTCATTTTTCATGTTCTGGAGCAGCGTGTTGAAATCAACCCCATCTTGCTCGGAGAGGATCTCATCAAAAAGAGGCACGTCTTCTTCCAGGGAAGAGTGCTCCAAGCTCAGGATGGGACTGCAGGCTGCAAGGTGAACCAGGAGGGAGAGGACAGCCCAGAGCTGGAGGACGACAGAATCCATGGCTTCGCCCGAGCCTCCAACCGTGCTCAACGAGCTCTGCCTCTGGTGCGGGCTCGGTGGCGGTTTTATCCGCTGGGCTGTGTCACAGAGGGATGACAAGTTTGGAAGCTCTTGTCTTGGAACTTGTGATCCGTCCTGTCTGTCTGCCCCTTCCCCCTCCCCAAAACCAGGTCTCGGTAATTGGATCTCGCTCTCCTCTATGGCCGCCTTGCCTCTCTTATCTCGGCCAGTGGAAGCTGCTCACCAGATTTGTTGCTATCTCGCCATCCCCTCTCCCTTAATGAGCGTTTTGTAAACATTCTGAGTGGGACTCGCAGAGATAGGACAAGTTTCTCCTCAGAGAGGAGCTGCCCTTCCTCTCTCCCTCGGGTAGCTGACTTTGCTGCTGTACGTGAACCGTTTCCATCGCGCGGATTTCAGCGAGCGCGAGAGTCCCACAGAGCCTCTCTCCAAATGCACCCATCTCACACCCAGGGCAAGCAACAGCTCCCTCTGCCCTTCTCAAAACTGTTTTAGAGTCAGGTCTTTACGTTAAAAAGGAATTTCTTTGGGAAAAATTCCGTTCTTCTGCAAAGCCTGGGAGAAGAGCGTTGGTGGTACCACCAGGCCCTGGATGCAGAGGAGAAAAGCTCAGGGTGAGCAAGGAGAATCACATCCCTCGGGGAGCAGGGAGTTGGCCTTGGTGATCCTCCTGGGTCGCTTCCAACTTGAGGTGTTCCATGATTCCATGGCTGAAATATTTGCAAAGGATTCAGAAAATCTTTACTTCATTCATCTTTTACATGTGACTTGGCAAATCATGGTTGTACTTGATATAGTCACAGCACTGCTAAAAAAAAATTATTGAAAACACACAAAGGCCAGCAGGTGACTCTGATTTCAGTTCTCATCAATCCAAACAGCTCAGGGACACAGTGTGGAGAACACAGAAATGACTTTGCAAAAACACGTACCACAATTAATGGTCCTTTTTGCGCTGGTGTGCAAATTTCAACAAAAAGTGAGCAGTGTGCGGGCAAAAATTGGTCTGGTTCATAGATAACAATGTCCACTTAAATCTCCCTGTTCTCCACAGACTTTCCAAAGTGCTCTTGTTTTGGCAGCGTGGCCAGAGCTGCCTGTCCCCGAGGGGTTCAGCACTCAAGATAAAGAGGCATTTCTGCTCGTGCTGCAGAGCTTTGCCTTGCAAGCACTGAGAACTTTACCCAAGGACTAAACCACTGCCCTGCTGGGTTTTCTGGACTCTGCTTTTTGTCTGAGCACATCCATTGATTTGCTGCCCCATCTTTTGCAATTTTCTTCCTTTGTCATTTGCCCAAATCTATCACAAACAGCCACAACAATGAGAACCATGCTCAAGGCATGCCTGTTTTAAATTCATCCTCTAGGTTTTTATTTAAATATCAATATTTTTGTGAAAATCATGTGCAGTGTGGCTGTGATGGAGGCAGACATTGACATGGTATTTTAACCTCGTTTTATTCAACTTTTCTTCTTCTGAACGTGGGAAACCTGATGCTAGAGGAAAAGGGTGTTACTGAGGTTACTGCTACACCACATTAGATATTTGAGCTTAACAAGATTAATTTAGACCTCACTGTGGAGTTCATGGCTATCTAGAAATCCTCCATAGCTTTATCAAATCTGATCTTTGCATATTTTGGCTTTCCAGAGCTGAGCACAGAAATCTTGGGGAAATTTTGGAGCAGTTTGGTCTTTGGCTTCTGTTAATTAAGAGAAAAGTGAAGTCTTCTTTTTGGTGATGATTCATCACCAAATTAAGATCTTTACTTCCACAGGAAGTGAGGTTGACATTAAAACCCCTGAGAGCTGGCTCAGCCTTAACTCTTCGATATATATATATATATATATATATATATATATATACATATGTTATCC
>JAWWMN010000077.1:562258-575128 GCA_035047745.1 Catamblyrhynchus diadema | reverse complement strand
GCCTTAACTCTTCTATATATATATATATATATATATATATATATATATATGCAGATATTATTCAATTAAAGAGATCATTGCAAGAGCTGCTCATCCACCAGAATCTTCTTGCCTCAGTGGCTCATTAGGAGCACAATTCCTGCTCAGACATTCCAAGTGTTTTCACATTTCCGCTCTGGTTTTGATAAAAAGTCCTTGAACAATGGCAGAGTGCAGGGGTTGAACACAAAGCAGCTTGTGCTGGGTTTCCTGACTTATTCCATGTAGACCCTGCTGGGGATCTGCCAGATGAGGGATACCCAGAGAGCACATCTGATAGAAAAGCAGCTCTGATATGAAAGCAGCTTCCTGTTTCCTTAAGCTGCAGGCTGATGATTTTAACACACTGATAATTATTTTTTCTGAGTTGAATTGTGTAACAGAAGAGATTTATTTCATGTCACTGAAATGGGTTCTCCTTTTTCCCCCTCCATATGCATTGCAATTTCCAGTATCCTAGAAAGAAGTTGCTTTCCAAAAAATCAATGCTAACTAGATCACCTGAGGTAGCTGGAGAGGGAACATTAATAAGCTGAACCATTAATTAATTAGAAATGAATCGAATGACCCCATTTCATCAGCAGTAGGTGCTCATTGGGCAGCCTGGGTTGCAGAGAGGTCACAGAGAGGTCCCTGGGCCAAGGGATACACAAGATCCAGAGGGTGTGATGCTCCTCAGAAGAATGTGAAGTGGGTTTGAAGCATCCTCACCCTTCCTTAGCCTGGTTTTCGGGAGGGAGGAGCACCTGCCCTCAGCCAGGGCTTGGAGCAGCCTCAGAGGGGGAACCTTTCCCAGGAGAAGGTGATCCATGTTTGCTTCAGTGCCCCCCTGGGCTGTCTGGGCATGAATAGCTCCCCAGGGGATAAAAAGCCTGCCAGTTTTCGGCGTCACATCTAATTTCCCCACATGTGGGTTTTGGTTCAGCAGTCTATACCTTCAAAATTTCATTAAATTGTTACTGCATAGTAGGCTTCTTTGAAAATGTGAAAAAAAAAAAGTTTCTCTGGTCCTTTTTTAAATATTGTTTTTTCAGGAATTTTGGCTCAAGGCTGCTCCCTAATCAGTTACCTCAGTCACACCATTGCAGGGAAGCAGGAGAGGGATGCAAACGTGCTGTAGCAACCACAGCATGTGATTTGAGGTTTTCCAAAATACAGGGATGGAATTATTGCAAAAATGCCCCACAACGGTTCCTGTCAGGAGATAGCTGTGGCATGAGGTAACTGCTGGGTGTGAGATGGGAGATAAAGAGGAGTGTGACACTGACAGTGTGATGAGCTTGCAATGGAATAACTAAAATTAGTTTCCATTCCTGCATCTGCCCAAGTCCTTATTCCTGTATGCCTTGGTTCATGGCTGCTCTGGATTCCCTGTCCATAAATGGGCCCTTCCCAGGGGCTCTATCCCATTTCAGATGGCACTGGGAAATGAAAGGATGGTATTTATTGAAAGGGTGTGGGGGGAGAAACACGGCAGTGCATTACAGCCTGTGTGATCACGGAAAAAATCAGGGAGAAGGAAAGGGAGAAGGCTGGGCAGCCACAAGGACAGGAATTCCTTAAACTGAGGGACAGCAGCTCCTCCTGACCCAGGGAATTCCTTAAACTGAGGGACAGCAGCTCCTCCTGACCCAGGGAATTCCTTAAACTGAGACAGCAGCTCCTCCTGACCCAGGGAATTCATTAACCTGTGTGAGAGCAGCTCCTCCTGACGCAGGGATTCCTTAAACTGAGGGACAGCAGCTCCTCCTGACCCAGGAATTCCTTTCCCTGTGTGCCACCAGCCCCTCCTGACCTGGAGCACCGCTGGCTTCGTATGGGGACCCCCAAACCTGCAGGGCACACAAACTACCTGCAGTGCCTCTGGAAATTCCCTTTTCCCTCTCCTTCCATCCTGCTGAGGTGCAGAAGCTCCAGGGAGGGGCTCCATCCTCCTGCATTTGCTCCAGAGCAACCTGGGCTGGCCGCGGGTCAGCAGCACAGGGACATGAGGAGAAGCTGTGAGCTCCACACCAGTGCAAAGCCTGAGGAACTGAAACAGAAAGAAAAGAGCTGGAAGAAGTAGCTGGACGTGGCCTTGCTGTCAGTGTCCTGTCAGTCACGTGCAGCAGAGGCCCTAGGGCTCCCAGCTCCTGGCGTCCTTGCTGCTCCAGCAGATATTTGGAGGAGCTGCCACTTCATGACTGGGCTTTGGACGGGGAAATTTGTAGCACCCACCAAATTCACTGCCCAGCCCATTTAATGATATAATTTATCATTATGTCATTTACAGGATGAGAAATGTCTCAAAATCTCTTGATTTGTCTCCCCTCCTGTGAGCTTGGTACATGCCTTGGTAAATATGGATGCAGTCTCTCATAATATTAAAAATGTAATACCTGTTATGGTCACCCAATTTATTAATTCAGTCCCCAATTAATTCAAACCTGGTGAGACATGGTCAAAAATAAATCAATTTCTATTTGATATCTTCACACAGAGTGAGAGCAGTGCTAATGAACACGGAGGAGCTGCTGTTTAATCCCAGGGGTTTGGACTCTGCAGGCTTCTTATCACACTCCCTTCACAGAACAGTTTGACAGAAAAAGGTCAAGAGAAAGTTTTAATTTTACATTTTTGAAATTCTTTCTCTCATCACACAGTTGTTTTGTGGTGCTTTGGTATTCATGTGGGTGTCAAACTCCAGGAAACTCTCTGAGCAGCTCAGTGACACTGACACAAACAAGATTGCAGAACAAAACCTTTCAGAAGCCTCCCAGGCTTGTCCCCTCTCCTTGTCAGCTCCATGTCCAAGCAGGTTTTTTGAGGGATATCATTCTTTTCTTAATCAGAGCTCCATTTAAAAGCTCTAAATGAACAAAATTCTTGGGAATAATCTCTAAATTTTGTCCTTGGGTTTGAGAACTGAGGATCCAAATCTTCAGCAATGGGGGAAAAAACCAGACTCGGGTCAGCAGAAATTATTTTGCTGACAATTTTGATTAATAACATGGAATTATTAAACTGACAACTTGAGTGCTAAGCAGAGATGGAATATTTTCTGGCAGTGTTAGCTGATATCTCAGCATGAGATATTAATGACTAAGTCAACAGCTTGTAATCACATCAGCAAAACATGAGGAAAAATTAGACAAGCATGTCTAATATTTGCTCTGTTTATTTAATGTTAGGGCTGGAATCAGAAAGGGAAAGCAAATTGTGCATAGCAGTAGAGAAGATTGATTCATTAAAAAATACTTTTTAAAGTTTAGCCTTAAAAATACAAAGGTGAAAGTGTATTATATTCTAGTTTTCGTAACTCAATAACTGAAGCACTGATTCCTCTCTGAATTTCACCAGCATATCCAAATTTTTTGTTTTGGCTCCTGTTAAAATACAACTCACAAGAGGCAAAGCAAAGAGGGCCCAGTGGCAGCAGCTCCTCAGATGTCTTTACAAAATTGGGAATTTAATGGATCCATGGCTTGGTTTGTGAGGAGCTGTCACAGCAGCCTCATTTGATCATCAGTTCTCATCCCAGCAATTACAAACTGATTTTTAAAAGATATTTTCTCCTCTCAGCACTGCTACAAAAGGATTGACTTTATGCTACATTTGGTTTTCTACCCAACAAAAAATAGCTGGAACAACCTTGAGTAGGTCTGAGTCACCATCCTCTCCTGGCACACACCCTCAGAAAATTAAATAAAGTGGGAACTGCCTCGTGGTCAGCTGCAAAAAAGGGTAGAGAAAAGGAATGGCAGGAGTGAGAGAGACAATAACCCAGCAGAGGATGTGGCCATGCAAAGGCAGTGTCTCATTATATAATAGAATGTATAAAAGTATAGAAATATATTTATATACTAAAAATATAATTAATATTATCATTATTATTATTATTTATTATTAATTTGGTTATTATTATTATATTAATTATAGATATATATTATATTGTATCTTATATTTATATTTTAAATAATTATATCTAAATATGTAAGAGAGAAATATTAAAATCATTAAGAAATCAAAAAATAGTTCAGTCAATCACCAAATAGGGTGCAATTACAAGGGAAGATAAACATCCCACTGGATTGGAAACCTGAAAGAATGAATTCTACTGATTTGTATCCCAACTCAGATTTTGCTTCCCGGGGAACAGGGTGAGGGGATTGGGTCTGTTTTATTTTTGAGCCGTGCTTGGCTGGCAGTCGGTGTTTTTAGCCCATCTCACGGGTCCCGAGGGCCGCGGCTGCTGTCACCATTTGCCATCTAGTGGACAATGGAAATCTCTCTCCAGTGGAAAGGAATAATTGCACCAGGACTGGGGTGTATTCCTTGGAAATCTGGCCTGGCTCATGGGCCAGGACATTCACAGGTACTCCCTGAGGCACAGCCAGACACTCCCACTGAGCTCCCCAGTGTGTCCCTTCCAGCTCAGAATATTCTCTGATCTTCCACATCAAATCAATTCCCTGCTTTTTACAGAGCAAGCCTGGCTAGGAAGTTAGATAATGTGATAGTGTGATAGATAAAGTTAGATAATAACCAGGATGTGCTGTCTGGTGGAGAGGAGCTCTTGGGACCATCAGGTAATTTTCAAGATACTGAATCTCATCCTGACACCTTCTCCCTCTCCAGGCTCTTCCAGCCAATGTGTGTTTAGGCTCTAAGCTCATGCACTGGCTCTCTTTTCATTCTGGTGACAGCTCTGGGTTCCAGAGGCAGCAGGGCAGCCCTGCCCCTCTCCTGGGCAGATTCCCAGGGGCTGTGATGTTCTCCAGGTGCTCAGTTTGTGCCCAGTGCCAAGGAGCTCCACCTTGGCCAGCTGCACCTTGACCTTGGGCGGTTACGGGACGAGACGTGGGCTTTGTGCACTGAGAACACAGCTCCACCATTGTTCCTGGGATTGGCTGCTGGGCTCTGGCTGCCTCCCATGGAAACCACTGGAATTTTCCATCCATTCCCCTGGAAAACCTCGCAGTGCAAGAAGAATCCCAATGGATCAGAATGCACAAAGATCCTCTACCAGCAAGGGACCCCCAGAGATACTGATACCTGATGAGGTCCAGGCCAGCAGGTCTTTCACATCAGACAGAGCATCTCTAGGTTAACTGATTGATAGAATTAAAGGTTTAATATGTAAATATGTTAATTATATTAATAAGCTTTTGGCCCCTCATGGCAAGAAGGGCACTGAGAGCATGGAGCATGTCTGGAGACTGGAATGGAGCTGGGAAGGGGCTCAGAGGGAGAAAAGGGGGATCAAGGGGGATCTTCGGGCTCTGCACAGCTCCTGCCAGGAGGGGACAGCCGGGGGGTCGGGCTGTGCTCCAGGGAACAGGGACAGGAGAGGGAACAGCCTCGGGCTGGGCCAGGGGAGGCTCAGGGTGGATTTTGAAGAAAGTAATTCATGTGAGGGTTGTAAAACTCTGGCACAGCTGCCCAGGGCCGTGCTGGAGTCCCCATCCCTGGAAGTGTTCAAAAAACACCTGGATGTGGCACCTGGGGACGTGGGTTGATGGTGACCATGGTGGTGGTGATGGGTTGATGGTTGAACTTGAAGAACTTAAACTTAACTTGATGAACTTAAACTTTTCCAACCTTTAACAACTCCATGATTCTGAGATTTCCTTCACATCATGAACATTCAGAGCTGACAGAGGGTGGATTTAAAGGTTGACATTTTCAGACTGCAGTTACTTCACGCAACAACTGGATCTATCTTCAGGGATATTTTACCTGTTGCTGATTTTTACCTCTTTGGGCTTTCCCTGTAGTCCAATTTTAATATCAAGCACCTGCAAGATAAGAAAAACAGATTTATTATAATCCCAGACAGGTCCATAAAGCATATTGTAAACTGTGGCTTAGTCAACAAAGACTGAAATGGCAGGAAATAGCAAGGGCAAATACAATATCAATAAATAAAATATCAAACTTCTTTCTCCTGCCTAAGTCCTTTTCTCTGGTTGTTCAGAGCTGGCTGTACATTCCTGTTTGCCCTGTGATTAGTTATTTTAAATCAAGGATAAATTTCTTTTGCTCTGCAGCCCTTTCTAGCATGATCTTTGTGGCTGTTGGTGATACCAACAGGGAGGCTCAAGGGCTGTGAATTCAGAGCTGCAATTTGGGTACAGAGGGAAAACTTTTCCAAAGTTTTTCTCTGGAAAATTGTGAGAATCAGAGCATGGCCACATGGGTTGTGTGGTTTATGGTTCTTCCCATGCTTCCTCCTCTCTTTTTGGGGGCTGCACCCCAAGAAGTGCAGATAATGAGGTATTGAGGCTGGTTTCAGGGTCCACAGAACACACAACAACTATTCCTGTATTTAATTAACAAAGTTTGACCCTCCAGAAACATTTTTTGGACCACCAAGAACCTGCAGCCTGTCATGAATGCAATTAATCTAAAAGAACAGCTTCACCATATGATGAAAAGCTCTTTTATTAAATAGCAGATGGTTTGACCAGGAGCCTGATTTGAAAATTACAGACTGCAGACCTGGGGCCATTTTCCTCCAAAGGAAGTTCTTGCCCTCTGGCAGCCAGCCACTCAAGGCTCCAATAAACAGTAAACATTCAGTTTTCATCCCCAAAATACACACCCCTTCCAGGCCTTGGAGGGAAGGCTGAGAGAGCTCAACCATTCCCTGGGACCTGCCCCAGAGCAGGCAGGTGGTCTCATCCTGGATTTCCATCAGCTCCTGACACAAAGCACACCTGGGACACTCACCAAGTGGTCCCAGCTCTTTGTGCCATGGTGTGAAAGGAAAAATTTATTCCAAGGCACAAATCTCTTAGGGCTGGGACAGTGTCCTCTGCCCAGGCTGGAAAATCTCTGCACTCGCTCAAACTGCTGCAAATTTCCACGGGCCCTGCAGAATTCAAGCTGCTTTGCAAACGTGTGGAGCCGCTCCCTCCCTTTATCTTCATTCACTGCTTGCTCCCTCCCCCAGCCACGCTACACAAGGTGAGCCAACACCTGGATGCTGATGCCAAAGTGAAGCTCTCCACTGGAAAAATGGATTCTGTTTCTGTTTCTGCTCTTTATGAAGCACAAACCAATGCCTGGGCCATGCTGCAGCCCCAGCACAGGAATGGACCAAGGGGGAAATTTGTCTTTTCTGCAGGGCAACTCACAAGGCCCACTGCCACTGTGTTCTGATTTTGGGTAGAAGAAACAGACAAAGCATTCCATTTATTTATTAAAGCATTATATTTATTTGTATGTCATAGGCTTGTTATGCATCAAAGCTTTGCATAGGCAGGTTGAGCCTCATACCCGAGTTCTGTTCCAGCTGGAGAACGTGGTTACCATCACTAAAACATGCAAAAAGGCATTTCCTTGCAACAGAAATGTCAATATTCATTTGCAATGAGTTCTTCACAGATTTTAAGGCCCAAAATGCTTGGAATGCCGGCACTGGCACAGCCGTCATCATTTGCTGGTGCTAAAAAATCCCAAGAAGAGGAAGATGGTATCACTATTTATATCAGTATATATGTCAGTATCAGTATCTCCTTACCAGATGAGATCCCTGTTTCCAGCTAGGAAAAGTCTCAAATACACAAATCTCAACCCCCAGCTATGCCCCTATTCAAGGCTTCTCTTTGTCTCAGAACTGTGCAGAACATTTGTGGAGCAGCTCGAGGAGAAGAAATGTCTGCACAGCTCCAGGGTAGCAGGGGGATTTGGGTTCCAAGGGGAGGAAGTGCCCTGGGGCAGGGCCACAACGCCCTGACCTGTGACTTACGTTCAGTGGCCACCAGCTCGTAGAGAGGCAGCCCCGTGCAGAGATTTTCAATGCGCTTCCCATAGAGAAGCCAGTCCTTAAGATGCCCCAGCCTGGAGCTGCCAGCTTGGAACTGGGCCCACACATTATTGGGAGAGTATACATCCCTCATGGTCTGAGAAGAAAAGGTTAAACACCATCAGAAATGTAACTTTAGCTTCTCTCTACTGGGGCGCCCTTTGAGAAGGCTCCCAAACCCTAAATCACCTTCCTTTGCCTCATAAAAGAACATTAGATAAAGAAGCTTCATGCTTTTAAATAAAAAATTAATTTCAATCTATTCAGTAACAAAATTCACTAGATATTAATTGTGCCAACACAGCAAGCCTAAGCTGTATTGCTGCCATAATAGGTTATATTATTGGCACCAGGTTTTGCTGTAAATGTGCTGCTGGGCTGACATAAAAAGGGCCAGAACTCCAGTTCACCTCCAGGCAATACTTCCAGTCTCCTTCTGAAACCTCAGCCCGAATAAGGAAGTCAAAATCTGGTCAAAGTAAATTGATCTCTACTTTCTGTTCTGAAAAACAATAAATTTCAAGCAATGTCAAGGTCAAATTATCAGCAGGACAATGAATAAAGGGAAAGTTTGCCTGAACTGATATTGTGATCACCTGGAAATGGCCAAATGACAGCAGTGCCAAGGACAGGGGATTGTACAGCTTGAGACACCTCAACAAACCCCCTGCAAAACTGCAGGGGGGCCATGATGGTTCCTTATCTTAAAACAATGTTCTGCATGATATTCCCTTCAAGCTGTGGCTTGTCAGAACAGCTCCATCATGGCTAGGACAGCACAAGTCATTCCTGAGCTGCCTTGGGGGCAGAGTGGAGGTTCCCCCTCACAGCACACTGCTCCCACCCCTTCCTTCCCAGCAGAGGGTTCCCCACAGTCACCTCTCTCTCAAAAGCCAGCCGTCCAATCTCTTGCAGGTCTGGGATGATTTCCTTCCTTATTTTCATGATGAAGCAGGCATTTCGTGAGAACAACCTGGTGGCAATATACCCCTGGGATGGAAAGAATGGAGGTTAAATCATCAGAAATTATTTACATAATGCTGACATTAGCTGGTGCTCTCTACTCTTTGGGGCAATCTGGAAGGAGCAGCAAGCGGCTGCAGAGGCTGCTGCTGTGGAATGGATGCAGTTCCTTTCTCTCCTTTGGGGAATGGAGCCAGCCTGTCCTGGTGCCTGTCCCAGAGACTGGAAGCATCATTTCTGACAGATTTCTGCTGCCCATGAGTGCTGGCAGCCCATCCCCACCTCCAGCCCCACTGAGGTCAGGGACCTGCCACCACAAGTTTCATTACAAGTCTTTTAAACTGCCCCATTACGGGTGAAGAAAGGAAGAAGAAAGGTGCTGGGAGTCCTCAAAGAAACAGTGTTCAGGAACAAGATGTGGTGAGAATACACTAAGATAATTTCTGATTTTAAAAACTTCCTCAGGGGTTAATTTGAGGCAGATCCCTGGATTTACTCACATGTGTGTAGTCAAAAATGGTGTCAGAGGAGTAGACGCCGGAGCGGACGTGGACATCGACGATTTGCTCCTCGCTGTGGATGGTCATGGTGCCAGTGACATAGTTGCTGATGGGATCATGCAGCATAAAGGTCTTTGGTAAAAAGCACAAATCAGTGTTCATCACCTGGCTTCCATCTTTAGCAGGGGCAACCCCCAATGCTTTATGCTCCTGTAAATACCAAATCCCTTAAGAACCCTGGGTTCTTGGGATTTGGCATTTACTGCACCCTGGAGTAGTCTGAGGAGGCTCTTGAGATGGAGGTCAGTTATAAAACAGGCCCTCCTGCAGGCTGGGGAAAAGCTGCATGGGACATCCCAGTCATTCTGGGCAGCAGGGACTGGCAGGAGACTGCTCCAGTCTCCAAATGTTTGATTGAGCTAAGGGGACTCTGTCCCCCTGACTTGTCACTTTACACCTGTACAGAACCTCGGGCAAAAGCTCTTTTTCTCTACACTTGACAATAAGCAACTTGTTGGTTTTAGTTTCTTCTGTGGTTTTCTTCCTGTTCTATTCCCCTGTCCAGGATCCAACACACTTTAAATGCTCATGTGCAGGACAAGGCTCATCCCTCTACTTACGTTCAATGCAGAAGTCTGAGCCCAAAAGACTCCCAGGCAAATGAGGACTGCAGCCTGTAAAAGGAAGCAGAATTCTCACTCGTCAGAAACACCTGGCAGTGCCATAAAAACACCCAGTCCATGAACTGAGGGAAGGAGCTGAAGCATCAGTTTGAAAAATCCCCCACTTAGCATGTATATTAGCTGAAAACAACTACAGTTCCTCATTGTCAAGTTTTTGCTATCAGGCTCTCCTTTGCCTGTAGCTGAAAAGGCAGAATAACTTAACTGTGGCATTTCTGCAGTTTTCAGAAGTCCCTCCTTGATGCCATGTTACCTCTTGATTTGCCTCTATAACTGCAATCATTAAATCATAACCAAACCCCCCTTCTGAACTGTAACCAATTCTGCATTCTTTGCTCAAGTGAGGCTTCCCCTGACTTTGCTGACCCAAGAAATGCAAGTTCTCCTCTTCCCACCCAAAGAAACAACCCAAAGATGGTATTATTGTGCCACTGTATTGTACCACTTACTTGAGCATCTTCTTCTCTGTCCTTTAGTTTTTTAAAGGGAGGAACTTACATTATTAAGTATTAAAAGTCCAACAGAAAGGGAGATACTCACAAATCTCTTCATTTTTCTTTCAGATGAGAGCAAGAGGCGGCAGAAGGTAGGAACGCAAGGAAATCCCAGAGACCTTCAACTTTTATATCTTGCAGGAGGTGTGGGAAACACTTGACAGAACTTTCCTTCATGACTCGAACAAGTCCATATCTACATGTCGTAAGCCTCCTATCTGAATTTTGGGTTGGCACAGATAACCTGACCCAGATATATTTAAAGCACTCAGTAAGTCTCAGTAAATCAATCACTCTGCAAATGGCCATTATTCACTGGTTTAAACTTTAGTATTGCTGGTTTATTTTTTTAAATATTTAACAGGATATTGTATAGAATTAAATGTCATTGGGAATAACACTGCTATTTATTCACACAAACTGCATTTTGTCTTCTGAAACACAATCCCTAACAGCCTGATTGATAGTCTGCAGAGAAATGCTGGGAAGAAACACCTGTGCCATGGTGGCCTCCGTGTCAGCCAACAAACAGACCAATTCTTTCATTGAAAATATTGGCTGGAGCCCTGAGCCAGTGGGTGGCATCCCTGTCCATGGCAGGGGCTGGACCTGGAGGATCTTTAAGGCCCCTTCCAACCCAAACCTTTGTGGGACTCCATGATTCCGTTCCATTCTGTGTGCAGGGACTCCTGGCAAGAGGCGCTGCCCATTTCTGATTAGTTCCCCCCACGGGCAGAGCACATGGACTGAAAGGAGTGGCAGAGTTGGGAACAGCAGCTTCACAGGACAGCCTGGGGCACCTCTGGCCTGCTCAGCTCACCAGGGAGCGACACCAAAACCCAGAGGCTCCGTGCTGTGCACAAGGTCACAAACAAAAGGAGCAGGACGGGGATTCCTCCCCTGAATTCCCACTGATTTCTGCATTTTGTGAGAATGCCAACGGCCACGACGTCGCCCTGAGAATGTTCTCTGGTGTTCCCAGCAGACTCCGACCTTGCCTGGACTCCTCCTCATCCAGGTCCTGCACCAGCCCGTGCTGGCACCTGGATGAATCACACTCTGCTTTCTGCTGGAAGGTCATAATCAAGGCTGGTTCCCTCCCAATAAAACAAGAACTCACACTAACAGCAAACACATTTCTGTAATTTCTCTTATCGGAGAAAAAGGAGAAGGAGATTGTAGAGAAATATCTCTCAGCAAACAGGCCTCAATGGAAAAAGAAAAAAAGAAAATTGCACACATTTGCTTTATGCCACCTAAGTCCACATGAGAAAATGTTATCTCAAGTGTAACAATGATGTGCTGCTAAGCAATATATCAGAAAACACATAAACAGATATAAAATTCTGCTAAACCCAGTTAGACTAATCAGGCTGATGTTGCACTCCTCTTGAAAGCTGGTTCTGTCCCTTCTTCTCAAAAGATTCTTTATTTTTAAGATTACAGGTATGTCAGAAATACTCAGAGAAGATTTCAACAGTCAAGTATTTCACAGCAGGACTCTAACAGCGTTCAGGCACCACAAGTTAAAAAAAAAGCTTAATTTAACTTTTCCTCAGTGATTATGCCTTCATGTAGTAATTTTGTTTGAAGAACACTTGAGAAGCAGCAGCTCCTGTTTCCCTCAGCATCCAAGTGCTGAGGCACAGTAAGGGCAGAGCAGCAGGGGAGATCAGCAGCTGTTTACTGAAGGAAAACTACAACAATAGCCATGATCTGCACCTTGCATTGCACTGACTGAACTCTGCTGATCCCATCAGACAAGGACAAAAACTAAAGGGTAATTTCTAAAAAGCATTTGCCTAATTAATGTGATTGTGACATAGCCCAAGCTGGTTGTCTCAGTCAAAGCCTTTGATATAATTCCAATAGGCAAACCTTGCTTTTTGGAGACTTTTTGTCCACAGTTCATCACACATCTCCCAGGAACACCCCTGAAATCAACAGGTATGTGTTTAAACCCAAGCCCCACAGTCACAGAGGCACCCTCCAATAGGAAGCTGAAGGAAGGAGCTGCCTAAGAAGGGTTTGAACCCCTCAAATTTCACCTTGGCCAGTCCTCAGGCAGAGTGAGGCTTAGCTTACAAAGCTGTGACTCGGGATACCTCCGTGAACCTTGCCACCTCAAATTTATGGTTCCTTTCTTAAATCAGCCCTTAGTCCATGATCAGGTGCTACTCTCCTGAAGAGGCTCTGTGAAGATTCAGGGCTATGTCTGACAAGCAGAAAGATAACATTTTGAACATAGCAAGATCACCACCCCCTTGGTCTGAATGGTGCTTTTGGTCAGAGGCACAACTTCAGGCCGAGTCCTTTGCCACACTGGCACAAAGCATCACTGCAAGTTTACTGGGAATCTCTGCTCTGCTTCTGATGATCATTGTCTTTCATTTAAAAGTGAC
>JAWWMN010000077.1:552028-562153 GCA_035047745.1 Catamblyrhynchus diadema | reverse complement strand
CTTCTGTGAACACAGGGCACCTGCCAATAAGGCAAACCCATTTTCAGATTTAACTTTGGGATATTATGTATAAAAAGTAAGAGTACACATCAATTAGCAGCAGAGCTGGCCTGGCCTACCATCCAAATGAAGTTCCCTGTAAGTATACCTATCACTTTCTCATAAAACTCTTAAGGCTGGGCAGCTTTTAAATGGTTTTGAGCTTTTCTTGGCACTGAGAGAACTCTTAGTGATTTCTGACAAAGTGAAAATGCCAAAGGGCATTTTCAAAGTGAAAATGCCAAAGGGGTGGGGACTGCAGGGGAGAAATCTCCCATTTGGCAGGGATGGAACTCCACATGCTCAAACATGAAAGAGAGAAGTGCTCTGTTCCTGGGGCGACACACACTCGTGACACGTCCACAGGACAAGATTCTCTCCTTCACCACTCAGAGGCAAATCAACAGTCTCAGCAAGTCACATAAAGTTAGGGCTCAGTTGTTTGCTTAGAGTGTGACACGAGAGACTCCAAGTGCAGGATGGTGACACTGAGGTATTTACAGCAGCCTGAAACTGGTGCAGGAAAAATTCCCAAGCATTACTTTTAAATACACCGAGTCCAACTTGGACCTTTTTCATCAAAATCTTCCTTTGAAGGAGATAAAATCTGGGACCAATTCAATATTCAGAGGATTGTCTTCAAGATAATAATTGTTCACAATAGTTATCCCAAAAGAATTTTTCATCGTAACAATCGGAAATCTCTCCAAAAGGTATCAGCAGTGGTTTGGACAAACCCGAGCACAGCAAGCTTGTGAGTCGTTGAAATTCTATGGCTTTATAAAGGAGTAACAAATGTTTGGTGTCCCAATTTTCTGAAGTGCCTGTGCCTCCCTTTAGACTATAAGTCCTGTATTTGGAGGATGAGATCACTGTGAAGATGCTCAGGCGCCTCTGCTGCTGTGTTCCAGGCACAGAGCTGGAATGTGCACCCATATTCCAGCTCTTCACAACAGGTGCACATGGATATTTCTGACATCTGCTCCATGTCTGACATCAAAAGCTCGAGGTGAAAAGCTCACTCTTGCAAAGAAAATATTTCAGAGCACATTTTTTCCAATAAGTTACTGAATTGGGGCTGGGCAAGTTTTAGAACCCACTGTGTTTGAATGACCTTCTTGCCTGGGCAAGGTGCAGTGCTGGGGCAAAGAGCCATTTCTGTGCATGTGTTCTGTGAAATCATCAACAAATAATTCTCCTGCATATTTCAATCCTCTTCAGCTGCACCCCACTGCAGAAAGTGCTGATTCTGTACACACAGTAAATAGGAAGTCAAAATTATTTTAAGCCAGCAAATAATTTGATGTCTTGATGATCTTCACATGTTTTGAATTCCAAATGTTCATTTCAGATTGTGACTGCTTCTCTCTTTGGAGTATTCCTGGTTCCTGCTCTTGCCAACCCTGTAAGTATAGAGCTACACACAGCTAGTCACCACTGCCACAGGAACCACTGGCTTTAGCTCTTACCTCTGAGAAATGTGTTTCTGGAAGTGAAGCTGCTTTTTAAAGTCTGATATTTAGAAGAAAAATGCATTTTAATTTTTCTATGATAACTAAGAAATTATTTCCATGCTTGATGTATCAAGGGGGAAAAGACAGTTACCATACATGGAATCAGGGAAGTCTGTCTTCAGCTGAGCATAAACAGTGAAAATAATGGTGTGGAGAGAAACAAATATTAACATGATTGATCTGACCACAAAATACAGTAGAATACTGTAAGTAATCTGGTGCCAGCAAGATCCTGTGGGGGAAAGAACAGTAAGGAATTCTTTTGATTACTTAGAAAGTAAAGGCTTCCCAACTTCACTCTGAGCCAAGAAATCATCTCCCCTTTAATCTCATCTCCAAGAGCAGTGATTTCCCAAAACACGGCTACTGCAGCTAATGCTTTATGGAGAGAAACACTGCTGGGAATCCGGGAAGCTAAATCCTTACCTCTTTTAATCTTTTCCAAAAATCAGAACATGGAGAACAACTTTAATGGGCAGCCCAGTGAAAACTCAATCTACTCTGGGATCAGGGTCAGCACTGACCCAAGGGATGGGTCTGAGGCCTGGAAAACCATCTGGGACTTCGAGGCTGTAAGTAGCTGCCACCGTGGCACAAGAAAAATGGCAAAAGAGACAAACATTTTCTAAAAACCACCAAAGCTTCAACAAAATTTCATTGTATTTTAGAGGGCAAACTTGAAAATGTGCTCCTTCAGCCTTGGGATTGTTTCTAGTACACTGTGTGCTGCATTAGCTTTTCAGCAGCAAATTCCTTCACCTGCCCTCAGCAGGAGAACACAGCATACACGTGGCATTGCTGGAGGAGGCAATCTACCTTTTAGCAAAGTCTCTTGTCAGCCTCCATGACACATTTACCTAAACAGTATAATTGAAAGGATCAATATTTTTCTTTCCCTGCGAATATTTGCACTGTAGGAAGCCTTTCTCTCAACCAGCGCCTCTCTCTAGCAACCCACTTCCCTTTCCTCGTATATTGTTTTCAGCAAAAAGGGGTTTTGTTCTGACTTTAATAGGGCTACGTTGCAACCAAGGTGTTTTCAAAGAACACCTGCATCATTGCTACAACCAGCAAGAGGTTTTGGCTTGGCAAACCCTTTCCTACACCACCTCCAGGAGACAAGGTAGGATGGTGGTTGAAAGTGGGGCAAAAGATGGTCAGTGAAAAGCACTTGTTCCTACACACACAGGAGAAAAGGCTCCAAGAACTGAAGAGAACTTTTTCAGCAGGGCTGAGCTGCTCTAAAGTTCCTTCAGAAGTTTCATTGCCCAGGAACAACTCCAATTACTGTTCAGCCTGGCCTTGAACACTTCCAGGGATGAGGCAGCCACAGCTTCTCTGGGCAACTTGTGCCAGGGCCTGCCCACCCTCACAGGGAAGAATTTCTTCCCAGTATCCCATCTAACCCGGCCCTCTGGCAGTGGGGAATCATTTCTCCTTGTCCTTTCACTCCAGACCCTTGTAAATAGTCTTGTCCAGACCTTCCTGTCAGCTCCTTCAGGTACTGGAAGGCCATGATGAGGTTACCTGAAACTTCTCCAGGATGAACAATCCCAATCATCTCACGCTTTGCTCACAGCAGAGCTGCTCCATCCCTCTGATCATGCTGGTGCCTCCTCTGGGCTCTCTCCAACTGCTCCAGATCCTTCCAGGGCCCCAGGGCTGGGGGCAGCTCTG
Organism: Catamblyrhynchus diadema; assembly: GCA_035047745.1. Lineage (NCBI taxonomy): Eukaryota > Metazoa > Chordata > Aves > Passeriformes > Thraupidae > Catamblyrhynchus > Catamblyrhynchus diadema. The sequence goes on along the minus strand of JAWWMN010000077.1, from coordinate 558,923 downwards.
CAGATGGGTCTCATCTGAGCAGAGGGGCAGAATCCCCCTGGAGCTGCTGCCCACGCTGGGGTCAGCCCAGCACGTGGGGGGTTCCTGGGCTGTTGGTGCACGTTGGTGGGTCATGTCCAGCCTGTCGCCCACCAGGTCCTTCTCGGCAGGGCTGCTCTTGATATTCGCCAGTTCTGAACTCCAATTTTTGGTTTTCCTAAATGCTGTTTTCTGGCTTTGTTTCTTTGATGCTCAGGTACTTGGGCCTTACCAACTGCCACCCAGAGAGAATCGCTTCATAATCTCTAGGAACAGACTCGAAAGCTTGAGCCCGTATGGAAAACGCATCCAAGCCCTGTGCAGAGGAATTCCCTCCTACCTCGCTTACCCAGCTCCTGGTGAGTCTGCTGCTGACAGCCCTGGAGTTCCAAAATGTGCACAGGTTAACAGGATTAACAGAAGAAGATTAAAGAAAACATGAGCATGTCACTTACTGAGATCCTGTATTTTCTATGGCTTTTTATACATCCATGTACACACACCTCAGGAAATGCAGGTCTGTCACTCTCCTGAGCGACCTGGAGCCCAGCCATTCTCAGGAAGGTTCTGGGCTCTAGCTCTTGACATCAATCTGGAATTTTTAGGCAACTAGTTGGAATAATTTCAGCTATATTTTTATCTTCATATTTTCTCAGTCCAAATCTAATTGGTTTTTTCTTCTTTTTTCAGGATCAAACTTTTTAAGGGGATCAAACTTCTCATCAGGATGAAGCTTCTTGGAGTGAAATATTTCATGATTGAAATTTAATATTAATGAACTGCTGTTTATAATTGTGGTTACTCCTGACAAAGTTTGCAGAAGAAAATTCATAGAACTGTGTACCCATTAGTAAGATTTTTTTTCCTTGATAATCTTCTCTTGATCATATTTTTAATCATTTATCTTTCTTCTGCTCTGTATGGAAGCTGTTGAGTCTCAGTAAAATTTATCATCAACCTACACTGGTCTGTGCTGTGTTTTTACAAACCCTTTGAAAAAGCAGAAGCAATTCCAAAGACAAGTTGCAAAACTAATGTTCTTGCAAAATCCCAATTTTGGCATTTAAACCTCTTCCAGTACAACTTCTCAGGGAGAGTTCACATGATGCCTTGAGTAATTATTCATCAATACGAGAAGAAAATGGTGCTATACCTACTACAATGCCTGCTGCAATACCGTCCCCAGGAGAGTAAAACACTGTCAGCAAGGTCCAGCTGCTCGCAAAACTGCTTTAACTTCATGCACTTAAGAGGAAAAATCTGCCAACAACTGTAAATTAATAAAGCCGGAAAGGTGTAAATGTCTCAGGGCTGCTTTGACAAGTCCACAGAGGCACAGATGCCTTAGCCCTCACTGGCACATTTTAGTGGGTGCTATGGTGACCCGATAACATACAGTATATTTTGGAAGGTAAAAAGGCTTTCACATATTTTGTCTAATGCAAAGCTTTTCATGTTCTTGTTTAAGGCCTAGGATATCTCCGGTCTTAAGTTTGATGTGAATTTTCAAAAGTAAATAGTACATGTTAGAAAAATACTAGAAACATATTTAAGTTTTCACTGCAAATGGATTCCTATTTGATAACTATCAGACTCCAGGAGGTCAAACGGTTCAGAAGTACAATCCCCATGTTTATCAAGTACACCAGGAAATAATTTTCAGGGACAAATGACAGGGAAACAAATGACAAAATAATTTTATTGCACACTCAGCATTTCTACTGTGATTTCTGAAAACATATAAAAGGTGGAGGGTTCACACTGCTCTTTCTACCTGCAGGAGCATCAGCTCTGCAGTCAGGATGCATCTCTCTGTAAGTATGCATGCTTTTCTTCCTTATGAACTGAAACTTTGATTCAAACCCATTCCTTTATCTCTCAGAAGGGCTTCTGCCTCTCTGGAGCACGAAGGCTTTCTCTGGGGACACTGTGCTCCTCCAGAAGGAGCAGCTCAGCCCCTGGGGTAAAGCAAGGATGCCTCCCTTTGGGGGCACTGATGCAATCCCAGGTTGAAAGCAAAAAAAGGATCCAAGGAGGACCCTTGAACATCAGATTAGGAAAAGGGAAGGAGGACTCCCATGACCAGATTTGTCAGCCAGAGTTGCAGTTACACTTTTGCATTCGATTTTCATTTCAGATTTGGACAGCAGTCCTTCTTGGACTCGTCCTGACTCCAGCCCTTGCTGATTACGTGAGTATAAATGAACAATTTCCACATGCATGGCTACTCTGCCTCTATTCCCTGCTTCATGAAATCTCCTTGATTCTTTCTCCAATACTTTGAAGAAAAAGAATTGAAGTCTTCTCAAACAGGTTAAACTCTAAAGGAACCAAATCACAGGTGTCAGATGCAGCAATGATTCATGGAATCCTTGAAAAGAATTCTTACAGCTACTGCCCAATGCCAGTGCCTTGATTCTGGGTCTATTTGAAAATACTGAGGCCACTTCTGGCTCTTAGAGTGGGGGGACAGAACTTTTTCTATTGTAGCAAGGGTTTTTTAAAAGCAATAGAGACAACACTGACTAATGTTACCATCTAAAAGTGCTCCATTTGGTTTTCCAGTCTCAACAGACAAATGGAAACCAGCAAATCATCTTTGGTGGAGACTCTCAAATCACTATCACCGGTATCTCACAAGGCGTGAAGCTCAATAGTCAAACAAGGGTGGCAATCATCGAGCAAAAGAGCCAAACTTTATCATGGAAAACCATCTGGAACTACAACAGGGTGAGTGGATGGGAGTGGGATTGTTAAAAAGGTGACCCAGGGATGGGGCTTGTTTCTGTATTCTGATCATCTGAAGTAAACGACGTGGGGTAGAAACTCTTGGTATTTGTTACTGCTTCCATCCCGACTTGGCAACCTCAACAGTTGGAGAAACTGAGTTCTGAATGCTAAATACTTTTCTTTCACAGGGTGTCATTGCAACCAAAGTCACGCAGCAGAACACCTGCTACATTTCCATCATGAACAGAACTGACATACCCAGTTTTAATAGTCTGGCCCGACTGGCGGCAGAGAGCAGGGTAAGAATCCAAAGGAGTAGCATGTTCCTGGCCCTGGAGTTTATTAGCTCATTCCCCCTTCTGCTTCTTCTTTCTGGAGAGGATCAGGTTATGTCTAGTGGCAGGATTTCCCTTCACTCAACAGTAATGTAGATTGGAAATTTGTTGTAGGAATGTTTTGCCAAAAGAAGAAAGGGGCTGCATTATTCCCTCACCCACCTCCACTTACTCTGAGGATGTTGAGCTCTGAAGCTTGCTGGGCAAACCGTGTGCTTTTGCTCCTGCCTTCAAGGCTTGCTAGTGGTCCCACAAGCCACAGGGGATTAAAAATTGTCCCTAATAGCAGTTGGGACTCAACCAGCCCCAAGTCATTCTCCCAGAGCTAGGAATATCTCAAGCAGGAACCAGCTCCTGACACTGAGCTTGCTAAATGCTGGTTTTTTGATGTTTAGAACCTGATTGGTGTTCTTGGAAGACCTACCAAGGAGATCACCTTTGTCACCAGTGGACTGGTCAACAACCTCAACTCCTATGGAATAGAAATCTCAGCTATGTGCAGTGGACTCACCACCTACATGGCTTACGAAGTTCATGGTGAGTGAATTCATGGGAATACTGAGTGTTACTGACCTGGCCTTTTTGTCTCCTGGGGCATGACTCAGGCACAAATGCTGCTCTTCCACTTTCGGCCAGACAGAAACCAGTTCAGCAGATGCACAAAGAGTTCGGCACCTCGGCAAATCGAGACTGGAACAGGGTGGGGTCACAATCCCCATAAATGACACAAACTAAACCCTACAGTGCCTTCCTGGGAAGCTTAATGAGTGTTTTGGCCCACACCTGAGCTGCCCTGTAATACCCAGTCAAGAAGAAGGGTTGTTCTAGGAACCATTGTCCTTCAGGTCAGAGCTTGCTAATCAGTTGACCCAGGCAGTCGTCAAACCCTTGTGCTTCACAACACTAAACCAAGTGGTTTCCTCCCCTGTAACTTTTCCCCTGGGGCAATGATCCCATTCCCCAGGGTTAATGAACAATGCTAGGTAGGATTCTTCCAGAACATCACAGCCCATGTGACTGGGCCCATGAATTGGCAGCAGCCTCACCACGTAATGCCCAGCCATTGGGACTCTCAGGACAAAGTGCAATAGAGCCCAGATTTCTGCACAGGACATCCCAAAACATCTTCAAGATCAGGTCTTTGTGAGCATTCCTGGCTGAGCCACAGAGCCGGTGCTCTTTGGGGACTCCAAGAGAATCTGTCCCTCATACAGCTCAAACATTCCCAGAGCAGCAATTCTTCATACCTGTGTATGCCCTGAGCAACACCACTACCCTCCTGTAGAAGGGCAGCCAAGGTCATTAGAATTAGCTCATGGGGTTTTGTTTCGTGCTTTCTTGTATACCAAGGACTCCAAGTGAATCTGGGATCCTGCATTACCCTCAATGTCTTGAGAGCTGTGGATCTGAGGTACTGCAATAGCAATGGCAATTGGAATGGCATTGGCAATGGCAATTGGAATGGCAATTGGAATGGCAATGGCAACTGGAATGGCAATTGGAATATCACTGGCAATTGGAATGGCAATTGGAATGGCAATGGACAGGTGAGAAAACCATAGCCCTTACTTGTCACTAAGAAAATGGGGGGGATCCTGAGCTGCTTTCCAAAGCCAACCCTGATGCCCTTCTTGCCTGGCATCTCCTCTTCTGAGAGGTTCCTGCTTGAGGGTGCAGATGCTGAAAGAGAGCAATGGCTGAGCAGTGGTTTCCAAGCAAGGCCTTGAGCGGGGATTTCCTCTGGCCAGTGCTCCAGCATGCATCAACCTCTAAAGGCAGCAGATGGCAGCTGTCAGATGCAGCAATGATTCACTGAATTAATAGAAAGAATTCTTATGGTCTCTGCCGACAGCCACAGCCTTGATTCTGGGTCCTTTAGAAAAGACTGCGGGCAGTACCGGCACTTCTAGAGGCAGCAATCCTTCCATTGTAGCAGGGATTTTCTGGAAGCTTTGGGGACATCACTGTCTCTTTTCAAAGATGAACCTTCTTCTTTCCTTCCCTTGGCTTTTTAGTCTCAGCAGATTCCAGGCATCATCCTCAACAACACTCAAGGCAGCATCTTCAACAACACTCAAGTCATCATTGGTGGCCACTCCCAAATTGTGACCATCAACAGGCAATGGCGTGTGGCAATCATTGAGCAAAGCAGCATCAGCGGGTCCTGGAAAACCATCTGGAACTACAACACGGTGAGTGGCAGGGAGGGGGCTCCTACAAAAATACATCCAAGGAGATTGCCTGCTTGTACAACTGGCCCAGGGATGGCAATTGTTTCTTTATTCTGGATGTTTGGAGTCCACAATGCAGGGTAGAAAGTCTCAGAATTTATTATGCTTTCCGTCTCGAGTTTATCGAGTGTAAACTGCAGGAAGATACTGAATTTTGAGTACTAAATTATTTTCATTTCACAGGGTGTCATTGCAACCAAAGTCACACAACAGAACACCTGCTACATTTCCACCATGAACAGAAATGAGATGCCCCGCTTTGATAACCTGGCCCACCTGGCACGGGAGAGCAGGGTAAGGTTCCAAAGGAGTAGCAGATTCCTGGCCCCAGAGAGCATCGGTCCATTTCTTCATGAGCTCTTTCTTTCTGGACATGAGCAGGTTGTCTCCAGTGGTAGACTCTCCAGTCTCTTAACTGTAATGCTGAGTAGGAATTTGTTGTAGGAATGCTTTTCCAAAAGAAAGGGACTGTATTATTCCCTCGCCCAGCTCCACTCTCTCTGAGGATACTGAGCTGTGCAGCTTGCAGGGCAAACCCTTGCTCTGAGGAGCCCTTCAAGGGCGTTAATCCTACTGGCAAGCCAGGATCTCAAAGTCTTTCACCGACTTTTCACTACCAATATCCATTGTCATCTCAGAACTTAGCCTTGTAGCTGCTGGTGGCCAGACTCCCTTTTGAACTCCGGCGTGAGAGAACATCTCCCCATTCCTCAGGTTTTCACTCACATTCATGGGATAAGCCACAATGGGAGGCCTCTGACCCTAGCTGAGGGCAGAGGGAACCAAGGGTCTCAGAGGAAAGCGCCAGAAAGCAGGCAACGCCTTGGGCCAGGCAAAAAAGCACTCTAGGAGGAAAGGAGAAAGGATGTGAAATGAAGCTCACAGGGGGCTTTCAGAAAGAAGTGTCCCACTCGAGCACCCAGGGTTCTTAGTGAGGGGCCCTAAGCACCATCTGAAAATAGTCTGAGAGGAAATGTATCTGCCCAGACTTGCTGCTGCCCTCTGTGGTTCCAGGTTAGAATGGGCTGCAGGATGAGACTTCTCGTGCCAGCCTTCCATTTGACAGCCTGGGTGCCCCAGAGGGGCAAGGGAAATGACAGAACACATGCTTGGAAGGAGCTCTGGCTCCACAGAGCGGCCACACACCTCTTCTCCACATCAGCGATTTCCTTGTTCTGCCGCTCCCCTCAGGCTACATGCACTTTGACTGCCTTAGAACCATCTGCCTTTGGAGCTGCCTTCAAAACTTGCCAGTAGTCCCACAGGCCCCCCAGGGAATTAAAAGAGGTCTCTGAAAAAAATTTAGACCCAAACACCCAGCCATGAGGCATCATTCCACAGCTAGGAACAGACCAAGCAGGAACCAGCTCCTGCCACTGAGCTTGCTGAATGCTAGTTTTTGTTTTTTAGAACCTGATCGGTGGTTTTGGACAACCTACCAAGAGGATCACTTTTGTCACCAATGGATTGGTCAGCAACCTCTACTCCTATGGAGCAGACATCACGGCTATGTGCAGCGGACTCACCACCTACATGGCTTACGAAGTTACCAGTGAGTGCAAGCATGGCAATTCTGAGTGT
>JAWWMN010000077.1:430946-444189 GCA_035047745.1 Catamblyrhynchus diadema | reverse complement strand
CCCGGCCGCGCCCGCCATTGGCCGCGGGGCCCGCCCGCCCCGGGACGTGGCAGCCGCTGCTGGGGCCGCGTCCGCCGCGGGGGCCGGGCGAACCGAGGGGGGACGGGCGGCGGAAACCCCCCGGCACGCGGGGATGGGCCCGCTCCCCGAGAGAGCCGGTGATTCCCGGCCCGCTGACCGGGCCGGGGGCAGACCGCTCCCGGATCCTGCCCGGTAATTCCCAGCCCCAGACCGGGGGATGCTCGTGCCCTGACCCCTGGAATTCCCAGATATTGGAGGGATGGGCCCGTTCTCTGAGCGCCCCGGTAATTCTTAACCCCAGACCGGGGTATGCCCGTTCCCAGACCTTTCCCGTTAATTCCCAGCCCCCAGACCAGTGTGTCCCCTTCCCCAGTCCCTTCCCGGTAATTCCCAGCCCCCAGACAGGGGTACCCCCGTTCCCGGTCCCTTCCCGGTAATTCCCAGCCCCCAGACCGGGGTACCCCCCTTTCCCAGTCCCTTCCCGTTAATTCCCAGCCCCCAGACCAGTGTGTCCCCGTTCCCAGTCCCTTCCCGGTAATTCCCAGCCCCCAGACCGGGGTACCCCCCTTTCCCAGTCCCTTCCCGGTAATTCCCAGCCCCAGACCAGTGTGTCCCCTTTCCCAGTCCCTTCCCGGTAATTCCCAGCCCCCAGACCAGTGTGTCCCCTTTCCCAGACCTTTCCCGGTAATTCCCAGCCCCCAGACCGGGGTACCCCCCTTCCCCAGTCCCTTCCCGGTAATTCCCAGCCCCAGACCAGTGTGTCCCCGTTCCCGGTCCCTTCCCGGTAATTCCCAGCCCCGGCCAGCGGACGGGAGGTGTTTTCCCCCGGTAATTCCCACTGGCGCCAGGCAGGAGCAGCACCCACGGATCACCCCGGGCTCTCCCGCCCTCAGCGTCTGGAGATCACGGGATGACAACCGAGGCTGCTCCGGGCTCGGGCAGGGAAGAAGCGGCCCCGCAGGCTCCCCGAGCCCGTGACACGGGGCTGCATCCTTCCTTCCCCAGCCCGGCTCTACAACAGCTCCCATTCAGAAGCCAGAGAAAGAAACCATTAAGATGAATCTGCAAAGCAAACTGGGACGGTCGTAGCTGACCAAGGCGTGACATCCATGCAGCTGGAGAGCTCAGTGGTGCTGTCTGTCTGTCTGCAGCCATCAAACCCTGCCTGGAAACTTATTAAAAGCCTAAGGCTACAAAAAAGAGCAATGCCTTAAGAGAAATGCCATTCATTCTACTTTATATTACACTAAAATTTCAATAAAGAACTATTTCCTTAAAAAGCACAGAAAACAACCCACAACGTCAGGACACATAAAAGAACCGTATTCTGAGCTTGCTGCCAGAACCTGGCTGGGCACAGAGCAGACAGGAGGTCTCAGGAGCAGGAGAAGCCTGCAGCGTCAAACCAGGACACCTTCCCTGCCCTGCAGCAGGGAATTCTGTCATCAATTCCCCCGAGTAGTTCACCAGAGACTCAAAGAAAACATGGTCATTTCACACCGATTTCCAGAGTCAAACAACTGCGGGTTATTACTGAAAGCTGAAGAAGTACTTAGCGGAAATATTTATTTTCAAATTTCTCCCAAGTAATAGGTAGTTTACAGTTACCACATGCTGATGTGGTGCTCGAGAGGAGATTCTCCACCAGCTGAACTGATCCTGTTTAGAGACTTTATCAGTGGAATAATTACACTGGTAAGGGATGGAAGAGGGGAACACACCAGAGGCTGTCAAGCCAATCACAAGCCAAACGAGGAGCACAACCTCAGCTCCGTGGTGGCAGCACAAAGAAGGAACAGAATTCCTGGTCACAAAGCCAGGCACCAGGAAGAAACCATTCCCCCACACAAAAGTAAACAGAGCTCCTTGCAAAGCCCCATTGATGTGTTCCAACGTCACAACAGCAACCACTTCCCTGCCCTGTGTGCAGGACTGCAGGAGCCCTGCTCTGCCACGTACAAGGCAAACAGGATGTGGCAGCAGCACAAACACAGGCCCTCCTTCCCCCTCAGCACTGCACCTTCCCCCAGTGCTGACAAATCAGCTGCTGCATGGTGGCTGAACGATTTCACTGCTAAATGAGCTCATCAGTCTTCTGGCTGAAGCTGATAAGGATCATTCTTTTCTAACATTTGCTTTAGAAGGTATGACTTTTATAACAAACGTTTCTTGTTTCTGTTGCTATGGTTTGCACAGTGGTCATGAGCAAGGAGGTAACTTTCCACAAAGCCATGGCAGTGTTACAGCCCCCAAAATGAACAGTTGATATTACAGGTTATCTCTCACACACAGAAGTTTGATAGGAATCAGCAGCTTTTTAAGAAGGCTTGATAAAATTAACATTCCTGAAGCTCCCATTTACAGAGTAAGGGCAGACAGTTCTGTCAGTCCCACAAGTTGGAGGAATAAACATTTAATATTGCTATTGCACAAAAAAGCCAAAGAACTTCTGCCTTCTCTTTCTTTCAGTACTGAAGTTCTGCATGAAAAAACAAAAAAGAAACACATCACTGTTTTCTGAGCCCACCATTTCTTTCCAAAGACATAGCAGAAGAATCTTTTTGTAATCCAGGGCATTTAATAAATTAGTGGGTGAACTGCTTGAACTGATGGTGCATTCTCACAGTAGCTACAACTGTTTTTCTGACAAGGCAGATGTGGTGGTTCCTCAGCACAAAGATGGTTTACATACAGCAGGAGGTAAATGTTTATTTGGCCACAGATGACGAAGCTCAAGTAGAATTTGCTTCTTTCTCCACGTCATCATCGTCGTCAACAACCTGAAATCAAATCCAGAAGTAGTTTAGATAAACAGGTTAAGCTCTCAGTCCTGCAGGATTTATTACATTAAATCCCTGCTGGGCCCAAGGAGAACAGCAGTTATTCCACACCACTGAACAACAACAGGCTCAGGAGGAAGGTAAGAAAAACTGGCAATCCAAAATGCCAGCAGGAAATGAGCTTTAATTATAGGAACTGGTCAAGCTACCACAAAGGCCACGAAACAATGGCTCCAGAGATCAGATATTTCATGAGAAACCCAAAGAATGTGAATTTCACTGGACAGAGCTCATTGCTTTTTATCACATCAAGTCACCAAAGCACAAAGGCATCAGCAAATGTGTCCAGCTCTGGGCTCTCCAGCTGGCTTGGAAAACATGCATCCCTACACCCCTGGTTTTCCTAAATGCCAGCCTAACCCTGTGGAAAGGGACAAAGAGCTCCTTTTCCACTGAAAAGAAACCTCAGCGATGTCTCCCAACCCACCTGCTCAACACCTTCCACCTCAGGGATGTAGAACTGCAGCATGTTCTGTATCCCGCTCTTGAGGGTGATGAGGGAGCTGGGGCAGCTGGTGCAGGAGCCCTGCAGCTTCAGCTGCACAATGCCATCCTCAAAGCCTTTGTAAATGACATCACCACCATCTTCCTGCACCGTGGGCCTGAGGGAACACAACATTCACCTTAAAGCTCAGAGCTGAAACAGCGATCCTTCCAGAACCCCTCAGGAAAGCAATATTTAATATTTACAGTAACTGTGGAGACAGAGGGGTTTAGTCACTATTTCCCTACAACCACCTGGTTCGCATTTCCAACAACTCCCGCTGTGCTGGACTATCTAACACAGAAACCTTTTCTGTAGGCATTGAGATTTTAGGGTAGAGTGAACACCCTGGGGCAGAGCTCAGCCTGCCCTGCCTGGAGATTTTAGGGAACAGAGGGAACACCCTGGGGCAGAGCTCAGCCTGCCCTGCCTGGAGGCAGTGGTTGCCCCAGGTGCTGCCAATAAATACCTCAGGGGTGTGTCCCCCAGGGTGCAGCACAGCTGTCACCTGTGATAAGAAGCCCTGCTTCCATAAATAAATATGCATTTCTCCACAATTTACGCAGGACAGAAAATAGCTCCAACTGCAAAAGGTTAATCCTGCTCAGGGGTGAAGGAACCAGCTCCTGATAAGCTCACCCCAGTGCCACGAGCAGTTCTGCAGCCTGCTCCCCCTCTGCCAGCCACAAATGCCCAGCATTGTAGCTCTGTCCCCATAGCAACATTTTTCCAGACCAAGTTAAAACCATCAAGTTACTCTAACAGAAGCTCTTTATACTGATTTCCAAAATAACTCTGAGAGCTACAGTCCTCACAGAAAAATCTGTGAACCTGACACATTTATAAACTCACCACAGCAAATTATCTCCATTCCAGAGAGCCAAAGATCATGATTTAAAATTCCATTTTTCTTACTTGAATTAACTTTTTGACACACTACAGGACCTTTCAGATGTACATTCCCCCCATCCTGCACCTCCTGACAGCTCCTCTGCATTTAATTTTGATCTGCTGGACAATAAATGCTCTATGTGTAGCCTGGTTGATGGATAATTTCTGAGAATACCCTGCTAGAAAATGAAGGAAGATACACCACTACTGATATTCTCATCAACAGCTTCTTGGTGCACTGATGGGTACAGGAGGAGGAAATTAAAGAAATGGAAAGGTGGGAAAAGCAGAATTTCGGGCAGAAATTCCATGCCTGTTACAAAAGGGCCCTGGGAAATCAAGGACTGACGCTAAACATCCAGGTAGCCAGCAGGAGCAGGGACATTTCTTCCACAGCTTTATACAACAGTACTTGGCTTCTGGTTTCAACACTTAGTGCAAATGTTTGGGAAAGATATTCCAGCTTATTTCTACTTTTCTTGCTTTTTCAGGAAAATTAACCAGCACTGTGTGTCTGCTCTGAGATAAATTTGTAAATAACGTGATATCAGTTTAAATGCAGCTGCTTTAAAAAAAAAAAAAAGTTTCTGGTTCCTGCAGTTTGTGAGCTGGGGAAGATGTCACCATGAGATATCACAGACACATCAGACATCTTCCCTGCACCTCAAATGTCAAGTTGCTTTTGCTTTCAGTTCGCTTTGGAAGGCAATTAATGAGCACCAAAATAAGGTAAACAACAGGATCCACAGCCACTCTTGAGACTTCATTAGTCACCACCAGTTTCTAAATTCAAGCTGTGTTAAAGCACCAATAAAATCACAGAGTGCAAGGCCAAAATCCGTTGAGGGCCAGGATTTTCCAGGAAATCTTCCTTTGGAATATAAACTACCTGATTCTTGTATCCAGCAGCTCCTTTATCATCAGTACAACTTCATCATCTTCTTCTGAAGCAGCTTGGGAAAAGAAAAATGTGCAAGTCAGAACACTGAGAGAATTCCAGGCTGCAAATTCCTGCCTGCAGTCACCTTAATGGGTCTTAAATTTAAATTCTCCTGCATGCTTTTCTGAGGGAGAAGTGGAGGCTCTTCTGGATGTCACAACAGCTAAACCCAAAGGCAGACTTGGCCTCCCGCTGAAGATTTGATTTACCTGTGTCTGTCCTGGGTGCCTCATCAGTAACTACAGGTAAGCCAGAGGCAAAGAAGTCCATTATGGTTGCATAAATATCTGGTTTCAGTAAGTTCCAATCCAGGTCTTCACTCTCCTGTGAGAACCAGAAGAGGGGAAGGAAAAAGAATGAAGAAGAGTACGTGCCTGCTGCTGCTACGTTGCCCAGAGATTCTCACACTAAAAATGCCACCATGGACTCTCCCAGCTGATGCACACACTGGACTTTATGTTCTCTCAAGTCCAGCCTTGCCACAGACATTTAGCCAGACTCAGACTGTGACAGCCAAAGAAGGCTCTCCTTGTTTGCAAGCCAAGCAAGTGGCTTTAAAATATTAGCTAAAAAGGTGTGAAAGTCTCCAAAATACATTATTATTTGACAGATATTTTTATCAACTCTTTCAGAGACTCAAGATTGTCAATTTACCAACTTATCATTCCCTGAACTTATTTTGTTTTACATTAAAGGCCCTCATGGACCCTTCTCAGGAACTCCACTGTGCCTGTCTGGATCTGCTCTGTGGCCATTCCACACAGCTCATCTCTGAGCACAGCTGAATCCCTGCTCTGCTTACCTTGGTGATTGTGATGAAGTCTGGCCCAAAGAAAACACTTTTCACTCCTTCAATCCGGAATAACTGTCTGTTAAGGACACAATGGGGGGGGGGTAAATGGGCAAAAATGCACTCAATCTGACAAATTAAGTTTTAATTTTAACAATTAACAATATGGTTAACCCAACAATTTCATCTACAGAAAAAAAAAAAAAACTCTGGTGAACTTGGGGGTAAATACAGTGTAAGGCTGCAAAAGTGTTTTTTGTAATTATAAGGGAAATATATTCTCTTGGAAGAATGGAAATCATCAAAAATGCAATGAATTAAAGAATCAGAAATCCTACCACAAAAGTATGTGTAATGGAAAATGATAAAAGTGATTTCACAATACCCACTTGAAATAATTTCTACACATGAAACAGGTGTACGTGCACTGAGCATTTGCATCACTAAATCAAGTGGATTTTGAAAATACTTAAACCATGGAATTATGCAAGTGCACCAAACCATCTGAAATAATCAAATAATTCTCTTCCCTCCCTCTCCTCCACGGAGCTTCTGTTAATTCTTTGGAAATTTTTAGTCCAAGCTCTAATTAAAAGGGAATAATAATACCTTGCTAAAGGTGAGCAATAGGCTGCAGCTGGTGTGGAAAACTCCATAGTCCTCGACCCCAGCACTTCCCTTCCTGGAATAAACTTCAAGCTGTTTGGATTTGGTGTGTCCTGGGTTTGAATAAACATGCCTCTCACTGCAAAGACAAAAACAAAGAAGTAACATAATCAAACCTAAGGAGCTTAAATAGAAGTCAAGTCCTGATTACTCAGCAAGCCCAGGGTGATCCCAGCCCATGGGAACACTGCTGAACACGGGCATGTCATCTCACAGGAGACAGCAGGATAAAAGGAACCTTGGCTTACCTTCTTTTGCTAACTTTTATTTACTAAAAAGCAAACTTTCAGCATTACCACGGGACATAAAACCCCACAATGTGCTCATCTGTTCATTTTTAACTGGTATTTACCTGCACGATGCCATGCTGCAGATGGAAGAGATGGTTTCTTCTGCAGAAGTTGGTGGAAAGGCCGGCGAGTTGTCAGATTATGATCTTTTAACAGCATGTGACAGAACCTAGAGAAAAATAACTTTACTAAGAATTTCCAAATTTCACATTTCCACTGTCCCAAAGAAGCTCTGTCTCATGAAATGAACATCCCTACCATGAGTGCATGACACACCAACACAGAAAAGGTCTAAATCCCGTTATTTGCTTACTTTTGTGGGCTTGGGAGCAGGTAGAAACCACAACAGGATGTGCAAGGAAGGTGCCCGGGAAGTTCCCTTTAGCTAATGATGATTATATCCCATTTTACAGTGCCCAGCACTACAGGGTCCTCTAAATCCTCCTTCATTGCCTAATCCTGAGCCAACTGTGGGGGAGGAATTTCCTTATTTCACGGCCCTGAACATACAGGAGTGGGAAAGGTGTAACAGCTCCTCATTGCCTGATCCTGTGCACACGTGGGGTGCAGAATTATCCCTCACTGCAGCAGCCTGAGCACATGTGAGGGGAATTACAGCCGGCTGCAGTGTGCTGAGTGTGAGAGGAATTACTCCTTGGAGCAGGATGTGTGGGTAGAATTACCCCTCGGTGCAGGATCCTGAGCCAGATGTGAGGGGAATTACCCCTTGGAGCAGGATCCTGAGCCGGGTGTGTGTGAAATTACCCTTCCATGGAGGGTGTGAGGGGAATTACCCCTCAGTGCAGGGTCCTGAGCGGGGCGTGAGGGGAATTTCCCCTCACGGCTCTCCCTGGGTGTACAGGGCTGAGCACCCAGGAGCTGCAGAACTACCCGCTCGCGGCTGGAAAGGGCTGAGAAGGAGAAACAGCCTCTCGCTGCCTGCCAGGAACAAGCGTCATCCCCGTCCGCGGTGGAAAAAGGAAGGGGAAGGGCAAGGAGCAGCCGGGGCGGCCCTGGAGGTCGCAGTGCCGCTAATTGCGACGCGACCCCCTTTCAGTCGCGTGGGGAAGGGGCGAGAGGGGTTCCCTCCGGGAATAAACCGAGCTCCCTCCGGGAAAAAGCCGCACCGGGGCAGCGGGAGCCGCGGGCCCCGCGGTCACCTACCGCCCGCCCAGCCCCGCCGCCGCGCAGAGCCGCCGCGCCGCCGCCATCTTGGCGCTCCCCGGGGCCGCGCGGGCGCCGCGGCGCCCCCTGGCGGCAGCGCCTGAGGGGGACAGCGGCCGTGGCGGCGGCGAGCGTGAGGGAACGGGCTCCGACCGGGGCTACCGGGACCACCGAGCGCCGCTCCCGGCACGGCCAGGGCCGCCACGGACCCTGTGCCCGAGTGCCGGGCACACACACTGGCTTATACTGTGTGTACTTATATTGTATGTACCTAGGTTGGCTTATGCTGTATGTACTTTTCATTAGGGGGTTTTCATCAGGCAGGAGGAGTTTTTGGAGGCTCCCGGGAACCACGTTTAGCAGTTGGGATGAGAGTGATGGTGTGTTTGTGTGTAATGTGAAGGGGGTGTTAATGGTAGATGAGTATTGTTTTCTGTGTGCTTTTGTTGTTTTGGGTTTCCTGTATCAATAAGTCAACTTGTAATAAAAATAGAAAAAGGTTATCATCTTGTGTTAATATGTGTTTTGGGTTGTATTGCTCTGTATGGCTCTGCATTGCAGGGTGAGCACAGGGTGAACTCTCTCCTCCTTGCTGTGACACCCGGGCTGGCAGGGATGACACAGTGACCTCGGCCAGCCGATGCTGCCTGTGCCATCACCTGGCACTGACGTGTTTGATGAAAATCCTTTCGCTGGGATTTTTCTCCCGAGAAGCCTCAGAACAGAAATGGAACCAATGATGATCTCCTGGCTGTGGAGTGTGGGCTGGAGATGGTTTAGCAACAGGGGCATCTTGGATTGGTCCCCTGTGCGTTGTTTCTACTTGATGACCAATCATGGTCCAGCTGTGTCGGGGCTGTGAGCAGTCCCAGGTTTTTATTATTCATTCCTCTCCAGCTTTCTGATGTCTCCTTGCTCTTTTAGTATAGTTCTAATATCTCATTTTCTTTTACTATAAGAAAGATCGTAAAATAATAAATCATAAAATAATAAATCCTTCTGAAAGGTGGAGTCAAGATTCTCATCTCTTCCCTCGTCCTGGGGACCCTCAAACGCCACCACAATCACCAGCTGGAGCTGGTCTGGGCAGCACCAAATAAAATAAAATCAGGCTTTAAAAATAAAAAAAAAATTTAAAAATTAATTAAATAAAAAATTAACTTAAAATTTTAAAAATAAAATTAATTAAAAATAAATGAAAAACAAAATAGAAACCATAAAGTGCTGTAAAGTGAAGTGCCATAAAAGTTCCATAAAAGCAAATGCCGTAAAGCACAACTGTCATAAAGCACTGTAAAGTGCAACTGTTGTAAAATGGCCGTAGAGCGCGACTGTCGTAAAAGGTGATATAAAGCAACACAGTCGTAAAAGGCACCGTAAAGCAGCGCTGTCGTAAAATGTACCGTAAAGCGCGATTGTCGTAAAACTGTCGTAAAGCAGCACTGTCGTAAAAGGTGTCGCAAAGCGCGACTGTCGTATAAGGCTCCGTAAAGCAGCACTGTCGTAAAAATGTTGCCGTAAAGCGCGACTGTCGTATAAGGTGCCGCAAAGCGCGATTGTCGTATAAGGTGCCGCAAAGCGCGACTATCGTAAAGAGACTCTCGGGACACAGTGGGAATTCAGCACTTTAATAGCATCTCCCGCCGGGCCGTGGCTGCCGCGGAACTGCTCCCAGCCTGCAGCGCGCTGCTGGAGCTCTTTGCTGCACGGGTGGGCGATGCCCGCAGCAGTCGCCCCCCTGAGCTCTGCTCCTGCCGCGAGTCTCCAGCGGGACACGCCCCCCGCCTCCCTGCCGGACCCCACAGCTCCGGTACCCGCAGTCCGGCTCACCCCGCCCCCGGCCCCTCCCGCCATCCCCGCCGTTGCCATCCCGTCGGTCTCTGCTGTACCGCCTACCGCGGGCCCCGCCCCTCAATCCCGCCCACCAGCGTCACCGCGGCCCCGCCCCGTCGCTTCCCCCTTTGCTCCCCGCGAGTGCGGCCGCTCCTGCCGCCCCCCCAAGTCCCCCTCGCCCCCTTTGCCCACACGGCGCCGGCGGCGGCCCAAGTCCCGTCGCTGCTGCTGCGTCTTTGCAGTCCCCGGCGGCTCCCGGGTCTGCGGTGCCGAGCGCGCCTGGAGCGGCCGCGCTGCGTCCCCAGCGCCCCCTGTGCGCGTTGCCGCGGGAAGCCTGCCCGCCCACCCCGGCGTTCAAGCGCACGCAGCACAGCCCGAGCTGCCACGGGCCCCGCAGCAGGGCAGACGCCCACGGCTAACCCCGTCCCTGCCGCCGTTTCGGCGCAATCGCCCGGTCCTGGCACAGCACCGCTTCCGCTGGGACCGGGGCGCCCCAGCCCGCCGAGCCACCCCGTGCCGGCGCCGCGGCGTCCACACCGGTGGCTGCAGTTCCTCCCGTGCCTGGCGCCGCTCCAGCGCAGCGTCCCGTCAGCGCCGCCCTAGCCCGCCGGGCCAGCAGCCACCCCAGCTCCCAGCGGCTGCACGCCGCGCTCCAAGACTCCCGCCGCCTCCCGCCACCCCCCTGGGATCATCTCCCGCTGCCGAGGCCGCCCCGCCGCCGCCCGTGGTCGCTTTCCCGCTCCTGCCGCCGCCGCTCCATGGCGGGCCGAGCCGTGCCTTCCCCACCGCGGACCCCCGCTTCAGAGCTGCTGGATGGAGGGCTCCACCGCCTCCTGCAACCACGGACGTCCCGCCGCTCCCTTCCACGACGGCTGCCGCAGCCCCGTCTCCCGTTTCCGCAGCTCCGCCACCTCCCGTACGCCCCGGCCCGCCCGCCGCCATCACGGCTCCCCCGACGCAACCACGCATGCGCAGTTGCTACACCCCCCCCCCCCCATCCAACCACAGCACTGCTTCCGGGATAAGCCGCACGCATGCGCAGTTCTATCTGCACGGTCCCGCCGCCACCTCGCGGTGCTTTCGCCGCAGCTTTGGTGCAGCCCGGTCCCGGTCCCGGTTCCGAGCCGCTGCATGCCTCTGTGCGGCCACAGCCGGCAAACCCTGTGCCCTGTCACGGCACTTCCGCCGCCACCGGGTCTATACACAGCACCACAGCAGGCGAACACTGCAGCGCCTTGCATGTATCCTTCCGCGTCTCTGCCGGAGCTTGAGGAGCCGGGCACGGCCGCATCACCGAGAGATCCCTCCGCAGCGCGTGACTCTGCACAACCGATACCTGATATCCCTCCGCGTTTTCGCCTTCCGCACTCCTAGCACCGAGTGGGACTACTTTGTGTCACGATTCGTCCGCACACAAACCGTGCGACGAGGAGGGCGAGGCTGGAATATGACAGCTGCTTTAATAAATACAGGATAGACAGAGAATTATTTCGCCCCTGCAAATGCCGACCCTTTGATCTCCAACACAAAAGAGTTTCGAAAAAGAACTGGTCCCAAATAGCTCCAGAGTCCCCCCAGTGCTTGGGACAGATTTCTCGACCCAAAAAGAGACGCTAAACCCTGAAAATTCGCCAGCATTATTCCCAAAATTAGAAAACTCACAAAAATATTTTCATAATTTTCAACTAACAGACTGGCATGAAGTCAGACACCAGATTTGCAAAGATTTGGGGTGGTTTTTCTCACCTCTACTCCATTCCCAGAGAATTCCCACCCTAAAGAATTGGGGGGCTTTTTATCACCTCTCCCAAAAATGTCAGAGGTTTGGGAATCTGGGAATTCCTTCCCCGAGGAATTGGGGTGGTTTTTCTCCCCTGTACCCCATTCCCACAGAATTCCCACCCTAAGGAGCAGGGGGGAGGTTTTCTCCCCTTTACCCCATTCCCACCCTAAGGAGCTGGGGTGGTTTTTCTCCTCTCTACCCCATTCCCACAGAATTCCCACCCTAAGGAATTCAGGTTTTTCTTCCCTGCCCCGAAAAAGGCAGAGATCTGGGGGTTCTGTCCCCTGGGAATTCCCTTCCTAAAGAATTGGGGTGGTTTTTCTCACCTATACCCCATTCCCACAGAATTCCCACCCTAAGGAATTGGTTTTTCTTCCCTGTCCCAAAAACGACAGAGGTCTGGGGCTCCTCGAACTGGGAATCCCTTCCCTGAGGAATTCGGGTGGTTTTTATCACCTGTACCCCATTCCCACCCTGAGGATTTGTTTTGTTTTTTTTCTCCCCTGCCCCGAAAACGACAGAGGTCTGGGAATTCTGACTCTGGGAATTCATTCCCTGGTGTTGGGGGGGTTTTATCCCCTGTACCCCATTCCCACAGAATTCCCACCCTAAAGAATTGGGGTGGTTTTTCTCACCTGTACTCCATTCCCACAGAATTCCCACCCTAAAGAATTGGGGTGGTTTTTCTCACCTGTACTCCATTCCCACAGGATTCCCACCCTGAGGATTTGGGGTTTTTTTTCTCCCCTGTCCTGAAAACGACAGAGGTCTGGGGGTCCTGGAGCTGGGAATCCCTTCCCTGAGCAGTTTGGGGGGGTTTTATCACCTCTACTCCATTCCCAGAGAATTCCTGCCCTAAAGAATTGGGGTGGATTTTATCACCTGTCCCCTGTTCCCTTCCTAAGGAGCTGGGGTGGTTTTTCCCCCCTGCCTCGAAAACGACAGAGGTCTGGGGGTCCTGGAACAGGGAATCCCTTCCCTGAGGATTTGGGGTGGTTTTTTTCCCCTCTACCCCATTCCCACAGGATTCCCACCCTAAAGAATTGCGGTGGTTTTCCTCCCCTGTACCCCATTCCCTCCCTAAGGATTTGGGGTTTTTTTCTCCCCTGCCCCAAAAATCCCAGAGGTCTGGGGGTTCTGGGGCTCCTGGAGGGATTCCTCAGGAATCCCTTCCCTGAGGAACTGGGAGGTTTTTTCTCCCCTGTACCTCATTCCCACCCTAAGGAACTGGGGTGGTTTTCCTCCCCTGCCCGGGAAACGACAGAGGGGTTCGGGGTCAGACAGTGACTGAGGGGTGGGACTCCCCCCGGGACCCCTCCCCACCATGGGGACCCCCCCCGGGACCTACCCTATTATGGGGAACCCCCCGGGACCCCCCTTTCCATGGGGAACCCCCCGAACCAGTGCCAGCAAATCCCCAAGCTCGGGGTCCCCACCACTCCCTTTCCCCCCCTCCCCCCCTTTTCACCACCTGGGGAGGGGTCGCGCTGCCCCCCCCCACCCCAGGACCCCCCCATTGTTGGTGGGACCCCCCCTCAGGG
>JAWWMN010000077.1:419306-430846 GCA_035047745.1 Catamblyrhynchus diadema | reverse complement strand
CCGCTTGCACTCGGACCGGGGCGCCCCGGCCCGCCGAGCCACCCTGTGCTGGCGCCGCGGCGACTACACCGGTGGCTGCAGGCTCTCCGTGCCTGCCGTGGCTCCAGCCCAGCCTCCCGTCAGCGCCGCTTCTGCCCGTCGGGCCGGCAGCCACCCCAGCCCAGCTTCCGAGCTCCCAGCGGCTGCACGCCACGCTCCAGCCGGTGACCAGGCCACCGCAAGCCATGGCCCCCCCGCAGCAGACTCCCACCGCCTGCACTCCGGTCCTCCCGCCTCCCGCGATCATCTCCCGCTGCCGCCCGTGGTCGCTTTCCCGCTCCTGCCGCCGCCGCTGCATGGCGGGCCGCGCTGCGCCCTCCCCACCACGGCCCCCCGCTTCAGAGCTGCTGTTTGGCGCGGCTCCGCCGCCTCCTGCAACCACGGGCGTCCCGTCGTTCCCTTCCACGACCGCAGTCGCGGCCCCTCTCCCGTTTCTGCAGCTCCACCACCTTCCGCACTCCCGGCCCACCCGCCATCATGATGGCTCCCCACGCATGCGCAGTTGCTACAACCCCGCCCCAGCAAAATCACTCCGCGCCGTTCATCCAACCACAGCGCTGCTTTCGGGATAAGCCGCACGCATGCGCAGTTCTGTCTCCACGGTCCCGCCGCCCTCTCCGCACTGCTTTCGCCGCAGCTTTGGTGCAGCCTCCGTGTTCCGAGCCGCTGCATGCCGCTGTGCAGCCCGGTCCCTGTTCCGAGCCACTGCATGCCGCTGTCTGGCCACAGCCGGCATCCCTGTACCCTGTCACGGCACCACAGCAGGCGAATACTGCACCGCCTTCCATGTATCCTTCCGCGTCTCTCCCTCTGCTGGGCACGGGCAAACCGCATCACCGAGAGATCCCTCCGCAGCGCGTGACGCTGCACAACCGATACCTGATATCCCTCCGCGTTTCGGTTTCCGCACTCCTAGCACCGAGTGGGACTACTTTGTGTCACTACTTTGGGTCCGCCCGCACAGCCACACCCACGCACACAAACCGTGCGACGAGGAGGGGGAGGGTGGAATATGATAGCTGCTTTAATAAATACAGGACAGACAGAATTATTTCGCCCCTGCAAATGCCAACCCTTTGATCCCAACACAAAAGAATTTCGAAAAAGAACTGTTCCCAAACAGCTCCAGAGTCCCCCCAGTGTTTGGGACAGATTTCTCGACCCAAAATGAGACACTAAACCCTGAATATTCGCCAGCATTAATCCCAAAATTAGAAAACTCACAAAATATTTTTATAATTTTCTACTAACAGACTGGCATGAAGTCAGAGGCCAGATTTGCAAAGAAGAAAGTCTAAATCCTTTAGCTATGCCTGTGCTCTTCAGCCAGCAAGCCGGTGGTCCTAGAACATGGGTGGCTATCCCGCCTCATGAGACATGACATTTACACCAAGAGAGAAATTAACAAGTGTAGCAAAGCCCAATTAATATTTTGCACTTAAGAGAGTCTTAGCAGCTGAATGAGACCGAAAACCACGTTTAAGCAGCACACAGTGAGGGCTCAGGGCTCTGTCCTGCCCTGCATACGAAGCATTCTCTCTAGAATACAAACTGAAATGTCCTCTGCTTAAAGCAGCAAGATCAGCTTGACTTCACAGCTGCCAGATTAAACAGCCAAACCCAGTTCAGCACTTTGGTAGGAAGAACTCATTAAAACCCAGATTCCCTGTGTCCAGCACAAATATTTTCTCCAGGGAGGGGAGAAGGAAGGCACAATGGAGACGGTGCTTGTCATCAGATACAGTTTTAATAAAATGTACGTAAGTTTCCAAGTGGAACATTTCTTCATGATTACCAGGAACAGACGATCCCAACCGGAGTGCAAAATTTGAGCCCGGGGATCTGCCAGGCATGGGGGGAACAGAGGGGACTGGGGGACACGAGTGTCTCATTGTGGGTCACTGTGGGGACCACGGACACCCCCAGCTCCTCCTGGACACAAAGGAGTTTTCCAAAGCCAGACTCGGTGTTTGGGATGCTCCACCCGCTGCATCCCACAGCAGATTGAGCCCCCTGCCCTCCCAGCCCAGGGATCAGGAATGCTGATCAGCCTTACCCCTCCGACTGCACAGGGGGATTTCTGGGTGTGTGTGAGGGGATTCACCCACCTACAGCAGAAACTGCAGGCTGGGGGTTGTTTCTAGGGACGCTAATGCAGCCGATCAGGTTTCAGGAATGTGTTTCAGAACTGGAGCAGGGTTTCAGTGTCATGATACTACTGTCAAAGTGCTTTGGGGTCTGTCAGTGTGCTCCAAGGCATTGATTTAACACTGTGAGGAAAGGAACAAAAACCCACAAAAATTCAACTCCCCAACACAAGCGTCTTTGGTGGAAGCTGAGTTAAAGTAACGGACTAGCACTTTGGAGTGATTGAGTTCAGCAGTTATTTTGCTGCTGTGTGCTGTGTCACACGGGGTCGGGGTCACGGCAGGAGAGGGGACACGGGGACAGCCCCCAGAGTCCTGCAGCAGTCACGGCAGTGAGCACAGAGCCAGCTGCTCGCTTTGCTCACGCAGAAACTCTGATTAATCACTTGGAACAGAGACCTTAGTGCATTCAGTGGGTGAGAACCAGGAGCCAGTCCCTCTCCCAGCAGGAATCCGGGATTGTCACAGGGATGTGATAACCAGAGGACCCAGGGCAGTGAACACCTTTTACTACAGCATTACATACAGAAACCAGTGATTCTTTTCATAAAACTGATTTCAAAACACCCCATTGAGTCTGTATAAGTCTCACTTCATTAAGATCATTGATTGTGTGGCAAATAATTAGCATGATTCTTCCACATTCATTAGAACAGTAAGCTTCAGATGCTATGGAAATTAAATTTCCACTTACAACTCATCATGCTGAGGCTGCAGCAGTGGTAGTGCAGGATTAGGAGGAACACAGGCTGGAAATGAGAAGGGTATTAGAGTAACAGGCATTGAAATTGAGTTTTCTGGCCATAACCAGAAGTTCCATTACCTTATGAGTCACGTGCAGAGATACAAACGAGCTGCCTCCACCCCCAGAAGAGATTTAAAACCGTTCAAGCCCTGGATGTGTCTGGCAGGATCGTGAGCTCTGGGGCACAGCCAGCCTGCTCTTCGTGTAAAGTGCCTGAAGGACGGAGAAGCTGCCAAAATGCCAGCTGGCAATGGAGCCTGCCCTGGGCCCGGCAGGGCTGGAGAGGAGCCCGCACAGCTCCGTGCACCTTCCCTTTGCCCCAGCACGGAGGGACAGGCTGAGGCTCACCCAGCTCCGTGGCACCTGCACGTGGCGCTGACAGAAGCTGCACTGAGTTATTCAGAGGCAAATTTTCAAGTAAAAATGAAGAGAAGGAAGGAGAAGCTCCAGTGAGCAGAGGTAACACCTTGAACTGCCGTGGCTCACACAGGAGCAGAGCATCTCCCTGTTGCACAGGTTCATCCCACAGCACCAAGGCCTGGCCTCCCTTCCAGCAGCTTCTGAGCACATTGCAGAGCTCAAGGGCAGCTCCTGGCTCAGTGTGCCTGTGACCCTCACACTCACTGTCCTTGAATTCACAGTTTGCTCTCACAGTCGTTCTCTGTGTCTCTCACTGCTTCCAGCAACTACCGACTTGGGGGAACACATAATTAAAACTAAAACCACCTTTCGGGTGTATATTTAAACAGAAAACTAAACAACAAAACAGAGTAAAAGCATCAGCTTTGCTGAAGAAACATCTCAAGGGAAACCCAGAAAGTTCTCTACAGTACTTCTGTTTTCAGGAGGTGGTGATGGAGGGCAGAGAGCCCCACAACCACCACTATGCACCAAAACCACTAAAGTCATCGAGTCCTTTGACTTGCTGATTTGGTCTTACAGAAGTGGCAATGTGTGTCACAGTGAGAGTTACCATCGAAGGAAATACTGTATCTTGTAGAAGGGTATAAAAAGAGTTTGCCTTTTGTAATAAATGCCTCAGTTTCTGTGCCAGGCTGAGTCCATGCCTCACTCATCACAGCCCTGCTCTTGGGAACGGGATAGAAAACAACATTTCAGAAGGAGAGCAAATGGATTTTGTTTAGGTTCATCCTTAACCAACGGGAAAGCAATAGGCAGAATTGACTTTGAGCAGAGCTCTCTGCCAGTATAAACCAGTCTAAGGGGGCTGTGGCCTCTGCTGAGTCACATCACATGAGGTACATCAGGACGGTTATGGAGCTGTTTACATCACAGATGTCCCCGCAAGGTCTACTTTTAATACTGTAAATACACATTTCTCCTTCACCATAAGCAATTTCCAGGTCCTACACTTTGGCATAGACCAGACAGGAAATACAAGTGTAAAAGTGAAAGCTCTGCCTGATTGTTTGCACGACCCTTTGATTTTCCAGCAACAGGAACAGCCTGATTGCTTCACTGGCTTCACACCACCTTCCCTGCCTCCAGCCCCGGGGCAGCAGCACTGCCTGGTCCTCCCATCCCGGGGGAGCAAAGCTGTGCCCTGCCCTGGCTCTGCTCCACCAGCACTGCCCAGACTGGCACCAGACATCCCAGCACGGCTCTGGCTCTGTGGGCACAGCACCCACCTGCACACCCAGAGCCACGGCTGCCACTGCTGCAGGGCAGCAGGAATATCTCTGAGAGCAAAAGTCACAATAACCCTTTCACCTGTGAAATCATGTCCTTTCCAGAGCATTAGCAAGTCCCGCTTGACTCGCTCTGTAATTAATAAACCTTTTAATTCATCTTGTATGATGTAGTGCATTTCTCCATCCAGGACCAGAAAATACGGAATACTGCTGGTTTGAGAAAAGCATCTAAAAAAAAGAAATAAATGGAGGGAAGACAGTGAGAGGAGGAAGGTGAGAAGCAACTGGAAAGGATACGAGAATCCTGGGAGCCAGGCATTCGGACAAACATAACTTAAATGCTTCATCTATATATCACTGCAAATAGAGTTCTGACCAAAAATAATAATTACTTTATATATATATATATGTATATATTGCTATGTCATTCAGTTCAGAGGTGTGAAGTCCTCACGAGGAGCTCCTGCAGGCAGCACAGCCCCCAGCACGTTAAGGCTTCTGCTTGGCTGCTTTGGAAGGGAAGGGCGCCGAGGCGAAGGGATCCGCGCCGGGCAGCTCCGTAGTCCTGGCAGACAGAGGGACAAGAGGGACAGAGCCCGCTATGGCCTGCCTGTTGGTCTGAGACACCACTTTGTAAGCAGCTATGGGCTGGGCCTCCAGCCCCGGCCCATCCTCGGGGCTGTAGTGCCGGGAATACTTGGACAGGGACTGCGGACGGAAGGGCTTGCTGGCCACGGAGCCCAGCGTGTCGCCCTGCTCCGGCAGCGCTGCCTTGGCTGGGCTGCCCTCCTGGGCCTCCACGGCTCTGACAGGGCAGGCGTGGACACTGCCTGGCTGAGCAAAGGCAGCAGGAGGGTGTGGAGCTCTCAGCGAGGCCACGGAGCCGTGCGCTGCCGGGTCCGGGCCTGGGAACATGGGCTGAGCTCGGCCGTCGCCCCCCTGGCTCAGGAAAACGGGCGCTGAGAACGGCTCCTTGTGGGGAGTCAGCTCTTCCACGCTTTTCTTCTTGCTGAAAGGGGCTCTGAGAAACACGTCCGCTTCCTCTGGGTGCCGCAGAGCTGCGTTGCCCTTACAGATAAAAGGAGCTTTGGTAAAGACATCCACTTCATCGGGGACCTTCCTGGAGCTCCGGAAAGGAGCCGTGGCAAACACGTCGGGTTCATTGAAAACCTCCCCGCTGTGCGACTGGAAGGCCGGGAACAGCAGCTCCCCTGCCCTGGCCTGGGGATCCTCTTTGGAGGCCTCGTGCCTGGGCACAGGCTGCAGGAACCCTGGGCACAGCTTGCACGTCTCCTCCTCCTCCTCCGAATCCATCAGTAAAGGCCTGGAGCCGCTGCAGTCCAGGATATCTCCCTCGTGGTCCGTCCCCTCCCCTTCGCTGCTGTAGAAGGAGCTGTTGCTTGAAGGACCATCTCTGGCCAGGTACTCTGACTCTGAGTTGTGCTGCACTTTCACCTCCAGCATCTCGGGCTGGCCCTTGTACAAGGTGAGTCCATCAGTGCCAGGATCTCCTTTGCAGAGCTCGAGAGCCACGGCTGGGAACCGGCCCGGATCCCTCTGCAGACCTACAAACACAAGAGAAGGGAGTTACTGAACCAGCTCAGCAGCCACAGCAAGGTACACTGCACAGGAATGTCACGCTGCTCAGATGGAAACCACCACCATGCATGGAAAATGGGCAGGAGAGGGAGGGCAAATCAATGAAAAAACAGCGCCAGGGAAGTGTTGGCAACACGGGTACCACTGCTGAGAGGATGGGAGATGTCTGACACACGCATGGGCACACACAGCACCCTCAGCACCATCCCACCAGGTTCCTCTCCCACCCAGCCCTGACAACACCACCAGCACAGAGTGTTTCCCTTCCCAACGCTGCTGCCCGAGGGAAGCTCCAGCAGACAGACAAGTTCTGTCCTTCCATCCTGCACTGCTGCTCTCCAAGCACATCCCACTGCTTGGCCTGGCCTCTCTTCCTGTGGGGCAGCTCACAGATACGTGGAATTGCTTGTGGGGATGCCCCAAAACCTGCTAAAATAACAGGCCCATTTCAAAGACTGAAGGTCAGCTTACAGCTTTCAGTGAATCCTAAGTAGCAGCTATTTTAGTAGCAGCTATTCCTTTTAACCACTGCCAGACAAATGGTTTTTAACCACTCCAAATCAAGGATCAGAGCTCCAATGACCTGGCTCGTTTCTGCATTGGCATAACCAGGCAGTGCAGGGAGAGGCTGTCCTGCCCTTCTCCAGCTCCAGGAGCCACCAGGAGGCTGGGTTTGCCTTAGGACTCACACAGACAAAACAGAAGATCTCTTACCTTCACAGAACTACTGGCAGCTTAGAAGTGTCATTGGACTCGTTAGCAAGAGGATAGGAGAAAACCAAATGAAAACTAAAACAGCAGGAATTGCAGGAAGAACGAGGAGGGTGAGGAGGCTGGGTGGTACCCAGGGTCAGCAAGGCACAACCAACACACCCTGCAGTGCCAGAACCTCACCCAGGGACAGCTGTGCCCGGGTTAATTGCTCATGTTTACACACCCATGACAGCCCTCGGGCACCAGAGACACAAAACATCCCCTCCTCCATCACTGCTCACAAGTAAAGACACAGCAGCCATTCGTGAGGCATCAGAACCAGCATTTATTGGGAACTCTTCACCTGGGTACAGCACACTGCTAAACAAAGCGCAGGTATGAGCACATTGGACCGGCCACTCCCCAAAAATCCCCTCTCTCTCCTGCAGCCCTGCTCTCCACACTGGTTTTCCCTCAGGGGCCACTCTGGGATGCCAGGAGCAGCCCAGCTGCCAGGAGGTGCCACCCTGGCCAGGGGACACTGGGACATTCTGAGACACAGGCTGAGCCAGAGCAGGACCAGCTGCCACGTCAGGGAAACGCCTCTGGATCCACCCTGGTCCAGGGGAAAAGGCATTCAGCATGGAGAGCAGGGGCAGCCAGGGCCCACTCTGCACCAGAACAGCACAGCTGGCTGCAATCTTCTTTCTACCTTGTGCCAAACAAGCCGTGGCATTTGGGACAGGGTAAGAGAGGGAGGACAGCATCTAAACCCATCTGCTGAGCAGCACACAGCTCTGAATGTGGGGACACTGCACAAGAAGCAGAATGCCCTGTTCTGGGAAAAATTCCTTTTTCTGATGTTCTCTCTGCCCATTGATGTGAAAAGGATGCTCAGCAGCAGTTTTCTCCTGCACAACACCAGTGTGTGTCACATTGGACTCCAGGGTCAGATATACACACTAAAGAAGATTCCAAACTACACTCAAGCTCTTTTTCAGGAGGGAGAGCCTTAAAAAACCCCTCTGATCACTCAGTACCCCAGGAACACACTCTGCAGGCATTCAGACAGCAACCTGGAAGAGCTTTACCCCAGGTGACAGCCCAGGCACCTGGAGTTTCCCCAGCTTCCGAGGAAAACAGTGCCCTGAAGTGGCAGAGCACTGAAATAACCAAGAGGAAAACTAGAAAAGATTTACTCCCTGTTAACAAGAGGCAGAACAGTCACCACAATGGTGAGGATCTCACTTCTGGAGCAGAGCCCAAAAATAAAAGATATGGGGAGACAGAGAAACTCCTGGATCTAAAGCTCCCCTTCCACCAGGAAACTCTCCTGATTTCACCAAGCCAGGGTCAGGCAGGACTCAACATCCAGGAACAGGCAGCTACAGATCAGCACAGTTACCAGTGAGCAGAATTACTAGTTTGGAACTTTAAAGGGGGCAAAGGCTTATCACTCCTCCATTCCTGCACTGTGCAGGTTTTCCTTGTACTCCAATTCCCAGAAGCAAGCTGTTCCGGTTTCTAGAAGCAATCCCATTAAACAGGAGCCCAGAACTACCACACCCAGCACTGCCAGCAAGGAGGAACGGCACAGCCCCAGAGGTCAGTGACACCTGTGCCAGGATCAAGTGTTTGCTCAAAGCCACTCACAGTGGGACACCTGGAGGCAGATCCAGAGCCTTCAGTTCCAGAGGATGAGGAATTTAATGCTGCAGTTCTGGCACACCTGCACCTGGCAGGAGTTAAGCACACCAACCCACACCCCACATCCCAGCAGGGATGAACTGCCTGAGCCCTGCACACCAGGAGCAGCCTCATTCTGGGAGATGTCCCCAGAGCAGGGATGTCCCCAGAACAAGGCCAGCCCCAGCACAGGGATGTCCCCAGAGCAGGGATGTCCCCAGAACAAGGCTAGCCCCAGAGCAGGGATGTCCCCAGAACAAGGCTAGCCCCAGCACAGGGATGTCCCCAGAGCAGGGATGTCCCCAGAACAGGGATGTCCCCAGCACAGGGATGTCCCCAGAGCAGGGATGTGCCCAGAACAAGGCCAGCCCCAGAGCAGGGATGTCCCCAGCACAGGGATGTCCCCAGAGCAGGGATGTCCCCAGAGCAGGGATGTCCCCAGAACAAGGCCAGCCCTAAAACAAGCCCAGCCAGCAGCCCCTCCTGGCTCCCCAGGGCCAGCACAGTGAGTGAATTTTTAAATAAGGTGGTTTTGTTTGTTTTAGGCCAAAGAACACCATTATGGCTCCTTTACAAGAGGCTCCCTCTAAAAATGACTTTACTCCACACAGATTGGCTCAAGCTGCCCTGGCCTGTGATGAGGAGGCTGGAGGAGGATGAAGATCTGCCAGGATTCTCCCACCCACTGTCCCAGCAGGTTGCACAGCACCTGAAGCCCTGGCCAAGGAGGTCCCAAGGGATCCTGAGGGGACTTGGACAGTCCAAAGCCGGGGAGCTGCAGCTCCTGTTTTGGGACAGACGCTCCCAACACAGTGGTGGTGTCAGAAATGAGGAGGCTGACTGAACTCATCTGGTTAAAGATGAACAGGAGGTTTCCAAAGGCAAGGGGTATGGCATCCACCAGAACTGAAGGATCTTT
Organism: Catamblyrhynchus diadema; assembly: GCA_035047745.1. NCBI lineage: Eukaryota > Metazoa > Chordata > Aves > Passeriformes > Thraupidae > Catamblyrhynchus > Catamblyrhynchus diadema. Next base: position 421,366 of record JAWWMN010000077.1, on the reverse strand, counting down.
GAAGATGCCTTCACTAACTCTGTGTTCCTGGGAGGAATGAGAATGGCAGTTCCCAGAATGGCAGCTCCTGTTCCAGCCCTGTCCCTCAGTCCTGGAGATGGATGACCCACAGTGGCACCTTGGCCATGGCGTCCACCAGAACTGAAGGATCTTTGAAGATGCCTTCACTAACTCTGCTTTCCTAGGAGGAATGAGAATGTTCCCAGAATGGCAGCTCCTGTTCCAGCCCTGTCCCTCAGCCCTGGAGATGGATGACCCACTGTGGCACCTCGGCCATGGCGTCCACCAGAACTGAAGGATCTTTGAAGATCTCTTCACTAAATACATTCCTAGGAGGAATGAGAATGGCAGTTCCTGTCCCAGCCCTGTCCCTGCTTTGCCACCTCAGGTGCTGCTCACCCCCATCCCTGCTCACTCCTCCCAGGGCCAGGGTCCCCTGGCCACCATTTCTCTCTTCTTCGGCATGGGCAGCTGTGAGGCCATGGGGAGCACGGGGGGCAGCAGGCGGGAGGACTCAAACCTGTAGCCTGCCAAAATGCTCATCTGAGGCCCTTTGAGCACTGTCCAGAAGATCTCAGGCCTGGCTCTCAGGGCCTGTGCGGCCTCAGCCCCCGGCTGCTGCAGGATGAACACCTTGGAGTCCTGAGGCTTCCTGGCCCGGGCACTCCATGGCAGTGATGTGCTCCCCACAGGGACTTTCCTTTCTCCTCCTCTTCCAGGAAGAAGTTTCTTTTCTCTCCCAAGGAGATATTTCAGTTCTTCTCTTTTGAGACGAAACTTCTTTTCTTCTTCTCTTCCAAGAGGAACTCTTTTTTCTCCTTTTCTTCTGGGAGAAACTTTATTTTCTTCTCTTTTGGGACGAACTTGCTTTTCTCCTTCACTTTCAAGAGCATCTTTTGCTTCTTTTTCTCTTTTTCGTCCAACTTTCTTTTCTCCTTGTCTTCTGAGAGAACCCATTCTTTTTCCTGCTCTTCTGAGAGAACCCCTTCTTTCTTCTTGTGTTCTAAAAGAATCTATACTTTCTCCTTCGCTAAAAGAATCTCTTCTTTCTCCTTCACTTCTGAGAGAATCCCTTCTGTCTTCTTGTCTTCTAAAAGAATCTATTCTTTCTCCTTCTCTAAAAGAATCCCTTCTTTCTCCTACTCTTCCGAGTGGAGCCTTATCTCCTTCTCTTCCAAGAGATTCCCTTCTCTCTCCCTCTTTTCCAAGCTGAACTTTCTTTTCTCCATCTCTCCTGGGATGAGTTTTCTTTTCTCCTTCTCTCCCAAGAGATTCCATTCTCTCTCCTTCTTTTCCAAATTGAACTTTCTTTTCTCCATCTCTCCTGAGAAGAGTTTTCTTTTCTCCTTCTCTCCCAAGAGATTCCATGCTTTCTCCTTCTTTTCCAACCTGAACTTCTTTTTCTCCCTCTCTCCTGAGAAGAGTTTTCTTTTCTCCTTCTCTCCCAAGAGAGTCCCTTCTTTCTCCTTCTTTGCCAAATTGAACTTTCTTTACTCCATCTCTCCTGGGACGAGTTTTCTTTTCTCCTTCTCTCCCAAGAGAGTCCCTTCTCTCTCCTTCTTTTCCAAGTTGAACTTCCTCTTCTCCCTCTCTCCCAAGAGAATCTTTTCTTTCTCCTCTTCCTCCTCTGCCCCTCTGAGTTCCTTCTGCCTCTCTGTTGCTCTGCATCAACGCTTGGCCCTTGGGCAGAGCCTTGCCCTTGGCTGGGTCAGCCACAGGCTGCTTTCTTCCAGCAGCAGCCCCTGGGATCACTGGCAGCTTCCTGGAAGACACAGGGAGAGGGGTCTGGGGCCACATTCTGCCCACAGGAGCTACGTGCCCCTTAGCTGATTGTGGGAATCCACAGAATCAGAGGGTTTTGGGAAAGCTGCAAAAGGCCTCAGAGGCAGCAGAACTGTGATTAGAGCTAAAGCAGCAGCCATGAGTTAGGTCAGCAGAAAAATTATTTAAACTGTAGAAAAGCAAGGGCAAATAGAACAATGATCTGTGTATTAATGCTTGTCTAGAATAACTCCCTAAGCTACAGAAAAGTTTATCTAGCAAGATATTAGGAAGGTTGA
>JAWWMN010000077.1:405235-419206 GCA_035047745.1 Catamblyrhynchus diadema | reverse complement strand
CTCAAGCTGCCCTGGCCTGTGATGAGGAGGCTGGAGGAGGATGAAGATCTGCCAGGATTCTCCCACCCACTGTCCCAACAGGTCGCACAGCACCTGAAGCCCTGGCCAGGGAGGTCCCAAGGGATCCTAAGAAGACTTGGACAGTCCAAAGCCAGGGAGCTGCAGCTCCTGTTTTGGGACAGATGCTCCCAACACAGTGGGTGGTGTCAGAAATGAAGAGGCTGACTGAACTCATCTGGTTAAAAATGAACAGGAGGTTTCCAAAGGCAGAGGCCCTTCCCAGCCTGAGCCCCTCAGAGTAACCAAGAACCAACACCAAAATTTCAAAATTCCAACCATTCCCTTGAACTCTGCCACCCAAACCCAGAGCTTGCTCCTGCACGCAGAGCAGACCCTGCGGTGAAGGGGAATTGCTCCAGGTGCTGTGGCTGTGTTTGACCCTGACAGGAGATCCACCAGAACAGTCCCTGCCAGCTGCAGCCCCGAGGGCAGAGCAGAACAGCCCTGCTGAGCCCAGAGCCCTTCACAGGGGCCAGGACACCTCCCCTGGCTCCAACCAAGGCTCCAACCAAGCTACAGCACTGATCCTCCTCCCAGAGACACCAAACGTGTCCCACGGGACACAGGGTGAGGTTCTCACACAAACTCCTCAGTTCTGAGCAGCACCAGCACCAACCCAGAGCCGTGGGACACTCACAGTTTCTGGAGTTTAAAATGAATCCCCAATCTCCACTCATCTCTCAATTCCATTCGCTCTGCAAGCACATGGTATTTTCTGATGAAGGAGGTCTAAGAACAGTCTCTAAAATATCAGATTTCCACCCACACCCAGGAACAGCTACTTGAAAAAGCAATAAAATAAACATTCACATCTGCTTATTTAATAGCATTATTAACAACCCAGTGCATTTGTCATTTTTTCCAGAACCCTTGAACAAGCGCCATTAGATTTAAAATCTTAAACATTCTTTAAAAGTACTTTAATTCACAGAAATCTTTGTTTCTAATATACAGTAGATGGTTACTTTTTAAAATCCATTCTCTTTTCATATAATCTCAGTATCTGACTATACAATAACTTTCTATCTATAGCATCTTCGTGTTTTCCAGTCCAGCTCACCTGTGCTTTAGGAATATAAAACAAAAAAATAATAAAGTTCTATCCACAATTTTACTAAGGTCATTTCCATAGTTCTCATGTAAAGCTTCTCTTGGAAAGTGCAGTATACACATGTAATGATACAACACACGTAAGCAATACTTTTATTAGTAAGTGTAGGTTTTAAAAGAAGAGTAATGTAGAGACACAACCGATGGGAGCTCTATGTACAGAATTTGTTAAACTAAGTGTCGGGCTGGGGAGGAGATGGAGAGAGGAGAGGAGGAGTCACAAACGTGGGGTTCTTCCCTTCCCAGCGAGGTCAGCACAGACACATTCAGTCGCTCGCACTTTCGCACGGGGGAACTGCACTGCTACTAATACAGCTACAAACACAAACACGGGGAGCAGGAAGCTGGGGAGAATTCCACTACAGAGAAGAGTCCTTCTGCTCAGAGAGGGCTTTCAAACACGAGATAGAAATTCCAGACTCGGTGGGAAGCCAAGGAGAACGAGCTGAGCGGATCCAGCTACGGACAAACCAAGCGAGGGGGGGAGGAAAAGAGAGAACCCATCGAGTTGTAGCAGCACTGATTTCAAACCACCTGAACCCAGGGCATGCGTGGTCACAGAGACTGGGGTGGAGAGAGGCCCACAGGAATCGTTGTCTACTGAAACAATGGCTCCATACTGAACTGGGGTGCACTATAGCAGTTACAAGAGAAAATGGAGAACCCAGAACAGATACCAGATGCTTGACTAAAACCAGGATTAAAAATAGACATACAGCCGTAGGACAATTTGTTTCATACACCATTTACAATAGGTTGAGGGGAGTTTCTTTTTTTCCAGTCAAACACAGAAAAGAAGTCACAGAAAATACATCTGCTGCTGCCACAGCGCCCTTTTCACCCCAAAAAAGGTCAGTGAAACACTGGTCACAGCCATACTCACATGGATTTGGTTCAAAACCTTGTCACGCTTCACTTAGGGTCATTTCTGCAGCTTTAACAATCTGTTTTTTTTCTTTTTCCTTTCCTCTGTTTTCCCTCCCCCAGGAAGTGCAGTTTGTTCCCAGCAGGATTGTCAAACAGCAAACCAAGAGCTGGGGGCAGCTGGAAAACTCTTCATGTGCACCATCAGCAGAGTATGGCCGGGAGGAACCTGGGGCTTCCCCCTCCTCTGAAGCAATTCAGAGCCACCAGCTCTCCTGCCCCGTGTCCTGCAGCTCAGGGATGTCCCTGCCACTGTCCCCTGGCCCTGCCCAGCCATGGGGAACAGAACCAGAACCAGAGCCCAACGCACAAAGCAAAGGTGGGGCTGCGCTGTTCACACCCTGCTCGGGGACAGGAGGCTGGGGCAGGGTCACAGAGCAGCCCCAGCTCCCTGAGCAGGGCCAGGGGGCTCTCAGGGGGCTCCCCTGGCCATGGGACAGGGCAGAGGGAACCCACAGGGCTCCACCAGCCTGAGAGACACCAGGCTACCCAGAGAGCTCAGCCAGAACCTTCCCCAGGCCACGGGAGGACAGGGAGAGAGGTGGGTGACTGTCTCCTGTTGGCAGATTTTTCTCTTAATTAAAGGAGAAAAAAAGAAGAGAAAAAAAAAGCCCCAAAGAAGCACAAGGAAGGAAACTCTTCTGGCAAGGAAACCGGAGGTGTGGGTACGTTACAGAAACTGCTACTGTGTCACTGCTACAGGTCTATGAGCTGATCCACCAGCAGCAGAGACCTGGCTATGTTGGGAAGACTGGACTCAGAGCTTCCACTGTTGTTTCTAGAATGCCCACCTGAAAGTGTGAGAGATAGGAATTCAGTATTGAGCAGGACACACACACATGCGACAGTTTCAGAAGTTCAAGATCAAGAAAGAAAGAAAAAAGTCAAAGCAAAACAGAGAATTTGCTCAAGCTCTTCTCATTATTTGTATCAGCACAGCAATGAATCCCCTGCTTGCTGTTCACCCTCTCCCCCCAAACCAAATCCCTACAACACCACAGCAAATCCCTACAAACCCATTCCTTCCACAAAGCTTATCCAGAACCCTTCCTTGCTAAGGGATCTCTAAACAAATTCAAGGACTCCCACAGCCCACAGAAAGGACAGGCCAGAATTTTAAATCTTGAAATCGATTTTAGGAGCACCTTTGGGTGCTTTGAGCCACTTCCAGGAGAACTGGGCTATTGTGGGACTGGGACTTGGATACTAAAGGAGAGACCCAGGGAATGGTTTGGGTTGGAAAGGACCTTAAAGTCCATCTGGTTCCAACCCTCCAGGGGGAGCCTGTCTTGGCCCAGGCCTGGGAGAAATCCCTGACTTCCAGAGGAGTTTGTAATGTCTGAACTGTTCCTAACCAGTGCCAGCCTCCGAAAGCCAAGACTGGCGCAGAGCAGGGTTCAGCACATTCCTGCTGAGACCAAAAATGGGAGTCAGGGAAGCCAAAAGGTTCTCTGACCAAACTGGGAAAAAAAAAGGCAAAAAGCCTTTAAAAAACCCACACAAAATAAAGTTCTGGATTTGTCTTTACACCTCCCCATGTAATCACAAAATCCTTCCAGAGGGGTGACTGCAGAGAGGGGACCCAGCTCACTGCTCTGTCCCTGGGGAATGAGAGCCTCAGCACAGCTGCTCTGATAACCCAGCAGTGCTCTGCTCCTGGCAGGGATCTCCCAGGGGACCTGGGGCCAGGATGCTGAAATGAGCAGCTGCCCACTCCCTGCCCCACAGGCTCTGCCTGCCCAGAGCTCCTCAGGGAGGTGGGACAGGGACCAGACTCCTATTTCACAGACTGGAACCATGTGCTGCAGCACCACTGCCCCAAAACTAATTTATAGATCCACTGCTTGCCTTTTTTCCTTCCCTTTTTCACTCCCACATCCTGGCTTACCTTGTGAATTTTTGGATATCAACACTGGAATTGGGTCAAACTCATCTTCTGTCACTTTTTCAGAGCCCTCAGGAGCATCAAAGCCTGATATCAGGTTAGTATCTTCTGCAGCATAGAAGAGAATTAAGGGCAAAGAAGCAAAGACAGCGAGAGGCTGGTTAGAATTGCAGAAGTGTTAGACAGGTTTCTGTTTAATGTTTTCAGAGACAGCGTTTAGAAGCAGGAGTTTAATTTAAAAAGTGAAATGAAGTTGGTAAATCTGGGCAGGAAAGAAGAAAGGCAATGAAACACAGAAGTGGAGGGGATCAAACCAAACCAAGCAGGACCCAGAACAGAACCTGAGCAGTCTGAGGGCTCAGCTGGACAGCTGGAAGCTGTGGCAGAGCCTGGGTGAGCTCCCAGGGACTGAAGGTGCTCTTGGTGTGAGAGCTCAGGCTGGCTCTCATGCACAGGGAGAGGAAAAGGGCTGGGGAACAAAACAAACCACAGAAGAAATTCCAGTCATCTACTTGAGACAAACCCCTGAGCTTCACCCGAGCAGTAAAACAAGAAGGGCAACAAGAAGTCAGATTTCCAAGGAGTTTACCTGCCTGGAGAGTGCCCAGATGCTGTGAGAGGCTTTCCAGAGGCCGCTAGGGCAGTTCTGGGAGATAATTCCAGTGATTCAAACCACATCAGCTGCAGCTCAACACGTGGGAGAGGCAATTCCAACCCTCTCCAGAGAGGAGATGATTTATCCACCTCATCAGGCAATTATGTGTTTTCAGAGCCTCTCACACTCCCTGGGCATCACTCCTTGTTCCTTCAGACACCTCAAATACCCTCCCAAATCTGCGCCTCAGCTCCTGTATGAAATGTTCCTGGAAGCCCAGCAAGGACACATCAACCCAACAGTTTTCAGGAACAGAACATTCCTGTCTGACTCCTGTTGGGAATAAAAGATTTCCACCTAAAGCTGACCAAGACTGAACAGGTCTGGGGAGAGGTGAGGCAAGAAAGCACTTGTGGAACTGCTCTGTGCTCTGGAGGATCAGACACAGGGAAAACAACCCTGAGGGAACCCCCTGGCTTTCCCCTTAGGCTCCCACTCATGTTTGCTGTGACACCACAGCTGGACTCAACAAGGACAATGTTCCCTAGGGCTGGAAGAGCTCATCTGCCTGGGATGCTAACTCCAAAAACCACAAAAAATTCCTTTTGTTCCAAAACCTTGTGCCAGATGATTATCAGGCTCCCTTCTGGAATTAATAATGCAGAAAAACCCACCAGTCTCAAATGCCACGTGGAAAAAGCAAACCCAGAGTGCATTCAGTGAGGAAGGGCTGCACAGAGCCCACCCCCATGGAAAACACTCCCCCTTTGCACAAACTCTGTCTTTACAGCCAAACTGAATAATTGGGGTTTTTTTTCCCCCTTAGTACATCAGTGCACATTCCAAGTTTGAGCAGCTTGGGAAGAAAACAGAGCAGTGGCTTGGGGACAATAAAGCACCAGAACAGGTCAGAGCAGCTGAGCCTGTGAAGCAGAGGGCCAGGGCTGAGAGCAGAGTTTACCTTTGTGAGGCTGAGCTGTGAAAGCTACAGGAGCAAACTCATCCAGGAGGTCAGCAGCAGGGTTAGAGAGCAGAGAACAGTCAAGCAGAGAGTCTTCCCCAGTGAGAGAGTCTGGATCCAGGTGAGCATCCCAGGGTGGCATTGGACAGGACACAAACAGTGTTAAGCTCTCATTGCCACAACCTCCTCACCCACAGGCAGGGTGGGAGCACAGCTTTGCTGCAAAGCCAGCACAGAAACTGCCCTGCTTGTGATGGAGGAGATCCCGCTGCCCTCAGTGAGGGCACAGAGCCCCAGCAGCTCCAGCAGGGCTCTCTGACCCTCTGAGGCTGAGCAGGAATCCCACAGAGCCAGGTAAAAGGGCACAAGGAGGAGCTGCAGGCTCAGGGCACTCCCAGCACCTCCAACAGAGCTCTCTGAACCTCTGGAGCTGAGCAGGAATCCCACAGGACCAGGAGAAGGGGCACAGGGCCAGGAGAAGGGGCACAGGGAGGAGCTGCAGGCTCAGGGCACTCCCAGCAGCTCCAGCAGGGCTCTCTGACCTCTGAGGCTGAGCAGGAATCCCACAGGGCCAGGAGAATCCCACAGGGCCAGGAGAAGGGGCACAGGGAGGAGCTGCAGGCCCAGGGCACTCCCAGCAGACCCCTCTGAGAAGAGCTCGAGTCATTTGCTGTGGGAAGGGCCCAACCAAGGCTGCACAAGGAGAAAGGGCCAGGAGCTGCTCTGTGGCCCCTGGGATGAACCAGGGACTGCTCCTGAGCTCTGAACCCCTTCATGGAGCACTGCCCCAGCACCTCCAGCTCTGGGAGGGTGGGCTCAGGGAACACCACCACAGCATCTCCTGAGAGGGAAGGGACCCACAGGGATCAGAGCCCAGCTCCATCCCTGCACAGACGCCCCAAATCCCCACTCTGGGCATCCCTGGGAGGTGTCCAAAGGCTCCTGGAGCTCTGGCAGCCCCTGGGCCACTCCGTGGGAGCCTGGGGAGTGCCAGCACCCTCTGGGGAAGAACCTTCTCCATTCCCCCAAGGAGAGGAGGAAGCCCAGAGCAGTCCCTGAGCAGCCCCAGGCGGCAAAGCAGCCCCTGAGGGAGCACCCCCAACCCCTGAGGAGCAGCCAAAGCTCCTGAAGAGCACCCCCAGCCCCCGGGCCTGACCAACCTGTCCTGTTGGAGGCCACGGAGTCGCTGTGGGACACGAGGCGCTGGGCCAGGGGGGCCTCCAGCCCCGGGATCAGGCTCTCCACAGCCACGGCAGCTTGGCCTTCCCACGGGCACAGCAGCCACAGGTTAGTTTGCAAGGAAAAGGAGAAGGAGGAAACTGAGGCAGGAGTTGTCTGAATCCTTTACTGACCTGTAGTGAGTGTCAGCTCGAAGGTTTGGTTGGTTTTGAAGCCTGGTTTTGGCTTTTATTTGTTTTGATTTGTACAAGCGCAATTTGAAATACCCAGAGAGTGGAACAGCAGGCTGCTAACACCTGCCCTGCCGCTGAACAGGAAGGAAATATCCACAAGATCCTTGTCCAGCAAAAAGAAAGCAGTGACCACTGGAGTCCCCTTGCATTCAGAGTAACTGATTATTAAAATTCAGACAACTGCCAGAAACTGCCAAAGCAGAAGTCTTAGTGTTACAGGGAGTCATTTCCTTCCTTTCTGTCAGCCACAGGTCACACCCACCCCACGGCAGCAGCTGATGGCCACAACCTGCAGCCTGCACTCCCTGTCTGCAGGGCACCTGGGGTGAAAAACCCAATGCTGCAGCACCCCAGAGCCCTGACCTGCCTGCAGCTGCGGCTGCCCACTCCATCCCCAGCACTCCCAGCTCCAGGGACCCCTCCCCTTCCTCCTCATCCTGCTGAGAACCATGGGCACAGCCCAGCTCAGTGCCTGGGCCACGGTCAAACACCAACTCCTGACCACAAACAAAGGCATTTTTGCCATCCTCAATCAGCAATTACTTTCTCCTCCCAAGAGAGCACCCAAGGCCCAGCAGAGGAGAGCAGCCACCCAGTCCTCCCTGCTCAGTGCCCACCCCAGGGGGAAAAGGCAGCTCAGGCTCAGCACCATCCAGGGGCTGCTCTGGGAGCCAGGGGAGCATGCAGGGGGCACGGGGGGCACAGGGGGCAGTTACCATTGGCAGGGTCTGCCGTGCTGCCGAAGGGGTCAGCCAGAGGCAGCAGCTCGGGCAGCAGCAGCGCAGGCTCGGGAGATTTGAGGCCCTCAATCAGTTTTTCTGGGGCAAGCAGGAAAAAGGAGGAAAGGAGGCAACAGTGAGAAAAGCAGAAGAAAGAAGACGACACCATTAATGAGAAGCTCAGCTCAGGGCTGGCTGTGCTGTGTGTGAGCCCCAGAGCAGCACCTGCACCACGGGTGGGAAAAGGCTGCAGCACAGAGCCCTGAGTGCCCTGGGCTGCAGAATCAAAGCTCTGAACAGAGCCCTGAGTGCCCTGGGCTGCAGAATCAAAGCTCTGAACAGAGCACTGAGTGCCCTGGGCTGCAGAATCAAAGCTCTGAACAGAGCCCTGAGTGCCCTGGGCTGCAGGGAGCTGTGAGAGCTCTGAACAGAGAGCCCTGAGTGCCCTGGGCTGCAGAGCCAGAGCTCTGAGCAGAGCCCTGAGTGCCCTGGGCTGCAGGGAGCTGTGAGAGCTCAGCCACCCCTGCCATGGCAGGGACACCAATGTCCAGCCTGGCCCTGGGCACTGCCAGGGATCAGGGGCAGCCACAGCTGCTCTGTGCCAGGGCCTCACCTGGTTCACTGCAAAGATTCTCTTTACCCTAAACCCCACCTCCTTCAGCTCAGCTTTTCCTTCCGACCCTTTTCCAGCACATGCACACACCTGATGGAGTTTACTCAGTCAGTTTGCTCAGACTTTGCACCTGCAGCCTCCACTGACACAGACTCTGCTGCCATGCTGCTGTTACTGCTGCCCACACACCCCTCCAGCCACAAACACTCAGAAAGCGTTTTAGGAAACACCAGAGTTAGGAAACAACACCAATCAAGGTAATATCAATAATATCAACACCAAAAATATCAACCAAGAGATGAGAGAGGCAAAGGGGCTGGGGTTAGAGCAGGCTATTAGAAAGAACTCCTGAAAAGCTGCAAGTTAAAGGGAGCAGAGGGCAGAGCTGTGTGCCAGGGTGAGGACACAGTGCCCAGCAGGCACGAGGGGCACACACAGGGCTGGTACTCACTGCAGGGCTGGCACCCACTGCAGGGCTGCCCTGGGCAGCACACCCAGCTCAGCAGAGCACACAGCAGAGTCCTTTCCTCTGGGGGGCAGCTGGGAGAGAGAGACACAGCTGTGAAAATCCTGCCAGGGCAGGGCTGGGAGGGCACCACCAGCTGGGCAGGGATCTGGCACTGCCCAGGGCTTCTGCCATGGACTGATGGAGCTGGGGCAGGTAAAACAGCCCTGCCTGGTGTTCAGCCCATGGACCAGGCCAGGGAAGGCTCTGCACCCCCTCTGGCCTGGGGAAATGGGGCTGGGTCTCACACCACACGAGCAGGAAGAGAAGGGGATAAAGGGAAATGGAATCAGGGCTCTGCAAACACCACGGGGTAAGAGGACAACACTCAGCAGCTGTGGATGTGGCAGCCTGCTCAGAGAGACAAAGCTAAAAACGCTTTCCCAGAACTGGCCTGGGAGACTTCAGGGAGCTGGAGATAAACAATGACAGGCAATGATGATAAACAACTGCAGGTGTTGTTTTCCTAATATCTGTTTTCTTGTTATTCTCAAAGATGATTTACAAATGGGCATCTTGTTAATTCTTCAATCACGTGAAATGCATTGAGTGAATGACCAATCATCTTGTTAATTATTCTTTCAGGTGAAATGCATTGAGTAAATGACCAATCATCTTGTTAATTATTCTTTCAGGTGAAATGCATTGAGTAAATGACCAACCAGGCCCACCTGTATCAGACCAGTGTACAAAAGAAGCAGTTCAGTGCAGACTGAGGCACTTAGGCCACTCAGCCTTCTGACAACTCTGTGTCATTTGTTTTTGAACAGTGACAAACAGTGGCTCCTTAAGAGAGCAAAACAATCAATTTTAGGTTCACGTTCAAGACCTCAAATATTTGTAAAACAGTAAATTCTCCCCCCTAAGATCAAACTGAAAGCCCAGGCAGAAGAACACTGGATGCTCTTTACACACATTTAGCTGGATTCTCATGGTCTGCTGGCTTTGTGGCTTTAAATCATCACACCCCCACCTTGGGCTCCCAGTAAATACAGCAATAAATCCATCAGGTTCCCACATGAGCAGCTGCCCTTTTGCATCTCCCCAGCTCAAGATGCAAACTCAGATCATTAGTGCACACCCACAGCTGCTGTGCATGCCTAATTGAGCATGTGCAATTACTTTATCTCAATGTGTCATCTTGGTGCAAATAAATCCTCAGCAGCAATACAGTTGTTTATTACAGCTGTTCTAAACACCCAGGCAGAGCTGGGCAGCCAGTTATCTTCTCAGAATTTATGGGCCTGGAGCAGAGTTATGGTGATTAAAAACATCTCATCCGGTGTTTTGTTCCCAAAAAAATGAAATCCCCTCCCTACATCAGTCAGTGACCCAGAGAGAGTTCCCCTGACCAACACCCCAGGATCAGCCAGCGCTGAAGCCTGAAATAAGCTCATTAAGAACAACTTGGCTCATTTTCCTGCACATACACAAGGAAATATGTTTTCAGCATGAATATTTAATTCTCCCTTGTTTTAACAGATGTTTTGCCATATTTTTACATCCCTCTTGCCAGCTCCTCTTCCTATTTACAATTCCATTAAGAACTGCAGCCATTACACAGGGAGGAGGAGGAGGAAGGACACACTGACACCACCCCTGCACCTGTGCCTCTGCAAGGTCTGACAGCACTCAGGTGATGCCACCTGCACCTCCAGCTGCCAAGGGGACGAGGTTGGAGGCCTGAGCTGAGCTTTAGCCAGGTGAAAACCTGAGCTCCAATCCAGGAGTTTGATCCTTTCTGCTGAATTTACAAACAGACCCTCTCAGTTTGCAAGCCAAGGACTGCTCTGCAGCCCCAGTCCTTGGAAATATTCATGAGGCCTCAGGTTTTACTTTAAAAAGAACAAACACATGAAATTGTCTTTTTGGGGTCCTCCAAAGCAGCAGTGACCCAGAGCTGGGCTAACGATGAGGATGGGAGCTGCAGTTGTGCTCTGGGGCTCACACTGGGACCTGCCTCACACCTTCACAGAGAGAGGCTGCAAGATAAAAACATCCCCACATTCCAAATCCCACTGATTTGCAAATAAGCTCCTAAGCACTTACATAATCTGTGCTAAAAAGTGTTGGCTGCTGCAGTCAGAAATGTGCACAGAAAAGGCTCAGAAGCAGCACTGCAAAGTAAATGAAACAGCACCAACTGCACTGGAAAACCTTGCCAAATCAGAAAAGGTCACATGTAACTTGTGCTTCTCAAGATGCTCAGATTTGCAACAGACTTTGGAAGCCAAAGAAACACTGACTCTTAGAGGAAAGAAAGATTAACAATAATAAAACCTACAATTTCATGGTTGGAAGCCATTTGAAAACAGCTTAAGTCAGAAGCAGGTAATTAATCACCTGGGGATTATTTCTCATAGAATCTTGGAATGGTTTGTTGAAAGGGACCTTAAAGCCCATCCCACCATCATTCCATCCCACTCCTGCCACGGCAGGGACACCTCCCACCATCCCAGCTGCTGCCAGCCCCAGTGTCCAACCTGGCCTTGGGCACTGCCAGGGATCCAGGAGCAGCCACAGCTGCTCTGGGCACCCTCAGGGAACAATTCCTAACTCCCAGTATCCCATCCAGCCCTGCTCTCTGGCACTGGGAGCCATTCCCGGGGTCCTGTCCCTCCATCCATTTTGTCTCCAGCTCTCCTGGAGCTGCTTTAGGCTCTGAGGTCTCCCTGGAGCCTCCTCTGCTCCAGATTGAACAACTCCAGCTCTCAGCTTTCCCTCCCAGGAGAGGTGCTCCAGCCCTCCCATCACTTTTGGGATGCTGAGCCCCTAAAGACACCCACCCACATTTCTGAGATCACCCCAGGCCCTGCCATGAAAACCACCCCCAGTGCAGAGAGCCCAGCAGAGCCCAGGATTTCAGGTGTGCCTGAACAGAAGCAGGAGATCCAGAGGCCAGAACAAAGGGCAGGACCCTGCCCCCTCCTCCCCCCAGCTCGGGTTACCTGGGGTGTCGGATAACGGGAGGGGAATGAAAGGATCAGGCACAGTCAGCAGAGGAGGGCTAGAGTCCAAACTCAGAATGTCTTTCGTTTTTTCAGCTGGTAGAGAAGAAGAAAGGAAAAGAAAAGAAAAGGCAGAGTGAACAGAGAAAAGGAGAAAGCACAGAGCAAAACCCCAGCACAGGCACAGCCACACACAGGCACACTCTGACCAAGTGTGCTACTAAAAAGAATAAAAACCCAAACAAAACAAAACTACTGTTACCATGCAGCTCTCCAACACAGTTTGACCCACAGATCTCAGAACATTCCCTGGCAGGGAGGAACTGTTATCTGCCTTCACAGCAGCACAAAAGGTGAAAGGTTTCACAAAGGACACACAGTCTGCAATAAAATCTGCAGCACTGTGCACCAGCCAGGCTGGGACAGGCTCCTGTCTCTGAGGAAAGAAAGAGAAGGGCTGAAGTGCCCAACCCAGCACCAAGATTCCCAAGGTACCTTCCTATGCCAAGCCCCAGGACTGGGAAGTCAAGGGGCACATTTTGAAGACAGACACTGCAGGAACTGACCACGGTACAGCAACCACAGAGCCCAGGGCACACAGATGCTCCTCAGGCTTTGCAGAAGGCGCTTTACTGCTCAACGTGGAGCTGCTGCTGCTCAGCATCACCCACAAAGGCTGACGGAACAGCAGAAACTGCTCACAGCTGGACAAAGCCAGAAAGCAACTCCCCAGGAGCACTCCTGTGTCAGGGACTTCAACTCCGTAATTCTCTGGTAAGAACCAACACACCAAGCTCAGTTATAAGCTCCCCTAAATCTCCTTTTATAAATAGAAATAAGCACAAATGGATTTGTCACTCCTTGCCCCACAAAGGATTCTTCAGCCTCTTCCCAGACTCCTCTCACCAAGAGCTGTTTTGCTTCAGTGGGGAGGCACCAGCCAGGAGGAGCATTTGTCACCAGGGGAGGATCCCTGGCTTCTGGAGCTCCTGGAAGCAGCTTCCCACTCTGCTTGGCAGTCTGAGCTGCCCCAGTGAGAACTGATGCTGAACGAGTGGAAATGAGCAGCAGCACTCACCAAGGGTCTCTGGCATAGAAGGGCTGCTCACAGCAAAACCCTGGGACACAAGGACCAAAGGAGAACCAGACACGGTCCCACAGGCAGAGAAAGTCCTCAGACCAGCCAAGGTGGAGCCACACAGCCCAGCCAGGGCAGAAATTACTGCCTTCATCACTCCACATGTCAGTTATGGGTTGTGCTCTCCTCCAAGGGCTTTCCCTGCTCACTCACCCCTGCTCCCCTCCTCACTGTGCAGCAGAGGTGTTATCCTTGTTCCTCTGCTGCTCCAGACAGAGCAGCAGGTCTGACCAACACCTCCCAGCCACCTCCCTCACTGCACATGGCAGGTTCTACTCCTCGTTATGAGCTCCATGGAACTTCCACACACTAAGAAGCTTCCTTGGGAACTCAGGGCTCAGTTTCTTCCCTCATCACAAGCCCCACCTCTGCCTCCACCACAGTCTCTGCCACCCAACTGTGACATTCCCTCCTCTCCCGAAGTGCCAACCCCATTCCCTGCAGCTCTCAGTGCCCATACACTCTGTTTGTAGCAGTTTTCCTTCCCTTTCAAAGAGGTTCTGGCCAGGAGCTGCCCTCCCCTTGCTGTCCATGCTCCCAGACTCACCTGGCCCAGCAGGGAAGGAGGAGCCACCGAAGGCATCCGTGGGGGCTGCGGGCTGGAACCCTGGCAGCAGGTTCTCTGTGGAGCTGCCTGCCTTTTCTGGAGCTTTCCCTGCAAAGCACACCCAGAGTCAGGGGGAAACCTCTATTCTGAAACTTCTATTCCTCTATTCTATTCTGAAATAGGCTGCTCATCTATATTTCCAGGACACTGTGCCACTAAGTGACTCAAGGCCCTCACTGCAAATCCCAACTTGCAGATGAAGCAGAGTTTAAACTGCAGCTCCCACAGGCACCTGAGTACCAGTCAAAGCAGCTGGTACCTCTGCCTTGGAGGCACCACTGAACTGCAAACACAAAGCACCTGGAAGGATTTAGCCAGAGGACTGTAACAATATGGGGCATCCGAGCAGTGCCTGCCCAAAACCATCGCCAATCCCTGAGCAATGCCTGCCCAAAACCATCCCCAATCCCTGAGCACTGCCTGCCCAAAACCATCCCCAATCCCTGAGCACTGCCTGCCCAAAACCATCCCCAATCCCTGAGCACTGCCTGCCC
>JAWWMN010000077.1:390048-405135 GCA_035047745.1 Catamblyrhynchus diadema | reverse complement strand
CCATCCCCAATCCCTGAGCAGTGCCTGCCCAAAACCATCCCCAATCCCTGAGCAGTGCCTGCCCAAAACCATCCCCAATCCCTGAGCAGTGCCTGCCCAAAACCATCCCCAATCCCTGAGCAGTGCCTGCCCAAAACCATCCCCAATCCCTGAGCAGTGCCTGCCCAAAACCATCCCCACCCCATGGCACCTTCCCTTCCAGAGCAGGCAGGTGTTACAGCACCCCAGGCACCTACCATCCCCCAGCTTGGCAAAGTCCTTGTTCAGCAGCTCCTCAGCTGTCAGCTTGGAGAAGTTGTCATCATCAAAGGGGTTCCAGGTGGACACATCAGGGGGGTTGTAGACGTTCTGCTGCGAGGTCCTTGGTGAGCCCGAGGGCGTGGTGGAAGCAGATCTGGATGGAATCACCCCAAAACAAGAGCCATTAACCCACCTGAAACCCCCTGGCCAGCACCATCAGCTGGTCCAAGCCACTACACTCTAATGACTTCTAATGGCTACACTCTAATGACTTCCCAATTAAAACATGCAGTGTAAGTTACTGCAGTCTGCTCAGAAGCCTGGGAGCACTGAGGCTGAGCACCAACATCTCAGGGGTTAAAACCAACAGCCACAAGGCTTGTTGCCTGCAGACACTGTAAAAGTGACCTAGCAAATACTCCTAGGGAATCAGAGCTCCATTAAGCTCTCCAAGGCCATCAAGTCCAACCTTCAGGAAGTGCTGGTGTCAAGCAGTGAGACTGAAGTGCACACCAGGGCTGTGGCTGAAACGTCACTGCCTTTTGGGAGCCACAGAAGCCCTGGTCACCCAAAGCTTTTTGGGAGCTCAGACAGCTCATGAGGGGCAAAAATTATCCAGCACTTCCTGCCAAGCCCTAAACTGAGATCTTGAAGGCAAAGACTCACTCAAAGTTTTGTGTCTACCTCCATTCAGAGCTTTGCATCCAACACATCCCAGAGCTTGACCCAGCCTTCACTCCACACCCCCCATGGGGCCCTGGGACTACTCAGACTTGCTGAGGCTGGCCCCAAAACCCTGGGTACACTTAGACCTGTTGAGGCTGAGCCCCAAAACCCTGAGCACCTACTTGGACTTGTTAAGGCTGACCCCCAAAAGTACTGGGCACCTACTCAGACTTGCTGAGGCTGAGCCCCAAAAGCCCTGGCACCTACTTGGACTTGTTGGGGCTGACCCCCAGGCCCTGGGCACCTACTCAGACTTGCTGAGCTGACCCCCAGGCCCTGGCATGTACTTGGACTTGCTGAGGCTAACCCCAAAGCCCTGGGCACCTACTCAGACTTGCTGAGCTGACCCCCAGGCCCTGGCACCTACCTGGATGTGCTGAGGCTGAGCCCCAGGCCCTGGGTACCTACTTGGACTTGTTGAGGCTGACCAAGAGCTGACCCCCCAGGCCCTGGCACCTACTCTGACTTGCTGAGGCTGAGCCCCAGGCCCTGGCACGTACTTGGACTTGTTGAGGCTGGCCTCGGCAGCTGCAGCCTGCAGCAGCTGGGTGGATTTGCTGGCGGGCACGCCGAACACGGCGCTGTGGGTGACGTCGCTGAGGATGCGGCGGTGCCCCGCGCGCTGCGCCTTGGGCGACGAGGGCGGCGTCAGGGAGCCCAGCTTCTGCCCCTGAGCCTGCTGCTGCTGCCTCTGAGCCTGCACCTGGGCCTGCCAGGGGAGGAAAGCACAGGGACCTCCATTAGAACGGCAGCCATGGGGAGAAAACAGCTCCTGGTGGAGCACGCAGCATGCCAGCCATGGACTGGGGATGGTCTGGAGAGGAAAAACCAGACAAACAAAGGGATTTGCTGCTCTGCAGTGTTTCAGGATTACTGCACAGGCAGAGTCTCTCCCCTTTCTGTGGTGCAGCTCTGGAGGTAAAACCTCCATTAGGACTTGGCAAAGGCTGGCTGGGCTCAAACCTGCTCAGGGGCAGAGAGGCTGAGATCCAGAGCAGAGGTAGAAAGGCTCAGACTAGCACTCAGGAGCTGGCAGAGGAGCATTTGTACCCAAGTCCCAGTGCCCCAAGGTCTCACCCCCTGCTCCTGTGGCTGTGCTGGGGGTGCTGAGCCAGGCTGGGCCTGGGGCTGCTGCTTCTGCTGAGCTGCTGCTGCTGTGGTCTTCTGCTGCATAGCTGCCTGCTGGGCCAGCAGCTGCTGCTGCTGCTGCTGCTGGTAGTAGTTCTGCATCAGCTGCTGCTGCTGCGCGGGTGCTCCTTGCTGCATCACTGGGAACTGGGAAACAATTGCTGGTTGAGAGCTTGGAGGTGTGGAGGACCTACAGCAAATCCTGCTAGAGGACTGGGGACACAGAGGAAATGCCTAAAAGCTGCACCCATTCCCCCCAAAAGAGCAGGAAACAGAGCTACAGCCCTGCAGACACAGATGTGATGAACCTGGCGCACACACCCACCTGCTGAGCCTGCATCATCTGCTGCTGCTGCTGCTGCTGCTGCTGCTGGAAGAAGGCAGCCTGCTGCTGCTGCTGCTGCTGCTGCTGCTGCAGGAGCTGCTGCTTCAGGAAAAGCTGCTGCTGCTGATGCTGAGGGGTGGCCTGGGGCTGTGTGGAGGGCACCTGGGGCTGTGCCTGGGGCGCTGCTGCTGGCTTGGCCTGGGGCTGGGCTGGAGGCTGCTGGGGGGCTGCTTTAGCCTGGGGGGTGCTGGAGGGCTGGGCACTGCCCAGGGCAGCCGGGCCTGCAGCTGGCACAAGAACCCAAAGGCAGGGTTAGGTCAGTGCCTGAGGCACACAGGGAGCAGGGAGCACACAGACACATTGCTCACCCTGGGGCTGAATGGATGCCTGGGCTGTGGCTCTCTTCCTGGGCGTCAGGGCTGGCTGGATGGGCAGAATGCCAGGGTTGGGCTGGGTCTGTCCTGCTTTAGGTCTCTGCCGGGGTGCTATGGATGTTTCTGTCGTGGGGATGGGGTCTGTGAGCCTGTGAAGGAAGGAGGAGAAGGAAGGGCAGCGAGCACAGCCTGTGAGCTGGGCAGCAGGTGCACAGAACAGGGGTAAACACTCACCCACACCTCAGCTGGGTGTGAGTGACAAAGGTGAAACACTCGTGGGCACCCAGGCACAGTAAAAGCTCCTGCATGCATTCACCACAATTAATCCAACACTGTCGTTCTGACTTCTCTGCCAATCGTGGCATCTTCTGCTGGTGGGCAGCTGGGACTTGTCAAAACCACTCAACTTATATCCAACTATTTCCTACAACATATTGCTTGAAACCACTCAGACTTCTGAATGAGCACATGAAGGACACCAATCAGCTCATGAGCAGCTGCTACCTTTGGGCAGAGATGTCTGAACTGCCGTCTTTAGATGCACTTTAACTTTGGTACATCCACCCCAGAACCAGGCCACTGAACGCTCCTGATCTCTGCTCAGTGTTTACTGAGCTCCAAAAATGCACAGCAAGAGAGAGGAGCAGCCATGCCTCCAGCCTTCTGTGGCTTGGAGATACCAAACTGATAACGAATGAACCTGGTATCAGACTGTTTCTGAGTCAGGGAGAATAACCTGGCAACTGAAGTCCCCAGGGAAGCAGCTAAATCCACCTGTGCTAATAAACAGCAGAGACAACAGGCAACAAAAGAGGGAGTAAAAAGCAGGTGGGGTTACCTGGCCTTTGGTTGACTCTTCTTTGCAGCAGCTTCACTTGCTTTAACTGGGTCTGGGAGTTTAGCAGGGATTGGAGAGTTCTGCAGATCCCAAAAACACCCAATTTGGTATTATGAGGGCAGAAAACAGAGTCAGAAATAATGTGCAAAAACATCACAATAAAATAGAGAGATCTGGGGATCCCCAAAGCAATTACTCCTCATGAGGACACATAACAAACACCACAAGGTTCATGTCATGGGGAGACAGGAGTTTGGGGGAGTCTTTACAAGGGAAGAAAAGAGGGCTCAGCTTTTTGACCACTGAACATGGAATATGAACACAAAGCTCCACTGCACAAGCTGGGCATTTTTAAAAGACAACCAGGGGACAGAAGTGACAAAATTTATTAATGATGCTATAAAAACACAGGCATAATAAAACCCAAACTACCTCTTATTCATAAAGACCATAAATAAGCACCTGAACACAGGGGAAAAACCCTAATTTCTATTTATGAAAAAAACAACAAAATAAAATGTCTGTCACAGTGTCCATAACAACATAAGAAAATAACTATCCACTCCATTTTCCAGCTGAAGTCTCAGAAGACACACCAAGAAGGGGCAGATGGTTGTGTAAGGGCTGAGAAGTCCAAATGCCAAGTCCCAGAACTGCTGCTCAAACCCAAGTGCAGGCCAAATTACACATGCTATGATGAGAGTGCCTGGAAATCAAATTGCTTTCCCAAGCATGGCCTAATTTTCCATGTTCACATGCACAAGATCTCTTGGTTGGCCTCACTCTGGTGACTGGGTGAGGAGGTAAATCAGGGACAAACAGAATGAGAAACTCTGGTTTCTGACCCAAAAAATCCAAACCAAACCGTGCTGTTACAAACAAGACCCTCCTGATTACAGGACTGGGGACCAACCAACAGGACAGAGGCAAATGCTCAGTGTTCATCAGCTGCCCCCAGCCCCTCCCAGAGCCCCCTCAGGCCACCCCCTGCTCACCTGGACATTCTGCACTGGGCAGTCCTTCTTGGCCAGCTTGAATGCAAAGTAGGAGACCTGATAAATGTCAGGTCTCTTATCAGGGTCTGGCTCGAGCATGTACCCTTGAAGAGATGGAGATGCAGAGATCAGAGCAGCAGCACACACACAGAGGGCAGCACATCACTGATGCAACACAGGAATTTTCTGTGCTGAGGGTGAGGAGCCCTGGCTGCTCCTGGAGCCCTGGCAGTGCCCAAGGCCAGCCTGGAGTTACCTGGGACAGTGGGAGGTGTCCCTGCCATGGCAGGGGTGACACTGGGTGGGCTTTAAGGTCCCTCCAACCCACCCAACTCCACGTTTGGTACAACCAGGAGCTAACAGAGTCCTGCCTCCTTCAGAGCAGTGCAGGCTGAGCAGGGCTGTGGGCTCAGCTGGGAACAGGGCAGGACAGCCAGCATGGACCAGGACACATCTTCCACCAGAGCTGGGACCCCCAAGGCTCTGGGGAGGGAGGGGAAATGCTGCCTGGCCAGGGAACAGCACTGGGTGGGACTGGGCACTTCCAGGTGAAGCACAGGAAAAGGGTTGATCCTGGAGAGCCAGCAGGGCAGGGAGACAGGGCAGCCACAGGCACCACTGCAGACAGCCCACAGCAGCAAGGAAAATACCAGCCTGCTCTGCAAACACATCCAACTCTGTGTGAGTCAAGACTGTGGCTATGGAAAGGAAAAAAATCAAAAGCTGTGCTGGAAACAAGAGAGCTGCCCCAGCTTTGCCAAGAGTAGTGCATTGTACACTTAATTACACATTCACTCTAGTCAGTGGGATATTTATAAATCATTTCAGTTCTGTTTCCCAGTTCACAGGAGATGAATTCTTATCACTAGCCTAAGTCACTGTGGTCTTTTCAGTTCCTTATCCAAACAGATTTATTACAGCAGAAATACGTTTCTGCATAAATGGGCTGATTGTGCAAGCTCCTGCAGGACTCACACCAAACAGCTGTGTGTGCTCCTGCCCTTCCACTGAGCTCACTCCAGCCTGGCCAGACTGAAATCTCTGCCATGATCACTCCCAAAGCAGTCCAAGATCCCTTTAACCCCCCTGTGTGCAGGGAAGCCTCAGGAAAGAACTCCTGCAGAGCCCTGCGGACACTCACGGATGAGGCAGTGCATGTCCTGGGAGTGCCTGGAGTTGTCTGGGATGGTGAAGTTGCCATCACAAATGGCCACCTGGCTCTCCCCAAAGGGCAAGGTGAAGTAGCACAGCTTGTACAGCAAACAGCCCAGGGCCTGCAGAGAGAGAACAGGGCAGGGATTCACCACGCTGAGCACGGCAGGGTCCTGCTGGTGCCAGGCCTGCCCCAGCACCCTGTGAGGGACCTGGGACAGCCTCAGCTGCAGGGGAAGATGAACAGGCAGAGCTCTCCTCCATCAGACTCTGATCTGGGGGATTGTTCATCATCACACGACCCTGAGTGTCACTGAACAGACAAAGCCTTTCTGCCACGCACTGGGAGGAAAGAGCAAAGCAGCAGCACAAATAAATGGCAACCATCATCATTAATACATCCATTGTGACAAAGAGAAACCCAAACTGTTTCCAAGATTAAGTCCAAACAACCTTTCAGCTGCTATAAATAAATGCCAGGGAAGTACAGCTCATTCTGCAGGCTGCCAGGTTCTGCCACCCTTCCCTCTACTGCCACGCAGCTTTTGGCACCAAGAACCACCACCTATTGCAAAAGAAAACTGGTTTTGCACAAAGGGCTAATTATGAAACACTCCCACCACCTCAGAGGGGGGAGCAGGAAACATTTCCTAATCCTAAGAAACTCACCATCAGCTCATCTCTTTTGTCACAGGATTTCACAATGAAATTGCAGGCTGGCTTAAAACAACCTCGGTAAGATTTCAGGGAAAGGGAGGTTTCCAGCAGGACAAGCACTGGAACAGGGCTGGAAGCTGAGGCCCCACCACCACACACTGCTCTGGACCTGCTCCAAGTGTCACTGGAACCCAACTCCTGCCATGCCAGGAAGAGCAGAGCCTTTGGATCTCCCCTACCCACACTACCCCAGGAAGGAGTGCAAATCCTGGTTCTGCTCTGGCTGCCTTTGGGGCCCTGTCCTTTCCCCCAGGCACAGCTGTGACCTCCAGGCCAGTGACCCTGCCCAGTGCAGGGCTGACCCTACAGACCCCTGGTTCAAGCTGCTCCCATCACAGGAGCTGCTCACTGAGGGGACTTTCAGCAAATGTCACACCAGCAAATCTCCCTCTTGTAGAGGCAGAACTTTTGAACATACATCAAAACTCTGTTTTTCTGCTTTTCCTAGCTCAGAGCTCCAGAAAACACAAAACATGCTCCCAGTTAGCATTTTAAACACTTGTAAACACAGGTGCTGAACTGCCACTCCAAACAGCACAGACTCTTTCTCACCTGTGTCCCACCAAAGGCGACCAGGTGAGCCCGGAATGGATTCCTCCACAGCTGGATTCTGTTCCCACCATGAATAAAGAGATGGCAGGATTGCCCTGATCACCAGGAACAGTTTGGCCTTTGGCCAGTCTGACACCTCAGCCCTGTGTTACAGAGATCAGCACACTGCTGCTGCTGGGGCAGGGCCATTTTCTCAGGTTTCTACTCAATTCTGAGCAGAACTTTGATTCCACACACCAACAACCCAGCTCAGGCACAACGAGCCAAAACACCCTGAATTTTCTGGTTTAACTCTTAGGATACAAAATCAGGTTTGCCCCATTCAGCCCTGGAGGTTGATCCATCTCTAAATTCAAAGCACACAGGAGGAGCACACACGTCTGCTGCAGCAGGAGCTCATCAGACACATCATCAGAGGAATTCTGCATTCAGGAACTGCCCAGGCTCCCAGAAAAGCAGGCCAGCCCCATTTCCCATGCCCAGGGGGTCCATACATACCCAAATGTCTGCTTTTGTAGTGATGAGCTTGCCACTGTACAGGTTCACCATCTCTGGGGCTCTGTAGGACAACGTCGTGTACCTGCAGGGGAAGGTGGGTCAGGGATTCAAAAGGGGGATAGCAGGCTTGTCACATTCCCAAAGAACTCAAAATTCACTCTTTCCCTACTCATGTCAAGGAAAGGGAAGCTAAAGATACCTATTGGAAAAATGTTCTAAGAGCATCACCTGCTACACACCTCAAACAGTAAGACACTCCTCAAAGTGCCCTGGGAAGCCAAAACAGCAACCACAATCCTCTCTAAAGCACAGAATCCACCACAAAATGTGCAGTCATTTTAAGAACAGAAACATTCAAGGATTCAAAGCATTAACAGGGTCAGTAATCAAATGTCCCCTGCAATGCCCTCACTGCAGGGCTGTGGCCAGCTGTATTACAGAGATTGTAACTGGATATGTGGCTCCCAAAAATCAGATTTCCACACCAGGAGTCCTGCTCAGAGCCACTGTGGCAAGGGGTGGGTCACTGTGTACCTCAAACCACAGTGAGAATCTGCCTCATCTTAAGAGATCACAACAAACAGAAAAGCTGGAAACTGCTCCACAGATGATGAGGCTCCTCTGATGAGATTTCCTGCCAGCAGGTCTGTCATTGCTGCCTGCTGCTTACCCTGAGCACAGGAAAGCATTGCCAAAGGCAAAGGTTTTGTAGGCTTAGGTGTACAAGTAGGGCACTCCAGGGGGACTGCAATGCTGGATTAGGAGCACTCTGAAAACTCCACTCAAACAAACCTAGGAAATCCAGGCAGGTGCAGCTGAATCCCAACAAAAAAGAGGCATCTGTACCCATTTTTAACTGTATTAACAGGAGTGGGCAGTCTGCAGCAGTGATGTCAGCACTAAAGCAAGGCCAAGGACCTGGAGTGTGCTCCACCCCTGGCCCAGGGCTCACTGAACTGCAGGTGAACCTCCTTTTAAAAAGCACCAAGGGGCACCAGGGATGCTGCCAGGACAGCTGGCAGTGCTGGGGCAGGAGGAGGAGCTGGACTGAACCCCTCCAGGAGCTGGCTCCCCAGATCAGCCCCAGTCAGTGCCCAGATCCGTGGGGAGGGGAGCTCAGCCAGGATGGGACTGTGCCAGCCCAGCCTGGAGCTCAGAGAAGCCACGACAGATGAAGGACAGACAGCCTGACCCTGCACAGGACAGAACAGGTCACTGCCTCGCTGAGGAGGGGCTGCTGCTCTGCATTAATCTCAGCTCCAAAGCAATTACATCAAGCTCAATTTATTGTTTCACCTTCCCCCGGGCAGTCACTCACCTGCAGCAGACACTGCCATGCAGCAGAGCCAATCTGCTGCAACAGGCTGAGCAAAATCAGCCCCAGCACAAGGAAAATTACCCTTCAAACACAAATACAGCTGGGCTGGAAAGGCAAAGCACGCTTACTTCTTGATCTCCTCCTCCACTGCGTTCACACCCTCTGTCTGAGGGTTCTGGAATTTGTTGGTAGCACTCCCAAAGTCACACAGGACGTAGTGGCCACGGTCATGCAGCAGGATGTTTTCAACCTGGGAGCATCACAGACAGACACAGAATCACTCAGACAAAAAAATATTCAGGGTTTGGCTTTTTTACAGATGAGTCAAGGTTTTGAGTGCCTGAAGACACATCAGACATCTCTGACACTGAAGTCTAAAAGTGACAGCAAAGAAAACAGGCATCAAAACTGTCACATCTCCTAAAATAGACATCAAATCATGGAGGCACAGCTGTAACACTACCTTCCATCCTGCCACCCCTCCCTTCTCCTCCTGCAAGCACATTTCCCTGCCTCTTGTAAGACTTCAGTGTCCCAGTGCCTTTGGAGCTCAAGGTTCCTGAGCTACTGGGGCCCTGGTCTGGCACCTGAACTGGGACAGGAAATCCACACTGTCCCAGCTTTACAAAGCCTGTAACTCCTCACAGTCCATGGGGGAGGCAAACAGTAACACACACACTTCCATATTTATGAAATTAAAACATATCTCCAGGTCTTTGCCTGTATCTTACCTGTCCCTGAGGGTCTTGTTCAAAACAAACCTCGGCTCATGCTCACAGTTATTTGCTTGGTTCTCAGTCTGCTGGGTGCCCACAGTACCTAAACAGGGGCTGTAGCAGCAGAGGCTGCTGAGACCCCTTTCTTTAAAACATGATTTGGCACCTTCAATCAGGCATCAGAAACAAATAAAATCAGCAGAAACCTTCTCCTGTGCATTAACAAAACTCTACCTTGCACCCACCTAAGGAAATTGCCTGTTCCAACACTGACTTTAAATGTGTGAAACCCTGTGTTCAGATCTTTGCTTTGGCAGAGCATCCCTGTGTTCCAGCTCCTCATCTGTGCAGCAGCACTAACAGCATGTTCTCTGGAGGGAACACACCATTTTTCATGTCTTTATCTTCAATCAGTGTCAAATGCTCAGATACAACAACGAGATAAAACATCCTGCTCATAGAGCTCAAAATAAAAAAAAATCACCACATAAGCGTTTGCTAACAAAACCCTTTGGAAGCAGAGCTCCCCATCAAGGATGGTCTTTACAAGAAGGAAAGAAAAAGAAGGAGTCAGCATTTTAAGCATCAGAAAATGCAGCCAAATTAGAGCAGCTGAGGGGGGGAAGGCTGGCTTGAAACCAAGGGTTAAACACGCCCCTTCCCCCTGTGCCATCCATCTGCTCCGAATAAAGCCCTGCACACAGATGTTCTCCCCAGCACAGCAACACTGGCCCTGTTATTCCCTGCTCCCTGCAAGCACTCCTCCAACACTTCCCCAGGAGTCTTCCCACTGTATCTGCCTGAGCAGGCTGATTTCTCACTCAGACACCCTGAAAGGTTTGTCAGACATCAGCACGGGACCATCCAGCAACCAGTTTGATCAGCAAATGCCAGGAGAAGGAAAAAAATAAACACAGCAAAAGAAATTACTGCTAGCACTGCCAGGCCAGAGAAAAGTGGCTTTGAAAGGAGTATGAAGGTGTCTTCTGGTGAAACACCCAGAAAGCTGCAGCCCTGAGCACACCCAGGGGTGACACAGGATCCTCACTCACAGGGCCATGTCCCCCTTGCCTACAGAAATGCTGGGTAAAGGTGCTGCTGTCCCCAGCTGTTGGTCACCTCCCAGCAGCTGGGGACTGTGCCAACAGGAGGCTGCTCTGCTTCAGGCAAAGCCTCTGGGTTCATTCAAAATCAGAGCCAGGGGCCACTGAAACTCCTCCAGCTGCACTTGTGTGAATGGCTGAGAGCTCATTCACAGCCTCCCTTCTGCTGGCAGGAACCTCCAGCTCCAGAGCAGCATCAAAGAGCTGGAAGGCAAAAAAGGGCTCCAGGCCCCCAGCTGCCTGCAAAGCCAACATCTGCCCCTCTTCAGCAGGGTTACATTCACCCCAAGAAAACACCTACATGTTCTTCCTTACACCCAGAACTTGCACTAAACTTCTCTGGCCCTTCATCTCTCTTGGCTTTGCAACTGCCCCTTGACAGTATTACATTTTAACACAGATAAAGTCAATATATATATATATAAATTCTCTGTTAGTGTTTAGATCCCCAGAGGTCACCCTGACACAAACAATACACTACCCAAGCAGAAGACACGTCTCCAAGCAGAGAAGACCCAAGCCTGACTCTGGGCACAGCTTACCCAGATCAGGCCTTGCAAAACCTGCCCTGGCCTAGGCAGGCAGCAGTGGGCTGGACACCAGCCCCAGGAGCCCATTTCAGCTGCAACTCAGGCAGAAAGGAACACCACAGATCAACTCACTAATCCAGCACACATGTCCCAGATTTACTCCCCTATAACACACTGAGTTTGTTCTGTATGAACCCCCCAGGGGTTCACCAAAAGGGTAAGGGCAGGGTTAATGTCAGCTGGGGAGGCTCCTGGTCCTCACCCTGCTTTCCTGACCTACACAAACTCTTGCAAGCTGCCCACAGACTTTACAGTCTTAAATCCAGGACTCAGATTGGTAAGAGATCACCCCGGGAACAGACACAGAGCTGCTCCTGTATCCAAACTGACTGAGAGTGGCATCACTGTCATTTCAGACATGCCACAGCACAACAAACCCTGAGGATGCTTTCCCCTGCTCTACCTGGCTCTCCTTGGTACACGTGGCATGTAAAACAATGGCCAGTGGCACAAACAAACATCTGTGAGGGCTCTGAAAATAGAACCTGCCCCACAAAGCACATCTGAATTTCAAATGCACACAGCAGCCTCCTTCTTGGCTGAGTGTTTCATCCCAGCTCCTTGAGAGCAAAGGGAACATCTTTTTGTTTGCTGGATTACAGGTGGGGGATTTTCCCCAAGCTGGCCCAGCTCTGCTCCCAGCTAAGCACACAGAGTTTTACAACACCCTTTCATGGTCATAGCTCCAGAGGCCACTTTCAAAAACTCCTAAGGATTCCTGCCCCAAGGCCAACACTTCTGAAGCGCTCCTTTTAATCTGGAAACAATTTTGTGAGCTACCTTAAATAAAGCAGCGTTTCAGGCCATTGTGAATAATTCATCAGGTACATTCTGGCACGTGTGCAAGCCACAATTATTCACAAACATTTGTGTTTAAGTAGATCTATAGATGGCAAACATATGGTAAGCAGCACTGAGAGGCTCATTTCTTTTTTTATCTCCCAGCAGAGAGGTGTGCTTGTGCCCACTTTCCCTCATTACCAGCAGGAGAAGCACAGCGTGGGCAGCTGGCAGACAGGCAGGAGGATGCCAGCAGCTCCCTGCTGCACCCCTGGGGGCAGAGCTCACCTTCAGGTCCCTGTGGATGATGGGGGTCTTGCACTGGTGCAGCCTGGCCACGGCCTCGCAGGTGTCGCAGAAGATCTGCAGGACCTCGCTCTCGGTGAAGCCGCTCTGCAGGCGCTGGTTCATCAGGTTCACCACCTGCCCCCCTGCAGGACACATGGCAGGACAGGGAGGGGTGGGGTGACAAATTATAGCAGGGACAGTGAGCTCTGACCATCCCCAATGAGAGCAGGGACACAGCTCTGACCATCCCAACTACAGCAGGGACACAGCTCTGACCATCCCAAATCAGAGCAGGGACACAGCTCTGACCATCCCAAACCACAGCAGGGACACAGCTCTGACCATCCAAACCACAGCAGGGACACAGCTCTGACCATCCAAACTACAGCAGGGACAGTGAGCTCTGACCATCCCAAATCAGAGCAGGGACACTGAGCTCTGACCATCCACACTACAGCAGGGACACAGCTCTGACCATCCCAAACCACAGCAAGGACACAGCTCTGACCATCCCCAATCACAGCAGGGACACTGAGCTCTGACCATCCCAAATCAGAGCAGGGACACAGCTCTGACCATCCAAACTACAGCAGGGACACAGCTCTGACCATCCCAAACCACAGCACGACAGGGAGGTGTGGGGTGACAAATTATAGCAGGTACAGTGAGCTCTGACCATCCCAAACCACAGCAGGGACAGTGAGCTCTGGGGTCCCCAATAACATCAGGAGACTGAGCTCTGGGGTGCCAAACCACAGCAGGGACACTGAGCTCTGGACTAATTTTTCTTAGTTTTCTTCCAAGTAGAACTTCTTTTGTCTGACTAGAGGAATAAAAAGCTGGATTTGGGGCACCCACAGTCCACAGATTAGTCTGCCTCACGTAGGCAAGAGGAGGGAGGAAGGGAGACACTCAGAAAACCCACACGTTAAGTGGCTTGGCTGAAGCTGTTGACTGCAAAGAATTAAAAATCCATCTGTAACAAGGGAAACTCTGGACAAACAAAAGCAAGTTTTCATGAACAAGTCCTGGATTTGTCTCAGCTTTGGGGTTTTGTTGCTGTCAAGGCCTTTCCAAAACAATCCTGAGGGTTTTTTCTCCTCTAAATGCCCTAGACAGACAGAGAAAAACTCCTTTCTGAAGCTCTGGTGAAGCAGGACTGCATCATTCCACATCACAAGTGCTGGAAAACTTTCGTGGTAGGAAAGAAAAGCTCAGTTTAATGAATACTACAGCTGTGAACATTTTACACCCAAAATGAATGCAGTTCTGCACACAAAGGCACTGATTTGGTTTGGAAACTGCCGGCCACAAAAGGAAAGTAACAAGGGAAAATCAGTGTGTAACAAGCATTGCAGGGGGAGGGCTGCAGGCAGCAGCACAGCATCTGGCAAGAGCCACGTGAGAAAAGCCACCTCCCTCCAGATGGAAGGAAACTCCTCAGAAAGATGGGTTTTACTTCATCAGCCCAAAATGTGGGTCCTGCACTGGTGGGTCTGTGAAGAGCTCGGGTTTGTACCTCCCTCCACAGTGGGCTCTGCACTCGGGGCTGAGCAGGGATTTGTCAGCACTGCCAGGCCTGTGCTGACAACAGCTTGAAGCTTAAAGAGATATTATGGGTGATTCCTTCAGCAAAACTGCCCAAAAAGTTCCTCCTCTTACCAGCAAACAACGCAGGGCAAGGCAGGCCAGACTCCTGCAGCAAAACAAAGCAGCAAAGAGGACGTGGCAGACCAGAAGCCTGCACTGTGCCTGTTCACACACATCTACATGTGTGTAAATCCTAAAATGCTCTTGAGTTCAAAGCCAGACAGGCCCAAAAATACCCATTTCCATCAGCTGCCACCATCCAAACCAGCCACAGGCTCCTGAAGTCACCTGGCCAAAACATTATTTTTGCTGAACACTCTTCTGTGAGAAGACAGAATTTGAGCCCAGCACATGCATCATGTTCCAAACACCACATCCCAGCCACAAAGATCAAAGCTTTGGGACAGATGGAACAGCCTGTCTGGCTACAGACAGCCAAGCAAAAAGGTCAGAGGTAAGAGGAATGCTTTTTGGCTTCCCATTATCCATGTCTTGCTTCTTCCAGAACAATCCTAGGCCAGGGGGATGTGGAACAAAGCTTGCAATGAGATTAAAGTGAAGAAAAATTACATTCCTGGCTGCTGTAAGAGGAGCCACTTCTTGTGTGGACCATTCTAAAGACAACAGCAAGATGTATTTGAGGGTTCTCCTTCACAACAGAGGGGACCCTGGGCAGCAGCAAAGATGGTACCAATCCCCCTGGCAGAGTCAACACAGCCCTAGTCCTGGCTTTGCTCAGCTCAGAACAGCTTCCTGGCAGCTTAGGGATAGCTCTTGCTTCAAAAGGAAGATGTGCAAGGTCCTGTAGGCACAGAAGGACAAACCCACGCTGTGCCCAGCCCCACTCACCCCGGCAGAAGTCCATGAGGATCAGCACCTCCCACACATCCCCACTGCTGACTGAGTTGATGCTGGAGTCGATGTAGCCCACAATGTTCTTGTGGCCAGACAGATCCCGCTGCAAGACAGACAAATTCACACATTGAACAGCCAAATGTACCCATGGACCAGCCAAATGTACCCATGGACCAGCCAAATGTACCCATGGACCAGCCAAATGTACCCATGGACCAGCCCCATCCACACCATGGACCAGCCCAAATCACACCATGGACCAGCCCCATCCACACCATGGACCAGCCCCACCCACACCATGG
>JAWWMN010000077.1:357974-389893 GCA_035047745.1 Catamblyrhynchus diadema | reverse complement strand
GACCAGCCCAAAATCACACCATGGACCAGCCCCATCCACACCATGGACCAGCCCAAAATCACACCATGGACCAGCCCAAAATCACACCATGGACCAGCCCAAAATCACACCATGGACCAGCCCCACCCACACCATGGACCAGCCCAAAATCACACCATGGACCAGCCCCATCCACACCATGGACCAGCCCAAAATCACACCATGGACCAGCCCCATCCACACCATGGACCAGCCCCATCCACACCATGGACCCTCCTCACCCTCACTTTGCACCAGCCACCATTCCAAAGTCACCAAAGACAGGCAGACAAGAGAAAGCAGCAGCAAGTGAAACCCAAGTAAACAAGCTTTGATGTGAGATCTAATCTCACCTTTCCCCACGTAGCCCAAAGCTTCCCTGCACTATCACAAACTACAGAAGCTCATTTAAAAGGTATTAACCTCATTTAAAGCTACTGCAGAAATTACACACAGCACTGCTACAGGTAGGAGTTTCTGACATCCACCCCAAACCTGTGCCTCGTGTGGTAAATTCACAAAATGAGGATTTTATATTTCCTTCCCCACCTAGCAGCTGCTCTAAATGCTCATCAGTATCTTTGAATACAACTTCAGAAGTGGCACTTCCACGTTTACCATGCTGCAAACAAGATTAGGCAAATCTATTTGGATCATCTCCATTTTGTCTTTGTTTAGGGAAGCTAAGTTTGAAACAGCTATTAAAAACAGCTATCCCATCATATAAATCCTTGTGTCCAATAATCTAGAGAAACATCCCAGAGCTTATTACAAATACTTTACATTTCAAAAGCCCTGGCAGCAGCTACCCCACAAATACTGTTCTAATCTACCAACCTCAGTGATGCAGAGATAACCTTCATCCCAACCCCAAGGATTAGAAGATGCTGTGATACAGATTTATCTCAGGATGGAGGTCTGCCATTCATGCACTGATTGCACTTCAGAGATATCAGAATCATCAGCCTTTTCTCATTCAGTTTAAAAGGCTGAAGTCTTGAGATGCCAACTGAAGATTGTGAGACTGAATTCCAACATCCCCAGTCATGCTCACATTTTCAGCCCTTCCTCTTCCCATTAAAACATGCAGTTCTCCCCTCCTTTTCCTGGAATTCCCTGTTTTTTCCAGGTTATCCTTGTCCCCTGAACAGAACTTTTGAAATAGTTCAGTATTAGATTTTCACATACTCCAGAGGTCAGGATTTCCCACACAAAAGCCATTTTTGCTAGGAAAAGGCAGGGATTGTGACCTGATGGCACAGAGCTCACAAGCAGAAGGTGCCCAGCCCAGAGCAGGCACTCACCATGATCTGGATCTCCCTCTTGCAGACCTGCAGGTCGTACTCATTATTGACATACATCCTCTTCAGGGCACACTTCACCCCATTGCTTGTCCTCACCAGGAACACGATTGCAAAGCCACCTGTGGAGGACACAAAATCACCTGCTCATTAACCAAAAACCTCTTTGTTCCCAGCCCTGTCCCTGCCAGGGGAGTGCAGCAGGGACGGGGGGCACTGAGCAGCTCCCACCCTCCCCAGTGGGAATGCTCCTTCCCTGCCCCTCTCCCAGCTCTGCCTGGACACTTTTCTCCAGGAACTCGCAGGGATCCAAGGGGGCAATCTTCAATTAATGGCAACGAAGTTAACATTAACATCTCCATAAAAACAAGCAATTACACCAGTTCCTGGTCCCGCCAGACAGTCCCTCATTGCTCCAGTAATTCCCATTATGAAGACGAAAGCTGAAGGACAGCAATGCTGCCTTGGACAGAAATCAGAGCTACAGATCACCCACTGAACCACCAAAGGCCTAAACTTAAAAGGCTCTGCAACTTTGAAGCATCTAAGTTACATTACAAAGCTGATTTGTGCAAGAAGCAGAAGAAACATCTCCCACATGCAGCTTGATGTTAATGCTTTTAAATCAGGACAGAAGAACAAGGGAAAAACCCACAATTCATTCTGTGGTCATTGCTATTAGTAAAGTCAGGATTCCCAGGATAAATTGACTTGTTTCACATGAAAGCCTTTCATCTCTGTCAGCTCTCCATCCAAACACACAGGTTTGCATTTGTAGTCCTGGCAGAAATAGGAAGCTGAAGGAGGATGGAGGGGCAGAGGCATCAAAAGTTTCACACCTGGCTCTGGAGATGGGATGAATTTGGGCAGAGTGGCACAGATCCAAGCAGCCACAAGTGCTGCACACTGGTGAAAAGGGAAGCACAGTGACACTGCTGATGCCACAGCCCAGCAGCACCTTACACACATTTCTTTTATGTCCAAGGACTCATAAAGGCCCAGCTCAGGAGTGATTTATGTGTCTCCAGAAGTCCCACTACAGGTGGAGCAGCAGCTACACACCACAGAACCCAAGTCACATCCCAAAGAATTCCCCTTTTCTTCACAGGCTGTCAGAAACCAGCAGAGCCCCAGCACACACAGCTCCATGGATGTGTCTGTGCTCATGGTTATTCAGCACTTGTATGGGCTGCCCCCATCCCATGACAAACAAAGCCACACTTGGGTGAAATTTACTGACCAGGAAAGAATGAAAAAGAGCAAATAGCCAGACAACACTGCTGTGTGTAATGTACAACCCTCCCTGGCTGTTTTTAATGTTTTTTATGACGTTACAGCTCCTCTTCCACCGCGACACAGGAGTTACACACACAGGTACCTCACCTGCCAGCACGGTGCTCAGCAGGAATCCCTCCTGGCAGCCCAACCCCAGTTTTACACAGCCCAGTCTGCCACAGAACTAGAGCAAGCTTTCACAGGAAGCCCCACTGACTTCCAGAAGCAGCCCCAGAGATGCAGCAGAAAGATGGGACAGAAAGAAGAAACAAACAAAACAAAACCCACTCCTCCTCCCTTCCTCTCCACAAAAAAATATAAGCATCATCAAGACTTCAATTAAAGGTCTTGAAAACTGTAGCCAGGCTGCAAAATGGACACTCCAAGTGAGCAAAGTGGGCCATGGCCCTGGGATGCAGCAGCCACAGCTGCTCGAGCCCCCTTGCAGCTCTGGAGGGGCCTCCGTGCACAGTGCTCCATTCAGACCCAGAAATAACCCTGACTCTCCCTGAAGCTGCTTCAAGTTGAGGATCTCAAATTACAAGTCATTTTTAAGGGCTTCTGAACCCACAGCAGTAGCCTTATTGTTCTCCCCAGCCACGTTTGTCTCGTTTTTGGAGAACAAATCTGCACATCCCGCTGTGAATCTTCAGCCCAAAGGGTGGCTGTGGAAAAGAGTAACACAGCACTGCACTGATTTTTCTTCCTCCTCTTATAACCCACAATGGAGCCAGAAAGAAATAAGGCACCATAGCCAACATAGTTTTCCCAAACCCTACTTTGCTAACAGCCTATATTTTTCAGAATCATTGGAGAGATCAGGTTTGGAATCTTTTTTTTTAATTTCTGTACAGTATTTCCATGGCTCTCAGAAAAATACTAGAGAAAAAAAAAAAAAAAAAAGGAGTTATTTTTTCAAAGTTTATTACAGTCCCAATTTTGGTTTTGGTAGTAACAACACTTTTGGGTTTCCCTCCCCCCAAACTGAGCAGTCACCCAGAGAAGCCCCTGCTCCACCCAGGGCTGAGTTCCCTTTTCCCAGCTCTGGCCAGCAGGACAGGGGATCTCTGTTTACAGTGCTGTGCTCAGCAGAAAGAAACACGAGCTGAGCAGCAAAAATACATCAAAAATACATTTACCTTATCTTTTAACTGCTGACAGCTGCCTAACCCTTCCTCCTTGCCCACTGCACATCTACACCACCACCAGCACCTCCTCAGCCTCAAGGGCTCTCAGCCTCCAGAGCTCCAGACCACAACCAATTTCTCCCTCAATTTCCCAGTCCAACCCCCAACTTGGCTAAATCCGGGTAACGTTGAAAGGAAACAGATCAAAGACAAATTTACAAGCAATTATGATGGAGCCCTGCCAGATGCACATTACAGGACCATTTACTCCTTTTCTCAGAGAACAGCAAGACAACAGCAGGCACTGCCAGCTCCAACTAAAGATGATCATCCTGGGATCTGAGCAGCCAAGGTCAGCTCAGGACCCTGTGCTACACGTGCCCAGGGAGGGTGGGACACACTCAGGCGCAGCTTCAAGTATTCCAGGCACCAGGAACATCCCCATCTCTCTGCTGCTAAAGCCTCTTTTCCAGTGCACGTGGGGAAAGCAAAGGCACAAGACCAGGGCAGGCTTCAGCTGCAACAGAAGAAATAAATCCAGAGACTTGCAAGTGCCAGAAGGGACAGGAGCAAGAGCTAAGCCTGAGAGTCACCTCAGAGGACAGCTTTCCCCTGCACATGTGCCTCTGATTTAAGGTTCTGAAGGAAATTCAACTCTCATCCCACACCAGCCAGCAAAAACTAAAATACCCATTCTAAAATGTGAGAAGTTATTTCTGTGTTCACCCTTAAGACATATGAATGTTGTTGAGCAGGCAGCACACAGCCAGCACTGGGATCACCATCAGCTCAGAGCCACCACCAGCTACAGGGGTGTCTCTGGGGAAACTTTTTTGTGTCTCTTTGGCACTTTAGGCCTGCCTGAACTGCA
The DNA here is from genome assembly GCA_035047745.1 of Catamblyrhynchus diadema. NCBI lineage: Eukaryota > Metazoa > Chordata > Aves > Passeriformes > Thraupidae > Catamblyrhynchus > Catamblyrhynchus diadema. The sequence continues at coordinate 385,301 of JAWWMN010000077.1, read as the reverse complement.
TAGAAACATGGTTATCAAGCTACACACTGCTGCCTGACTGTTGTTCTTGCTAAAAGGCTTTAGGATAAGCTGAAAAAATACTGGGAAGTTCCAATTATCTCCAGTCAATACAGATGCCAAAGCAATTTTCCATGCAGGTTTGTGTCAGGGCCCTGGCCAGCTGCCAGCTCTGGCGGTTGTGTTTTCAGCCCTTCTGTAATTTCAGCAGGATGCACAGCTCCTCACAGCCAGGCAAGCACTGCTAAACCAGGTAAGAGCAGCTGCAGGGGACCCCTCCCAGCTCCTGCAGGTAAGGAGAGAGCTGTGCTGAGTTCCAGGGATTCGTGGTGGATTGCAGACTGGAATGGTCCTGCAGCCAGCAATGCCAACCAGGCACAGCGCTGCTGCTGCAGCTGATCCTCCTCAGTGCTCTGCATGCACACAGCCCAGCATTGCTGCTGCAGGGCATTGGCACCCCCTGATCCCCCTCAGTGCTCTGCATGCACACACTCCACTGTGCTCCAGCACTCAGGGGAAGCCAAGTGCTGCTCAGATAGCCCCAAAACTGCCCCAGGAACACTCAGCCTCCAGGGACAGCCAGCCAGGCATTTTAAGCTCCAGCTGTACCAGCAGGCACTTAATTTTAAGTGCTCTGCTGAACCAGGCACAAAGCCACTCCATTTGCACAATTCCAATACTCACTGATCCTTATCCATCAAGAATTATGTCATATTTTGCCTTATCTCACCAGCCACAAGAACTTCCTTAGCATTTACCTTCCTTAGTACAAGGGCAGGCTCACTCAGGTTTTGTTTTTTCCCCCACAGTCAGGATGCTGTGATCCAGCTGCAGGAAAACCACAGTGACTCCCTTGCACGGGGTGTTTCCAGCTCACCATTCCCAAAGCTTTACTAAAACACACAGTAATGTGGTTTTTCCCCAGTCACAGCCACAAGCAGCTGTCACACAGACACTGCACATCACCCATCACTGGACATCAGCACCTGGCAGCACCAGAACCATTTGCTCTCTGCTGCTGTCCTGAGGAAGCCATCCTGCACCTCTGGCTCCTCTAACTGGAGCAACATACAGTCATTAAAAACAGAAAAAAAAGAAAAGTTTTTCCCCAAGTTGAGTATATACAATAGTCACTCCTTTCAACCCAAACCATTCTGTGATGTGATTCTTGATCCTAAAGCACCATTGGTTTGGGGCATGTATTCTAGAGACCCATGTGCCCTGGGATCCTCTGAGCAGCTGAGCTGCAGAGACTCCAAAAACCTTCCTGTGACTGCTGAAGTGGCACTGGGACCCCAGCAGAAGTCTCAAGGAAACTCCCAGCAGCTCCTACAAAAAGCACCACAGTGTCCCACAAACCCAGCAGTGCCAGGGAGGAGAGCCAGGGGAAACAGTCCCACTGATCCTGCCTCGTGCCACGCTCTGCTGTGACCCTCCACACAAGTAAATATTTGCTGCTGTATCTTAATATGGGCTTTTTATTTCAATAATAGCTCCCCATGATTTGCATTAGGATTACAGTGCTATTTTTGTGGCTATTAATCTGCACCAAAGTATTCTTTCTGCTGCTTTTATTCCACTCTTCCATTGCCCAGCAGGAGGGTATTGCTGCACATACCTGCTGAAAACACACCATTTCAAATCCCATTTTCCCCGTTTTTATGCCACTTCTGAGCTCTTTGTTTCCAGGACAGGATATTTCACTCCAAATTAAGCTTTCTGTTCCAGCATTATTCCTTGTTATTACTAAATGTGCCCACAAACCAGAGGCAGCACTATGAAGTGTTCTGTGTGATACATAACGAGGGGTTGGAATGAACAGGATCACTGCACATTGCTTTTTCTGCTTTATGAAGCATCTGCAACACCTTTCAAGTCACAGTGTGTCAGCATTAACATCTTTAGAAAAATACAACTGCCTCATTTTGTTTTGAAAGTCATTTGAGGCATAATTCAGAAGGCGCAGTAATGAGGCAGACTTTGCATTAGGGCTGTAATATCCAAGATCATGAAAATACCAAAGGAAGTGAAGACAACACTGGTACAATCCATGATTTACTGAGTTCAACCTGGAACATTATCTCTGCTCCTCCTTCCTTTGGATGCAGACAGTCAGAAGCACAAGCAATTTGCAAGTAATTTCTCTGTTCTTCCAGCCATGGTGTTAAAAAGGATGTTACTGGGGTGGGAAAACCTGAGATTAACAGGAAAGGGCAAAAAACTTGGAACTTGACCAGAGAACGTTTGGGTCAGTTTGCCAACACCACTGAGAGCAGCAGGGTGAGCTACAGGCCCTGCTCACCCAGACCTCCTATCCCACAGGAGCTGTGCAGCCTGGCTCCAGAAAGCAAAACCTGCACCTTCAGGGGGTCCCAGCCCAGAGCTGAGCCCCCAAACCACAGCACCTGCTAAGAGACAGCAACAAGTCACCCCAACAGGATGGACTGAAGGTTCACCCTCTCCTGACACCTTGGCTGTGGCAGAACGTGTTACCAACAGGAATAAACACTTGTAGAGGTTTCCCAGCACTGCCACGAAGGATTTCACCTGACCCAGCCTCTCTCTGGCAGGACTGGCACTGCCCACAGTCCCTCCCAGCACCTCTTCTGAGCTGTTCTTTCACCACTCTGTTCACACTCCCCACATGCTCTGCACCAATTTATTCCTGGTGTTCCTGGCTGTTGTCACCCTGTCACCCCCAGGACGTCTCACCAAAATCTCCTCTGGATTTCAACCCCAAGTTCTTCCCCTACAAGCCAGTGCAGCTGTAACCCATCTTTCCTCCTGGAAGGATGCTCTCCACTCTTTCCCAGATGATCCAGCACCACAAGGCTGGAAGGACTCAAAGCAGTGTGGTTGTACTAATGTTCTCCTTTGTGTTTGCATTTTGTTGTTTTAGTACTACATGTTGGAGAGACACGACACTTGGGGTTTGGGATTTAATTAGTGCCTGTGACTCACTCTCCCACCCAATTCCATAATCCTCTGCTTACAGTAGGGTATTTACATGCCATTTTATAGCCATATAAGTGAAGATTATTCACCCCCAAGCTGCAGGCACAGAAAACACACAGTCTGTCCCCGAGGCACAGGCTTGCATCACCTCTCAAGAGTACACGGACAAAACCAGTGTTTGCTCCCCATAACCCAGGCTAAAAAAACAGGATTTTCTGCACCTGGGGTACCTGTGTCAGCAGTCAGCATGCTGAAGCACAAAGCACTGACAGGGCGTGTCAGCCACAGGGGTCAGGGGTACCTGCACAACTGTCTGAAGGGGGCAGTGGGGACAAAGGTGACACTCAGGACAAACCACACACACAAGAGCAGCAGCAGGCTCTGCTCCAGGAGGGCCTGAATGTGGATCTCCAGGTCTTACCTCACCCAAATGTCTGTAAACAGTGCATGTGTTTGTGTACATGTGTGTTACAAACCAGAGTCCAGTTCTGAACGAGAACAAAACAAATCCTCGTGTCCTGCCCAGCTGAGAAGAGCAGATAATAGCACTAAATTAAACAGGGCCTCTCTCAGCCCAGATTTTCTACCTCAAAGGAAATAACAAGCTTTACTTAGCTGGTTTTTGTTGTATTAAGTCCCTTGACTTATTTAAGCATAACAGTGCCAAGGTGAAGGGACTGCTTCAGGCCGGTCCCAGCACCTCCCAGAGCAGAATTTCAAGGAGCTCTCAGTGCCTGACCTCACCATACTCACCTGAGCAGGGAGTTAAACACACTAAAACCAAACAAAAATCTGGGTGGTTCACTGAGCTTTCAGCTGTGGCTTCATCTGCTCCTTTGGGCTGTTTCCATGCCCCCAAAAGGCACTTTAAAAGGTTTCATCCTGGAGTGGAGAGAGAACTGCTCTGGGAAACTTATCAAATCAGACCTTGAAACATCAACCGCCAATTAAATAGTCTGAACATTTATGTTTTATCTTGAGGGCAAAAAAGAAAGGGCACACCACTAACTCCAGCTGAAAGAGCTTTGTCTGTGTAAGGAGCAATGGTCACAGTAACTCAAATTTCAGCCCTGTTCTGACCATTTTAATTGGCTGTAGGAGGCAATCAGAGCTCCAGAACTGCAGGGAAAGTAGATAGCACCTAGATAAAGCAGAGAGGACATCCAGTATTTCATGACAGGAAACCTGAAACGTGCACAGTATCAGGAGAATCAGCTGAATCCTGAATCTCCCCAGATGGAAAATTAGCTAAAAAGGTATTTTTGCAACAAGATCAGGAATTTAATAGTGAACATACTCCGAAGAAGATTGTAACAGCTACAACTGTAAAAAGTTGAGCTTTTTCAGTTGAACTGTAAAAAGGAGAGCTCAGAGCTAAAGTGAACAGACAGGACACGCAGCTATTTTGTGTTTCTAGTGATACTTTAGTGAAGAAACACAAGGGACACAGATACAGGCTGTGAGTCAAGCCAGCCAAGGGCAGAATCCTCCTGGCATAGGACAAACTCTTGAAGAATATTCAAGCTTTGCTGGGCAAATCCCCAGCTCCCCTTCCCTCCCTGCAGAGCAATGTGCTCAGCTTGTTTCCTCCTAGCAAATGCTGGGGCTTCCCAGCCTTCATCCTGCTGCCAGAGCAAAGGAGAGCTGGGAAACTGAGGTGGATTCTTGCTCACCCAGTCCATATTCACAACAGCAGCAGCTCTGACAGGGCAGGTAACAACTCACTGCTTCATAGTGCAGGAAGAGAAATACATGTCAGCCCCAGAGCTCCCAAAGTTGGGCACTGTCCTTCCAATAATCGCCATTTCAAGCAGCCAGAAATTCTCCACACAGCTCACATTTGAGCTGGGAAGAATCCAACCTGCACAAAGTCCATCTGCACAGAAGCAGCAAGCAGAGGAGCCTCAGGCTGGCCAGCAGGAACCCCTGAGCCAGCCTCAGGCTGCGTGAGCTCCTCAGGCACGGAAAGCCCAGCACCTGCCCACACAAAATGCAACTGGGACTCAGTGGGAGGTGGGAAGAAAAAGGGAAAAAACTAACGAACCAGCTTCAAAGACACCTCCAGAGTCCATCAGACAGCACCCATCATCAGGGCAAAGGTCTGCTCCCAAGAGAGCAGAACAGCCCAGGCAAAGCCCTGCTGATCACAAACCCTTCTCACTCCAGCCCCAGAAAGCTGCAGCTCTTCCAGCTCCAGCACTGCTTAAGCTTTGGGCTTTAAATACCACCAGGAAAACTTTAACAGAACATCCAGCACATCTGAGCAAAGGACTTCTCCCCAGGTAAAACAAAGGCTTAAGCTCACACAGAGTTTGTGGGTCAGATTGTCAGCCAGGGGAAAGCAGGGCCATAGTCAGCCCTACACAGCTTTACCATAGCTGAGAATCCTAATGTGATTATCCAATATTACCAACATAATTATAGGGCCCTTGCTTAATGTCACTGCTGCAATATCTAGGCCATGACAGGACAGATTTAGATTTACAAGCTCCACCCTCTCCTTTTAAATAGGCAGGACGTCACCATGGTTAATGTTGGTGTGGCAGCCCCAGCCAGGAGTGCCTGAACTGTGCAAAATAATACAGCCAGGAGCCCCACACAACACCAGCACAGACTCTGCCTCTCCTGATTTTAGGAGATCAAGACTGGTTGTCTAGAGATTGTGGCAGTTTTGGGAGTGAACATTCAGTCTATCAGCTGTGATGCTCACAACAACAAACAGACACAAAATAATTATATAGTTTACAGGCATTTCACTGCATGGACAGCATGGGAAAAGCATAACTGCCTCTTGTCACTTCTCTGGGGCTGCTTTAAAACCATCCAGCTTCATTTCTTTGCATGTTTCAGGACCCCAACTCATTAGAGACCTCACTCCCCACACAATCCTCCTGCAACTCCCAGCCAGGCCCATGGAGAAGGACAAACAGGAAGCTGTAAATCATAACACAGCAGAGAAAGGAGGGGAAGGAAATTAATCTCTGCCATGCAGCAGCATTTTAGAAGCCTAAAATAATCACTGGGCAAGATCCAGGCTGTGCATTAAAGCCACACTCTTGTCAGAAGCTCCAGTCCAAGGGCAGCAGGAGCTTGGCACTCCGAGAGCAGCCCAGACACCCCAAGTCAGGGGCATTAAAGTCTCCCAGTATTTGCAGTATTTGTGACAGCAATTTCATAACAAACAGCAGCTCACTGGAGGCTTTGGCCCCGTGCTGGCTGCCACAGCAGGAAGCACGTTTAGGTGTTCACGTGGGTGGATTTGCTGGGCATGTGCTCTGCCGCGCAGCCCTGTGCATCCACTCCATTACTCCCTGACAGGCAGACTTGCCAAACCAAAGCTGATAGAACAGTGTTTTATTACGATGCAGCAAGACACGCTGCCTCCAAATAGATTACTTGGCAAGGCAGACTCAGTCCCTCTCTATTGTAACAATTTTAGTCCCTGAACTTCCACTGTAAGCCCGAAAAAAAATAAAAATTAATGGGTCATGAATAACTCACGGCTTAAAAAAATTTAAAAGAATAATTTGTTTAGTTATCAGTCAGCCCTTTAAAAAGCACATTTCAGCTGCGATTATTCCCAGCAGCTGCTAATAGCATCTGAGCCCTTGTTCATCTCCAAGTGAAATTAGCACTGGCATCAACATGCTGTGGAGCATGACGGGCTGAGTGAACACGGCTGGAACTGCAAAGCCAGCAAGAAGCTGCAGCAACTGCAGGCAGCTCAAGAGCTTCCCTGGAAAGGCAAGGAAGCCGTGAATCACATCAGGAGAGCAGAGAAAAAAGCAAAACTAGTCGAGCAGAGAGCAGGCTGTAGCTGGAGGTGAAGAGGAGGGAGAAAGCAGGATGAAGGCCAGGGCTGGGACTAACTGGGCTGGCTTGCAAGGGCCAGGCAGAGCAGCCTGTGGAGAAGTGTCATGGAAACAGCACACTCCATTTGGGAAGCAATTATGCAACGATCCTAGGCCAGCTCACAGCAACAGACAAGTCAGGCATTCAGGAATTCTGGTTCCTAGGGCAGCACCTGGACATGCTTCTGAGCACGGCAGCAGGAGAAGCACAAGCACAACTCTACATGTTCCAGGAAGAGCCCGAGCTCACAGCCAACAGGACCCTGCCAGAGCTCCACAGCAGTGCATGGAGGCTTCTCTCCAACCAGCTTCCTCTCCTTAACCCCAGGAATGCATGGCTCACCTTTCCAGGAATGGCAGATAATACAGGTTACCTGTGTAACTACAGCTTACAGGTAGCCCTGGGCCGCTGAAGTGCCACCCCGCTGAGTAACAGGAAGACACAACATAAGGACACATCCCATTCCTCTGCAGGGCAGATGCTGATCCACCCCTGAAGACAGCAATGAACTTTTCAACTCCTGAGTACATGCCAAGTATGGAGAGAGGTATCCACCATCCCACCAGGCACCCCCAGGCACAGCCAGCAGCACAAAGGATCCATCATTCAGCATTTAATGGGAAAAAATATCAGCTCTACATGAAACAGGGCTTTGAGTTTTCCACACATGCACAGGTGAAGAGGGAGAGGTATGAACTATTTGTCTGTTCATTTGTCAGGTGTCTAGGGAAAGAAAAGTTGCAGGGGTCCAGAACCTGCAGTCTTGTGACTGTTACTCACCAAGCCTGTAACCACTGGGGATTGAATTCATCAGTTCAAATGAACTTAAGTAATTGCTTTACTTATTTATATCCCAACTTAAGTAATAAATATATCACTAAATGTATCAGTTGCAGAAAAACTTTCAAAGGTACAGTGTAAGGCCTTCTTATGTTGAGTTTAAAACAAAAGCAAAAGGTAGAAAACAACCACCTGTCCCCCTTCAAAACCAGCATCATTTTAATTTTTAAAAAAGTCCAATACATTTACTCCTGTCACATGTGCTGCTGAAAGCTGGGTGAGCAAGGCTGAGTCTGTGCGTTTCTGTGCTCTCTGAATAACAGCAGATCTTCAGAAGATCCTGTGTGTCAGCTCTCACACCATGATGAGCTGTACCAACCATCACAGCTGCCTGTTCCTCACTCCCTCTCTCTGAACAGGCAGAGAGGCAGCAGCACACCAGTGTGCTCTGGTACCAAGGGAAGGGCCAGGAATCCCCAAGGAGCAGGGTCAGGCTTTGTTCTGTATTTGCATTATGTGACACAGGGCCCTGGTCCATGATAAAAGTTCCTGGGTACTATGGTGACATGAATATTAATGACTCTGTGATTAAAACACCAGGCAAGGAGTTATATTTGCATTTAATACAAGACTGTCCCTGCTCTGCTACACAGCCCTTATCGAATGGCTTCATCTTCACGGGCTTCAGCTTCTCATTTGTGAAATAATTTGATAAGCCTCCCTGGCACCATCTGTTTGTGTCTGCTCTGCAGAGAGGGGACAGGCACAGAGGCACAGGCTGTGGCACACCTCACACCCAGAGCCTTTGTGTTCTGCAGAACAGCTCAGAACTTCAAACTGCAACTGGCAACGCAGCACAGAAACAGCAGGGCAAACTCATATTCACATATCCAAGTACATCTGCTGACTCAGAAGCAACAGGTAAAGGCTGAAAGAAAGGCTCTGACATTCAGCAGGTTTGTTCTTCCCAGAAATATGTGCTCAAGGATGACAGGACAGTGTGACCTGCCTGTCCTGCCCTCTCTCCCACACTGTCCCTCCTCCAGCCCTTGCCACTCCACATCAGGGCCCTGTGATGCATTTCTTCATTTCCTTACAAACACAACCAATAAAAGCCACAAACATAGGAACCAGCAGGATCTCATCAGCTGGGTGAAAAAGCAAGTGTGGCAGCACTGAGTCCCTGCACACACACAGGTGCTGTCACAGATCCTTCCAACCCCACAGTGTGTTTTCTTTAACAATCTCAGGGTATTGCTCATGCCACCAGCCATCTGCATACCCCTGGTGTTACACACTTCTTCCAAAGGTCATGAAGAGTCATTAGAGCAGAGCCCTGGGCCAGCAGCAGCCACAAATAACCTCCCTGTGGCCATAAGAGAGCATTTCACATCGATCCAGCTCCCTCCTCACAAGCAGCAGCTCAGTGCCAGAGAGGTCTTTATGGGCCAAGTCAGAAGCCATTAATCCTTCAGAGGGTCACAACAGGTAACTGAACTAACACTGAATTAGCAGGCAGGTCATGCAGAGAAGGCACAGAATGCCAAGGTCTCCATTTCTGCGCTTCTCACATCAGCACTGATTTCTTGTGCTCCTTTTAAGAATTTCAAACCGCTTTGGAAGTCCACATTTTGCATCACTCTCATGAACATCTGAATAGCCCCCCTATACAAGCTGGGATAGTGAAGTCACAAAAACATGTATAACACACCAACCCAAGGGCTCCTCCTGCTTGCTCTGGTGCCCTGGAGAGAGACTGATGCTCAGTGACAGCCACAGGAACCAGGCACATCATGTCCTCATGGAGCATTCTGCACATCTTTGAGACAAGCCTGAGTTTATCTCACTGCTGCCATTTGTGCAGCAAAAGCACACATCAGCCCTGCAAGCATCATTTTGCTTGCAGAAGGAGACACAAGCTAAGATGATATCTGAACAACAGCTGTGCAATTAGGGAGCCTCAGAAGATCTTGCATTTTGCTCTCACACCCTTGAGAACAGCTTGTCAGATTGCTCTAAGTTCACACAGGCACATTTTGGGGCCCCCTACCACAGGCCTATGGGAAGGGAAACTGGTGTGTGACTAACAGTGAATGGAGATCAGCTCTACCTGCCCTCATCACAGCACCAGGCAGCTTCCAGCTCAGCTGAGAGGGGATGCACACACAAATCCCTGCTCAGGAAACTCAGCTGCTGATGGCTTTTTTTTATTTTTAATCTATGAGATCATCCGTTACTGGTACGTAATTTCTTTCTGCAAAACCATGAAGCAAACCAGATGCTATGAGCATCTTGTTCCAAAAATGTCTTTAATGCAATCCTGCAACACATGGCCCAGGGTCCTGGTGTCAGCAGGGGTTCTGCCACAGAGCAAGTGTGAATTTACACCCAAATCACACGTGTGCCAAGAGCCTCACTGAAATCACAGCGAGGCAGCACTTGAGAGGAAACACAGACTGTAATTAAAGCACCCAATCTGGAAGGCCAGAGATCAATTCCTGACTTGGCCACACATGCTCTGCATTGCTTCACCTCCCTGAGTTCCCAGCAGCCCTAAAAGGGGTGGAAGGACACATCCACAGGCTGTGCCAGGGCTCAGGTACTCTGGGTAGCGAGAGCTCCTGGCATTAGAGGAGCTGCAGCAGCTCCCCTCTGTTTCACTCTGCTGCATCACACTGAGGGCAGCTGACAATAACCTTCATTTCATTTAGTGGCAATTCCTGGACCTCCTACAAAAGGAGAAAGTTTCCATAATGACAAAAAGCCACAAATGAGAATTACCTTGAAGTGCCTCACTTAAGCCTTTCCAAATCTTTTCCTTGTGCTTGTAAATCACTGTCAGGATTGTTCCTACTCTCAAGAAGTACAGCAGCCAGTATCTGATCCAAGGAGGTTTGTTTCCAGCATGATACCACCACAAGGACATCCTGTGCTTCCCCCATCCAAGGAAGGCAGCACTCCTTCCTGGGAAACTTACTCAGTTACCTCTTGTTATCAGAAGATAACTCCTCCATAAACCAATTTTGCTTTGGCATGTTCTCCTCAGAGACTTCCTGTCTCCTTCCACATGTAGAACACAAGTAAACATTTAGCACAAGAGAAGGCAAATTGGTTGTGACTTTCCAGAGAAGCAGCACCAGCCCTGCAGCTGGCACGCTGCCTTCCCAACGGGCACAGCCTCAGCCTGCCCAGAACACTTACCCTGAAATAAAGTCACCTTCAAGGGAAGCAGCTGCCAGCCCCAACACAAGTGTGGAGCACCCAGCCAGTGCTGACCCCTTATTAGCCATGATTAATGCAGGTGGGTGAGCTTGGAAGGCAAGAAGTGCTAAATCCAGAGTGGATTCCAGCTTGTCTTCGGCACATTTGTAACTTCCCACCTGCTCTCCTCGAGCTGCTGACAAGCTCCTGCACAAAGGGGAGAAGGCCCACGCCACAATAAAAACATTACGCACACGCAACCAGGGGTTAGCAGCCTGTTCCTTTAAAACTACCAGAAACTTCTGCCAGACCCCAGGTGGAGTTAAACCATGTACTACCCCTAGCCAGAATCCCAAACCTAGGCTTTCTTATACTGACAGCTTCATTGCAGGAGTGCTGAAACAGAAAGTCTCTTGGTTTCACATGGAAGTTCTTTCCTGGGATGGTGACTGGCTGGGCAGAGAATAAAAACTGCCTTTAAAACAGCTTTTAGCTGCCACAGCTGTTCCATAAGGAACCAGCCCCACGGGCACAACCCAGACCCCTTCTGTGACAGGCTGCACAAAGCCCACAGGCCAGGCCAGGCCAGTCTTACACACTTAAATCCACTAACACCTGCTTTTCCTCCCTGATTACATCTCGGGACACAGCACACACTGTCCCAGCAAAAGCTGTGCTGCTAAAAGCACCAAACACTTGGGATACCTCAGCATTTAGCAAAGAACTCCCCTGGGATTCTTCACAAGTTCCCCTGGCTTCTACTCTCAGAAAAACAGACTGCAGGAACACAGAATCAAACATCCTACCTGGCAGAGCAGAGTGCAGAGTACATGTTCTGTCTCACAAGAAACAGGGAAAAAATTAAAAAATAAGAATCACATGTCCCATTCCAAGAGGAGAAATAGTTTAATTCCTAATCCAAATGTCCCTGGTCAGGTGATTAGCAGCTGGCCCTTGGCTGAAGCTGGAAAGCAGTAACTCACAAATTACACTTCAAAGCAATGTCTTGAACCCAACCACACTGAAATTGGGTTGAGGATCACAGAAATCTGCAAAACGTTCCTCAGGTGGGGTTTGCTTTAAAGTGGAATTATTTCAGAAGAAGCTCACATGTGCTATGGTGCTGCAGGGGAAGGAGGTGCCAAGGGAGAGCAGGGCAGGGGTCAGCAGAAACCCTCTGCACTCAGGTCAGCCACAGCCCTGGGCAGCTCAGGGCACAGGCTGGGCACTCACAGCCTCTCCCAGCTGCTTCCCACATGCACTGCCCGGCAGGTCTGCTAAGGGAAGTCAGGATGGATCCCACAATGTCCTCCTTTTCAAAACAGAGGAAAAAATACAGCTGGCAAATGTAGGATGATTCTGTGACTTTGCACTGGTTTGTAACACCAACCATTAAATGCTTTCAGATCAACACTAGCTACAGCACACAAGCATGTACCTGAAAAACTCCAGTGAGATATCCAACAATTATCAAACCTGAACCCCTTAGACACTTGAAGGGGAAAAGATCTTCAAAAAAGTACAAGTAATTTTAAAAGTAACTTTTCACAGACCTGCAGAAACTCAGCCTGTACTTTTTGCTAGAAGCAGAGCAAGACAAAAAAAAACCCTGCTCAAACACGTGCCCCATCAATGTTTACACACCTCGGGTCAGCTCAGCACTCTCTCACAACACTGTGAGTAGAGTCACACAAAACACAGAGGCCCTCAAAAATGGGACACTGGGGCAATCCCCAACCTGGTTTAGCTCACCCTGCCTTGTGGTACTTTGCCACACACACAGCTCTCCCAAACTCCTCAGCAAATTCCTCATTTATGGCAATATCCTTCTCAATGTTCCTGCTGCTTGGATCCCCATCAGAGGGACACCAACCTCCCTAGAGCTCCAGCATGGGGCTCTGGGCTGGGGTTCTGTTGTTTTGGTTTTTCCCCTACACACAGGCAGTAACAAAGAGCAGTGTCTGATTTGGTCCAACACTCTTTTTGATTTATTTTCAGAAAGAAAACAGCAAGACAGCAGCCTGACTCAGCCCCACACTGCAAGAGTTCCTGGGCGTTCACTTCAGCTCTGTGAAACACCACTCACCCCAAAACCACTCACAACACCCCTCAGCCCATACTGGGGCACTGCGTGACTTTAAACCTGGGCCAGCAGCACTGCCCTCCCACCACAGATAATCCTTGTGCAAACTTTGGGGGGAATTGTTCAAGAGACTATTTGTGCTATTATATGGATTAGAGCAGGAGAGCTACAAGGACCCAAGTAGGAATCACCTATTGCAACACCCTGTTTGTAAAAAACCCACTGATTCACCATATCCTGACACCACAACCAACCCCTCAAATTCCTTCTGCATTATTCCCATCTCCGTCCTTCCAAAAGGAGGGGATGTTCCTCCCTGCCCAGGCAGGCAAGTATCCAGACAGAACTATTTTTCAGGGGTGGAAGAGTTAAACCATGCAGGTTTAACAGGAGGTATTTTGGGGGATCTACACAAGAGCCCAGAGGCACATGGAGCCATTTGGCACCTGGCACAGGCAGTGCTGCAGCCAGGGCACACTCCTCACCAGCAGGGTTGCTCAGCAGAATTCAGGGTGACCAGGCACAGCTCTGACAGGCAGAGCCAAATCCCAACACTCCCATTCCAAAACTTCTGGTTCAACTCAAGTCTCCTCCACACCATTCATCACTTCATTGGTTCTCTCTTTTAAGGCACTTTTACAGCTCTTTTTTTTTCATGTTTAGGTGCACCTAAACACAGCCCTCCCCACTCCCTCCTAAAGCAAGGCAAGGGGATGAGAGGTCCTTCCTTCCCAGACAGGATACTCCTCCTACAAAGTGCTTCCCAGGGGACTTTTCCTTTTAGCAGAAATAGCCAGGAGTTGCCTCTTCGGCACTGCTGAAACACCACTGCAGATACAGAGAGGTTTTCCAGCCGAGTTTCAGACGTCAGGAGTGCAGGGACTGGGCTGCCCACGAGCTCCCCAGGTCTCCAGCTGAGTCAGGGAGAAAAGGCTGTTTACCAGCACACCCAGAGCTGCAGCACTCCTGAGCCACACTGCTCCCCAGCACAAAAACCAGCAAAACAACCTGCAAACCAGCACACCACCTTGCTCGTGTCCCTTGGAGGCTCTGCCCTGCACACAGGAGGATTTCACACTGCCCACAGCACCAGGAGGGAGATACCTGGGCAGCACCTTTCACCAGAAGAACTCCCTCTGCCTCACTGTTTCACAGTGCTCAGCCTGCATGTAAGGAACCCAGAGCTGCAGGCCACACTCCATCCCACAGACAGAAACCAGGAGATGCAGGGAGAAGCCCCCAGAATCAGCAGCTCCCCCAGGACAGAGAGGCAGGGAAGGGAGGCTCTTCCCTCCCAGGCAGTCTGTGCTCCCACCTCCACCTCTGCAGCAGCAGGAGAGCCCGGTGACACACGGCTTCTCTTCCCAGGGCAGAACCTGCCAGCACATTACTCATCAGCAAAAAAAGCCTCTGCCTTCCCATGTTACCAGGATGAGGCCATCCTGCATTAAAGGGAGACTGACAGCTTCTCAAGTTTAGCTCATGTAGGTCCTCAGCTTTCCAGGGCCAAAAGGGCCTTGGAAATACCAGTGCAGGCAAACCTATATTGCAAATTTCAAGGGAAAAAAAAAATCACTATAGTTGCTAGGTAAAAGCCTGGTTTTGGTGCTCCTCTCAGCAGAATACATCAGAAACCAAGTCTGAAAAACAGGCACAGACCTATTTTCTTGTACACCGTGGTGAATTCTTACAAATCTGAACACAGGCAGCGTACAGAGTCCCTTTTCCATTTTAGGGCTCTTTCTGTAAAACCCAACACAGGTCCTCCCACTCAGCTCTCTCCCAGCAGCTCTCCTCTCCCTTGCCATCAAAACAAAACACTGTTTGGACTAAATCTGCCCAGGATGCTGCGCAGGAGGGACCAGGAGCAGGTCTAAAGAGGCCAACATCCCTCTGAAGGTCGAGGCTAAGGTTACCAGGCAGAGCCATTCAGGAGGTTCCTTACAGCCCCAACAAATGAAATGTAAAATGATAGTTCAGGCAGCAGAGCTGGTTACAATTAAACAAACGCCACCAGCAGCTTGCTGCACTGCAAGGCCTGCACACGTCATGAGTTCTGTAACCCCTAGGATTCATTTTTAGGTCTCTAAATGTTTTATTTGGGGGAAAAAAAAAACGAAAAAAGGCAATTGGGATCACCACTTTGCCTTGCAGACATCCCACACACAGAGAAATCCCTCATCCCAGGTCACAGCCAGTCCTGCTCAGCCTACCTATGTGCATAACATAGCTACAAGGAATTTACTCAAGTGTTTTAATCCTCTCTGCTTGAGGTGGGAAAGGAGGCAACAGCAGAAGAAAGTTTAAGAGCGAAGGACACTGCTTTCTTTATTTACAGCATCTTGTTCAGCACCAAAATATTTGACAATTTTGGTTTGGGTGTTTCTTTTGTTTTTTTTTTTTAACTCCCAGTTTGGGAGAAGTGGGAAACAATTAACTTCTGAAAATCCCGCAATTTCTAAAGCATTAAAAAAAAACAACCTAACTCTGCCAAATCCACACTGGACTTACAGATGGGAGGACCAGACACATCAGCTTACAGACACCACTGGACTGCAATTCTGCCAAGGACAATGAAATATTCAGCAATCTGGGGGTCAAGGATCAGGCTGGGTGCCTGGGACAGCCCAAGGCCTCCCTTCCAGCTTAGGGAGTGAAAAGCAGCATCCGTGAAGCGCTCGGAACGCCACCGGGACCTTACCTTCCGCCAGCACCTCGTCCACGGTGACCTGGTGCCGGCCGATGCTGAAGACCCGGCCGATGTAGCCGCTGCCCGGGCCGCTGCTGCCGCCGCCGCCGCCGCTGGTGCCCGCCCCGGGCCCGGAGCCGCCCTGCTCCCGGCGAGAGTCGAAGAACTTCTTCATGTCTCAGGAGGCGGCAGTGCCGGCCACGGGGCGATGCCGGTGTCGGTGCCGAGCCCTCCCGGCTCCTGCCGCGGCCGCTGAGGGGGGCCCGGGGCCGCTGGCCTGGCGGGGCCGAGCCGCGCTGTCCGCCGGGGAGTCACACCTGCAAAAGCAGCGGGGATAACGGGCCTGCGGCGTTAGCCCCGCGGGCCCCGCCGCGAGCTCCGGCCCGCAGGGACCCTGCCCGGTACCTCGCAGTGGGCGGCGGGTGCCTCCATGCGCCCCGCGGGGCCGGCCTGCGCAGCCCCAGCGGGTCACGGCGGGGGCCGGCTGCCGGCAGGGCCCGGGGCCCGCATCGCTGCCTGGCGGCGTCACCGGCGACCACCGAGCCCGTCAGGGACAGGGACCGACCCCGCCGCCGCCCCCCGCCGGCCCCATCCGACCAGGAAATGGGCCGTCACAGGAAGTCCCGGCTGCTGTCGGGAGCACCGCCCCCGCGCCTCCGCCGGCTGCAGGGCCAGGCCCCGCCGCCCCGTGCTGTCCCGTCCCGTCCCGTCCCGCTCTGCCCTGTCCCGGGATGTCGCGTCCCGGGATGTCCCGTCCTGCAGCCCTCAGAGCGCCCCACGGTGCGGCGGGAGGGAGAGCGGGAGCTCGGCGGGATGGCGGCGCCGCGCGCGGCACGCTGGGGGCGGTAGTTCCCCGTGGCCGGCGGAGGGGGGGCCATGCGGCGGCGGGGACTACAAGTCCCGGCATGCCGCGCGGCTCCGGCCGGCAGGGGGCGCTGTGGCGCGGGGCCGTGAGGGGGCTGTGGCGGAGCGCCCAGGCCGGGGTCGCCCCTCAGACCGGCCGGGACCGGAGGCCGCCCCAGGGACAGCGGAGGGGCCCGGGGGCTCTGTGTCCTCCTCGCCCTGAGGGATGAGTGCAGAAATCCTGTCCGTGAGGAACCACGGCCCACGTTCGGGCTTTGCATGGTGACGGGTATTTACATTTATCTTTGAAGTAATGCGCTAAAGTCGATGTTTTTGTGATATAATAATAAAAGGCCACTGCTGTGATATCTTGGGATTAACCTGAATCACGAGGCTTATCTTCACACGGGCCCTGCTAGCGCCTGGTTTGAGAGCGAAGAAAAATTCCTGAAAGCAGAGATATCCCAAGCCTTTAAAATATCTTTAGTGTTTTACACCTGGTAGCTGGTTTTGTACAACCTGTGCCTTGGATTTGCTGTTAAATTACAGCTTCCTCCTCCTTCCTGCCTGGCAAGATGCTCCTCAGGGGCACTGCAGCTCCTCCAGAGCCCGAAGCTATTGGGTCACGGTTTGGAAAGGTTTAGTTTAGCGTAGATCTTGGGAAACTTACTTTAAATGCACTTTGGGTTCTTATCATTTTTTGCTCAGAAATCAGGAGATTTTCCCAGCCTTTGGCATCCAGAGCAGCCAACTCCTCATGCACTATTGAAGGCTGGATTTCAAACAGCAGAGGGAAATGTTAAAATGGCAAAAATTATTTCTTCCAGAATAAAGCCCCAGAATACAAAACCCAAGCAGCCCTTGGCTGCCAAATGAATACCTCCATGACAGCACCACTCTCCTTCCTCTCCTCTGACTGGGATGGAAGAGGAAACCAAAGCATGGTCCCATTCTCCCAATGAGTATTATTTCCTGTATTATGGTAATAACTACAGCTATCCTGCTCCAGCCCCTGTCCCCAGGGTAGGCCAGGCCTGATTGCTTTGGGGTGACAAAAATGTTTATCCTTCACACAGCCCTTGGCCTCGCTTTGGGCTTCCAGCAATGCCAGCG
Source organism: Catamblyrhynchus diadema (assembly GCA_035047745.1). Taxonomy (NCBI): domain Eukaryota; kingdom Metazoa; phylum Chordata; class Aves; order Passeriformes; family Thraupidae; genus Catamblyrhynchus; species Catamblyrhynchus diadema. The sequence goes on along the minus strand of JAWWMN010000077.1, from coordinate 367,788 downwards.
AGATTGGATCAGCCTGTTATAAATGGGACTAATTGGTTTTTTCCTCTCAGTGTTTGAAGGCTTTTAAGATTAATATGGCTCTGAGAATAGGCAGGTAAAATTGCTGGTGGTAACATTTAGCAGTACACAGATCTGACAGCGCGTCACTGCAGTTGTTTTTCTGCTGAGCCACTGTGCCTCTTCACTGTGGATAATGCTACACCTCTTTCACCATCCTCATCCTTGGCAGGTCTTAAAGGTATGGGCCCACAAGCCCACCCTGCGGACCCCAAAGTCCTCCTTTGACCACCTTCAGTCACCCATAATTTGTAGGGTGGCTCCTGGCTGCCCCTCATTTCCAAGAACAGCCCAAGTCCACACAGCTGGAGCTGCAGTGATTGCAGCCAGGCAGCCAGCACACGTGTGCAAACAGTCCTTTTTCATTTGCAGCCTTCAATCTGCATGAAACATGCTTGGCTGTGCTTTGGGGCTCTGTGATGAATTAATTGCCAGAGCTCAGTAGAGAAGGTTCACGTGCCATTCGGAATAAATATGAACTGAGTAAAGTCTCAGTTGCTTCTATCCATTATTTTAAATTATTTTTTTAATTTCTCTAACCTGTGAAAATCCCTAGGCATCTCTCATGACAGGTAAAACACCCAGTGCAAAAATTGGGCCCCATCACTGGGGATTTCTGGGGACTCTGCAGAACTGAACCATTTCCAAGGAAATTGGGCATCTCTGTACAGTACAGGGAAATGAGTCATTTCCAAGTAAAGAAGATAAAAGCCGCTGCATGCAGAGAGCTGCAGATGCACTGCTGAGCCTCCTCCCTGGCTCCAAGAGGGCTTTTTTTAACCGTACCTGCAGTGCAATGCAGGCAGTGTCAGACCCACGCACGGCTGGGGGCTCTGATGCTCAGCCCACGGCACACAAACCCCACCCATGACCATTTTGGGGAGCAAAAGCACAGCCGGAGCCATCCCCGGCTGCAGACGCTGAGGATATTCTTTATTCCAGAAGGCACCGGGCTCGGCTGCGCTGCTGCAATCCCAGTGACCTTCACAGGGATCAGAGGGAACTGAGCCTGAGAGCTCCAAGTGAAAAAGCTGATCCGTGGCCACAGCACACACAGGGCCTGGTGCTTCTCCCGTGTCACAGCGACTCCAGAGCGCTCCCAGGCCTGTCGTGCTGCAGAGAGGAACCTCTGACTAATGCACTCAATCCTAAACACTGAATTTTAAGCTGCTGAAATCCCATGACGCGAGGTTTAAAATATCCGAGTGTGGTCAGCAGAGCTGCTTCCCTGCACTTTGTCTCCCTGATCCCTGCTCCTCCTGCACTGCTCAGAAAATGCATTCAAATCCCCAGGAAGAAGCACATTAATACAGCTGCATCCCTCTTCATCAAACTTTCCAGACAGCTCAGCATTTTCTAAATAAAAACACAGGCCTGGGCAGGTTTCCTGCGGCCCCGAAAGGCGAGGGCACACTGGCCCCTTCTGGAGAGCTCGGGGAGAGGCAGCGATGGAGAGCCAGAGCTGGCGCCGCTTCCTGTGCTCGCTGTCACTTCACCGGCCAGGGGAAACACAGCCATGGTCACATTTTCCTGAATTCACCGCATAATAATGAGGTCTTAATCACGCGGTGATGCTTATCTTGATAAGGATGTTGGGAGAGCCCTTTTTACGCAGTGATAGGGGTAACTTTCAAAGTAAGGGACGGGATATTCAGATTAGATATAAGAAAGGAATTGTTCCCTGTGAGGGGGATGAGGCCCTGGCACAGGGTGCCCAGAGCAGCTGTGGCTGCCCTTGGATCCCTGCAAGTGTCCAAGGGGCTTGGAGCAGCCTGGGACAGTGGAAGGTGTCCCTGCCCATGGAGCTTGGAACAAGATGAGCTTTAAGGTCCCTCCCAACCCAAAGCATTCCACAATTCTATGTCTCTTTAAATATACATTTACTGCAAGAAACTCTGTTAATCTTCTCACCAGCAAGGAATAGAGCCACCGTTCTATCATCTCTCTGCCTGTGATTTTCTGGATTTCAAGGATTTCTTTCCAAGTGCATAGTAGTGGCCCCCCAACACCATTAGTATGAGCAGAAAAACCATCACTGATCTCCATCACTCCCCGGTCAGTTCTCAAGCACATTATCATGGAGCTGGGCTTTACTGGGTTCAGAGCTATGCAGTGGAACAAAACCACTCCAGAACTCAGATCTGTATTTCACGTGTTTAAGAACTGGAAGCTTCCACCTCCTTGGTGCTCCTGTTGGCCCTTGCAGGACATCCTCACTGGTCTGCTTCCTGTGGCTGGAAGCCAATCTTCCATCCCCAGCAGTGGCACTCCCACAAATAATGGAGCTGATTGAGCTCTGCAGGCTCCCACACGTGGGATGCAGCGGCCCGGACTGACCCTGCGTACAGCCAGGGGATGGAGCACTGGTGGGACAGAGCCCTGCTTATCAAGGAGCATGACTTTGCACCACAGCTCCACTCTGTCCCTTCAAGCAGCTGCTGCTACACTGAGGGAAGTTTGCAGGCTGGGTTCTCCCTGAGAAGGGATTTATCCGTTGTGTTTCCAGTGTCAGGATCCCGTTGGGGCTCCTCCTGCCCCAAGCTACCTCACCCGGGTCTGCCCACACCCTTTGCTCACTTCTGTTTAAGGGCAGGGTCAGGAAAAGTCATCCTGAGCTGGGCAGTCATGGCTCTGTTTCCATCCCCTAAAGCTGGGTCATGACCAAATTACAGAGCAGCTAAGTGAGATTAAACTACATGGAGGCAGATATTAATTAAGAAGAAAAAGTGAAAGCTACTCATTTCCTCTTCAGAACGATATGTATGCTAATTAAAGTAAACATTCGTTAAGCCCCCTCCCTCTCTGGAGGGTTTTGCTGACTCCTGCTCCCCTTTGGGCCACAGGCAGCCAGCAAAACCCTCAGACCACCGATAGCCCAGACTGCTTGCATTCCCTGCTGTTTATAGCTTTAGTGATTAAAAGAAAACAGCAGACTGGGCCCGTGGCCAAGTGCAGCCTTCAGTTTCTCAGTGGGAGAACGGCAGAGTGGGTGGGCATCTCCGAGGCAGTGTCAGCACAGCATATGCTGGGGGACAGCAGTGTGGAGAGCCCCCCGCCGCCGAGATGCTGCTTGAGCTGTCAGCGTGAGGAGCTGTGAGAGAGCTGGGATCCCCTCCTGTGCCTGCAGAACACGAGCATCCCCACCTTGAGAACCTGCTGATGGAAGCACACTTGAAAGGGAATTCGACTCCTGGCTGTCTGATCCTTGCAGTGCTCATCGCTGTCTCCCCTTACAGCTCATTGTCTCCGCCAGGTGGGCTCCCCCCCGTGTCCAAGTGGTCTCTTGTTTTAAAGGCATCTTGGGTTACAGCAGTTTTCTCAAATCAGTTCTGCTCCTCAATTCCTTCTTGGCCTTGTGTGACATTTATGTTTATGTAATCTACCCAGAGAGCCTTTGACTTGCATAGCAGTGCTGGTATGCTGTGCTCAGGGTTCTAAATCCTGCCTGGATTGCTAAAAGGGAGAGTGCTGCGCATTCCCCTGATAATGCTGAGTGCACAAGCAGTGTTCCTAGCGGTTATGAAGAGTTAAGAACACTCCAGTTTCTTATGTGAGTTGGAATAGTTCAGTTTTCCCACTCAAATAAGCACTGCTTACCTAGGTCTGGGAGTGTTTCATCTTCCTTCCTCTCTTTGTGTTAAAAGGGCTCTACTCCAGTCATGGATCAACAGCTCCAGGCTGCCTCTTCCTAAGGCCTTCCCCAAAACACCTCTTCCCAAAACACCTCAGACTTGTGGCTGTTTCACCTTCCACAGAGCTGAACAGCAGGTAAGGACACACCCCTGCTCTAAGGGTCAGAAGTGCCTCTGGATGTCTGCAGTGAGCCCTAACAACTGCAGTTCACTTTGGGACTATTGTGATATTAATACATGGAATGAGAATTTACCCTCTTAAAAGCACACAGAACTCAGTGCTTTGGGAAAGCAAGGGCTGGTTTTCAGCCTCCACCCTACCCTCGGGTACTGCTGCTATGGAGACAATGCTGACTGAGCTACAGCATCCAACACACTCCCACAGCACTTGTGCAACCCTTAAATAACCCCGTTTTCAGGGGCTGCTTGCAAACTGGCAGTGCTCAGGTATGAAAATGAGCACTTCCCTTGTGAACCTCCTAAAAACACCGGCTTAATCCCCAGAGGGCCAGATTCTGACCCTCCCTTGGTGAATGACTTCATTAGTGTCAGAATTTGGAGCTCAGTGAGTGAGGTGAGGCTGTTCCTCTAGAGCTGAAGGCAGGTACCTGCTGATGAAAGGGCACACTGAAAATCTCTCCTCCTAGCACAAGGCTCCTTTGCTCTCTGAGATGCAAATTTAAAAGGTCAGGTCCTTCAGGCAAAAACAAATGCTGCCATTTTCTAGAGGTTCAGTTCTGCTCTCATTGTGGGCCTGAAGAAATACCCCTACCTAGAGGGCTGCTGCTTGAGCCCAAGTTATTTACTTAATGCACACTGCCCTCCCTGTTTTTCTGTGACCTTTAGTTTTCATTAGGTCTTTTGTAGGTGGGAGAACAGCAGGGTGGAATGGGAATAGAAAGCATGTGTGTAACTGAGTAAAGTCTGGGGGGTCGAGAGCTTTAAACCAAGGGTGGTTAAAATAATTGACAGGACAAATGAAGTATCTGTGAACAGAAGAGCAACGTGCTCTGTCACTGCACTGAGAGGGACTGTGGGCTTGTCCCCTGCTGTCCCTCTTTTCATGCAAGGACAGCAAAGCTATGCCAGCCAGCGATATCCTTCAGCTGGAGGTACTGGAGAATAACCATAGCCTTTCCATCCTTTCAGAGATGAAGACAAAGCTGAAAGTTGAGCAGACCCTGCACAAAGGACCCCTGGAGAGACAAAGCTTTGTCACCTGAACCTTGTCTAGGAAAATACAGCAACAACCCTTCACCTTCCTGAAGGGAGCAGCTCCTGGAGCAAGGTATAACAGGGTTCCTTAAACCAACCCCCTGTCATTCTATCCACCTTCCAGAGAAGCTCAGACAACTCTCAGCATGCTCAGAAGCTATTGTGCCTTTTTGTTTTCCTTTCTGATCCAAATAATCATGACTGAATCAGATGGCTTTGGAGCCAGCACCCATAACCAGCCATGATCACAGGGAACTTGGCTGTGTGATGTGTCAGGATCTGGCTGCTGAATGGAATACACTTACATGACTAATTCCAGGTGGCCAAAAACGTCCACACAAACACTTTGTATCTTCAAGTATTCCTCCTACTTGGTGTCTCTGCCAGGGGGAAAGAAAAGGTTAAATTTTGAAAATAATGAATGAGAGGATTGCTGCAATGTTTAACTAATTTGCAAAGAAAATTAATAACTCATGCTATTAAATAATTACTATTGCATATACCAGTGATTGCAGTGACAGGGCCTTCCAGTCCTGGGGGCTGAAGAGACTGGGAAGCAAACAGAAGGATGAAAATACACAGGCTAAAAAAATCCTTGGCAATGTAAGATGGAGAAACACAGCAATTCTGCTGGGGGATTAAAATGGGCCCAAACAGGGACTGCTGACGTGAGAAGAAGGGCTGAGAATGGAAACTTTCACAGATGTAGGAAAGAGGAAAGTTTCTCCTTAGCAACAGTTTATATGGGCTGGTCCACACTGAATCCTGGTCAGGGTCAAGTGCCAGATTTTGCAAGGAAAGAGGCTCTGCAGTGCAAAAGGAGAGGGCTTGAGGCTTGAACCTGGTTTTTCTGTTCCTCTGGTCCATCCCCTTGCATCAGCAGTAGGTGCTGGGCTCTGTGGAGCTGTTTTGGGAGCTGAGCTGCAGCAGGAGCTGTAATAAATAACCCACACAGACATGCTCACTGAGGCACAGCCTGCCCACATCCAGGCTGATAAATTTAGGTCCCTTCCAGCAAAGGAGCATGGGCAAAGAGGCACAGGGATGAGACAGAGCTGTCCTGTGAGCTGGAAAAAACCTGAGAGGCTCGGTTTGCCCATGATAATAGCAGCACGTTTGGCATCAGAGGAGACCAAAGGTGCTGAGGATAAACACTTGAAGACAAGATACCTCTATTGCAAGGCTGATTTCCCTATGTCAGCCCTGTGATCATGTCCATGGCTAACCCTGGAAGGGTAAAACTGAAATCCCTTTGCCTGAAGGGTTTTGGCTTGAGGGCACTGCCATTTACTGGGGCAAAATGAATAATCGTTATGCAAAGAACCATCCTAACTGAGATCATGGCTGTTTGCAGTGCAGAGCTCTTAGACAAGGGGTGAGGACGCTGAAGAGCCAGAGAGGTGCTGTGGGAGCACAGGAGGCACGATACAGATCAGAAATCCCCACAAAAAACACCGGGGGAGGAACAGGAGTTATTGCTCGAGGGTTTTGCTGCCCGTGTGCCCCACGCCGCCGCCCCCCTCGCTCCCCCTCGGCTGTGCCCTGCGGCAGGCCGGAGTGAGAGACCAGAGCCTGCAGGCACAGGCCCTCTGCTCCAGGGACTTTTACAGGGAATGCCGTCCCAACCTGCCAGCCCTCCGTGTAACCCCAAAGGTGCAGTTTGGGGTTTACATCCCAAACGCGCAGTGCGAGCGAGGCTTCCCGGCAGCTTCTCCCTGCTCCGGATCACAACCAAGTGCTCGGGGCTGGGCAGGGCAGGGCCGGAGCTCCCTCACGTCACTGCCGCGTGTCGCCAGGGCGGGGACTTCGCCACCCGGGACAGCCACCAAAGCTCTCCCCATCCGTGCCAGGGACCCTCAGGGACGGCAGGTGAGTGCCAAGCGTCCCCCTTGGCACGGCGGTGCCTGGGAAGGTGCCAATCCCCCTTTGCAGCGGGCACTGAGGGCGCTGCGGGAGCGGCAGCCCCGGGCGGGCGATGCCAGCGGTGCCGCGGGGCTGGGGCTGCCCGGACTGCGCTGAGCAAGGACAGGGAGTAGTTTGGGATGGAGGAAGGGCTGACCTTCCCCGGGCACAGGGACTGCGGGTGTTGGTTCCTGTTTGGTGCCAGGGCTGGCATGGCGGGGGCGCGCACCGGTGAATGAGGCTTACAAAGCTGTAAGAATCATGTTTTTATTCCTTCTGAGGGCAGTGGCCAGATAAAGGTCATTGTGTGGGAGGCGCTGGGCTACCTCAGCTGTCTCGGGGCTCGTGGCAGACCGGAGATCCTTTCCGGAGCTGCGAACTCGGGGTCAGACCCTGCGGCGAGCCCCAGCCCCAGCCCGGGCACAGCTCATCCCGCACACCGGCAGCAGCTGGCAGTGACCGAGCTCTGGAAAAGCTGATGCGGCGCTGGGTGTGGGTTGTGTTTGGGTAAACGTGCACCCAATAAAGGAACTCGTCGGACAGGTCCAGGGTTTGTCTCGCAAGGAAAAGGGTCGCAAAGCGGTGGGTTTCCATCCCGACCCGAGGTGTAGGACTGGCAACGCTGAGAGCTCAAACTGGGGGGGAAAAGCCCTGTGTTTATATCCTCTTAAGCGGTTGGAACTTTCCTTGGTGGTTCCTGTGTGTGTACTCTGAGCATAGCCAGGAAAACCTGACTGTGTGCAAGCCTAAACTTGAACTGCCCAGCACATGGATAGTGTCACCACTTTCCTGATAAATCAGGTTTATTCAGCTTTTAGAGGATGTTTGATGTGGACTTAAAACAAGCTGTTTGGCTGATAAAACCTGCCAGGGAAAGATCATCCATGGAAAAAAAAGTCGAGTAATAGGAGGGATGCCTCCTACACTTGCACTCTGTCACCTGGGCACAGTATTTTGAGCTTGTTCTCTGCCAGGTTTATTGTACCAGGCCTTTATTCTGGGATGAAGCAAATAACATCAGGACCATAGCACTGGCTGGCTGACTCTTGCATACACAGTTTAATTCTTCAAAACACAGAGTGAAGTATTGTTCCTATCCTGGAGCTGTTTTTCCCTGACTGAGCTGCACACCAGGAATTGTGTTAAGCTGCTGAGCACTGGCAAATCTGCTGAGCAATTCCCTCTCTCTCTGCTTGCCAAAGGGTGGCTTAGGAGAGTTTCATTCATCTAAAGCCCCAGCATGAGCAGTCCCTGCAGACCCTTCAGCTGTGAAAGGGTTACAGGGGCCACTGCCAGACAGCCTGGCTGGGCTCTCCCACCTGTAACCTCAGTGCTCATTCTCACACAGAAATGCACCAGGAACAAACCAGCACTTGCAGATTGAGCAGTGGCTTTGCACTGCTGCCTTTCCAGGGCTCTGCTCTTTCAGTTCCCAGTGGTGTTCCCAGGATGAAGAAATCAGAGTCTTGCAGTCAATATTCAGTGTGGTATTTCTGCTGTTAATGGATGTTGCCAGAGGATTCTCCCTGAATGGAGTACATGCAGCCTCTCCTCATGGTTTGGTTTCCTTCTGCCAGCTCAGAATTTCCCTGCTTCCCTTTCCCTTCCCACTGACCTTTATTTTGCCCTCTAATTGACTTGCTCAACCAGCCTGTCTGATATTCCTGCTTCTGTGTACCAGCCAGCTCCATCACAAAAACAGCAGTGAAATTTGGAGCCTTAATTTCGTATCTGACTAAAGCAAATAAAATTGGCTTTTTACTTCTGTAGAAAGATTAGAAAAGAGCAAAGATTACTTTTCTGAGGTCTAAGTCATACTATGATCACTGGAATTTATGATCAGATGAAAGGAAGCAAACTCAGCACTAATAATTGCTGTATGTTGCCTGATTGCAGAGGGTGTAGTAAAGTAGAGGTGCAGCCAGGAGTGCCTGTCCATGGCAAGTGCCACACAGAGTTAACTGGCCTGAGCAGCTCTCATCTAGGGCCTGAGCAGCTCTCCCTGTGCATTCCTGGTCTGTGGGAGTCATGTGGAGCAGGAGCAAACACACTCCTGGTCTTGCACAACTGTCTGGGCTGGTGGATAGCAGCTATTAAGCACCACGAGGAGAATTAGGGAGAGAAGTCATTCACTGCTGGCACCTCTGCTTCTGCTTCAGGGCTTTAATGAGAGAACTTGCTCAACCCTCAGAAAACCACACATTTGGTGGGTGGACTTGACTTGCTGTCACTGTGTTTGCATCTTTTCAATTTATTTTTTATTAATTCAACCCTACTGTATGTAGGTATCTCTTTGAGTCTGCCTTTCCTAACTCCTCTGCTGTGATGCTGAGATGAACTTGGTTTGTGGGGAAGTGAACCTTGTCCTGGTATGTGACCTCCTGTCAAGGGATCAGGGACTCAGGAAAAATTGGGTGTGTTCATGAAAAGGCTCTCTGATTGCAAACAAAATTTTGAACAGAACTTATAACCGTGGGCAGATGGCAAGGAAGCTTTGGGGTTTTTGGAGGGTTTTGTCAGTTAAAACTACCGCCCTACAAGGAAGGACACAGTGCACCAAACTGAGAGGATGTTGAATATAAAATTTCCTATCAAGATAAGAGGGAAAGTAATTCTCCTGCCCTGTGTTCAAGTGAGGTTATCCTTTGTGTGCTCACCTACACCACGGTGTCTCTGCCTCCCAGGCAGGATCCATGAAGGGTTAGGGCTGTGTGGGCAATCTCACCCTGCTTCATCCTCACCCTGCTCACCCTCACCCTGCTCACCCTCACCCTGCTCATCCTCACCCTGCTCACCCTCACCCTGCTCACCCTCAGCCTGCTTCATCCTCACCCTGCTTCATCCTCACCCTGCTCACCCTCACCCTGCTTCATCCTCACCCTGCTCACCCTCAGCCTGCTTCATCCTCACCCTGCTTCATCCTCACCCTGCTCATCCTCACCCTGCTTCATCCTCACCCTGCTCACCCTCACCCTGCTTCATCCTCACCCTGCTCACCCTCAGCCTGC
>JAWWMN010000077.1:328825-348627 GCA_035047745.1 Catamblyrhynchus diadema | reverse complement strand
GGGGATGCGGGGCCGGGCTGAGGGGGTGCGGGGCCGGGCTGAGGGGATGCGGGGCCGGGCTGAGGGGGTGCGGGGCCGGGCCGGGGCGCAGCTCCCAGGGGACACCGCAGGGCCCGGCCCGACCTCCCCTCGGAGCCCGCCGTGCGGGAAGGAACGGGGGCTGCAGCGGAGAGGTGCCGGGGTGAGGCCTCATGGGGCTCCCCGGGTCGGGGGAAGGCCCCGGGGGGCACGGGGCAGCGGTGTCGGCACGGGGGACACGGCAGCCGGGCCGGGCTGGGCAGGACCACCCCCCCGAACGCTTGGGAGCGACTGTTGCCGGTGTAACGGGAGAGTCTCAAGGGGTGTGTCTCACTGTTCGTGGTCTGCTGTTTTGTTTTTACTAGGAAAAAATTGAAAAGCACGTCGAAGTATATTTATCAGACTCTGTTTTTGAATGGGGAGAACAGTGATATCAAAATTTGTGCTCTGGGAGAGGAGTGGAACTTGCACAAGATTTATTTGTGTCAGGTAAGTGGCTCCTTTCTAACTCCCAGTAGGAACTGTGTTTTTAATAAAAGGATGTCTGAGAATCTGAGAACTCTGAAGTATGACTGGTGATCTTTCTTTTTTTTTCCAATTTATATTTAGGACTTTAACTCTTTTCGTAGATGTTAACAGTTAACCAGCTCCTGTTAGCAACAGGAGTTCCTGTTGGGAAGCAGAGCTGTAGGTTCATATTTCAAAAATTTTTTGCTTCTCATACCGCTTAATTATGTTGTTTAATTTATTTTATTCCTAATCTTGGTGCATTGTCTGTGAAAACAGTCCTGACAGTTGTCTTTGATGTGCTGAGAACATGTTTTTGTTTGCTGAACAAGTGGCTGAGAGACTCCTGTGATGTGAATGTTCTTGCAGGGCAAAGCAGGGATTCCAGAAGGGGTTTGTGGTGCCCCAGCTCAGTTTTACTGTCCTCTGGACTCGTGTGCAGGGACCTGCAGGGAAATTGCTGCTGCTGGGTCACTGCAGGTGTTAGGTGATTGTTACCAGCCTTCACAAAAGGGTTCCTTGGAGCATCCCTGCTGCTGCAGGAGGAACGTTTTCTCAGGAACTCTGAAAAGCAATAAACCCTAGTGCATAGCCCAAAAAGGATGCTCTTTCCACAAACATTTCCTGTTGGGCTCGTGTTGAGGTGGAGTCCTTTGTGCCTGTTTTGTGGGAGCACAGAAGTGCTGGTGGCTTCGCTGTCTGTGCTGTGTCACTCCTGCTGTGGCAGCAAACACCAAATTCACTTGTGCCCGTGTCTTTCGGGGGTTCTGCCCTTGGCAGGGGTTGGTGTGAAGCCCTCAGGTGCTGTACCTGGACAGGAGGGCACCTGTGTGTCAGCTGCAGTGGGAGCCAGAGCAGGGGTGTGACACTATGGCACAGGGAGGTGCTCCACACGTGGCTGCACTTTCTCTGGTGCCACAAGTGACAGGAAGAGCCAGTTCTGGGGTTTTTTGTGGCTGTTGCTGTGTCGGTGCCCAAATTCCAGAGCAGCTTCAGCAAATGCTTGTGTGGTCCCAGTGAGGGGAGTGTTCCTTTGCTTTCTTGTAGGAAAAAGCCTTTTCTTTTTGGAGTGTGAGAACCTTTCAACAAGCGTAAACTGCAGGCAGGAGAGTCATTTGTGTGAGGCAGAGTGGAAGCACTGAGGAGCTGTGGGGTGTGCGATAGGAGCAGTGACACTGAGGGGTTTTATGGTGTGTGACAGGAGCAGGGCTGCCAGGCACAGCTCCCACTGCCACTCTGCACCCCAGGGATGGGGACAGGCAGCCTGGATCGTGCAGGGTGGGCACAGCACTGCTGTGGCTGCTGTTTCCTGTCACTGTGGCTCTGTGATTGCTGTGTCTCAAGCTGGTGAAGCTTTTCCTGAGACCATAGCATGGGTTGGTGACTGAAATTGGGTGTGAAATCCCTTCTGTGAGTAAAGCTGTTTAGAGGGGTTTGAAAGTTGTGACCTTGTCTGTAGAGCCCTTGTAGGAGCAGTGTTTTTGGGATGTGAGCTTTGAGGGGAGTTGACCATCCTCCTCAGGCAGATTCTGTTCCAGGCACACTCCTGCATTGCAGTTGTGTTACTGGAGGTAAAGTGGTGTTGGAGGTCAGGAATAGCTCCATGTAAATGACTCTTAATGCCATTGTGTGCCCCCAGGCAGACTCAGCCTGGCTCTTTCTGCTCCCCTGCTCTCCCCAGGCACTGCCTCAGGTTCCAGGAAGGACAGTCAGGTGCTGGTCACAGCAGCTCTGAGAAATGGGGCATTTCTTTCTCATGATGCTGTTACAAAAATGATAAATCCTTATGAAACTGGAGAGGTGATTTTTGTGGCAAAGCTGAGGCAGCCTCGTGAGGGGGACAGAGATGAGTGAGGACCTGTCTTGGATAGGAACATGTTGTGGGGTTCAGAGTTAGGGATACACCGAGGGTACAGAAATACTGACCTGATGAAATGAAATCAAAATTGAGTTTTGTGTTATTTGCTGCCCTGAGCTGAAATGCTGAGGGAAGAGGTCAGGGAATGCGGTGCTGTACAAATAGACTTTATTTTTTTGATCTCTCAGGTAAACTTCATTGATAGCATCTCATAATGGGCACATCTGCTGCTGGGAAGGAAAATCAGGAACCCTAGTAGAGCATTATCTTTCCCTTCCTTTGGATGGAAACCTCAAATTCTAGTTTTATGTGCTTTTCACTTAATAATAAAAGGTATATTGCCGTAAATGGTGTGTGTGTCTGTGTCCTTGGTATGAGGCTGCAGCCTTGTACAGTAATTTGTATGTCTTGCATGCCTTTTCTTTTTTCCACCCCTAACTGGCATTCCCTAATGCCTGCAGGATTTGTTGTTTGCCAGTAACCTTAAGGACTTAGTTTTTGGACTAATTCTGTCCCCACTGGTGATGTGGTTTGTGGGAAAAAGAGCTTGTGTAGCTTTTCTGGCCTTATCAAACTCTTTCCTTGCTCTGGTTACACACATGTAGCCCAACTTTCCTGTAGGCATTTTGAGTGTCAGAAACAGCAGCTACAGTCAGCCCCTCGAGTCTGTCAGAATGTTTTAGCTTGTGAAAGCTCCCTTAATATATTTTGTTCTGCATAAAGGTAAATATTAACCGTGTTTGGTGCTGCTTTTGGCAGTTTTAAGTGGGATGAAATCTCTTAGTTGAGTTCTTTTTCTCTCTTCCTTCATACAGTCAGGCTACTTTTCCAGTATGTTCAGTGGCTCTTGGAAAGAATCCAGCATGAATGTCATAGAGCTGGAGATTCCTGATCAAAATATTGATGTAGAAGGTAAGTGGGAGCCTTTTATTTTAACAAAACCCTGAAGGGAGAGCTTAAGTTAAACCTGGTGATGTTCAGAAAAGGCTCATGAGATTCAGCTTCTCTTTGTGCAGTTTTTTAACTCTCAGGGGTGCTGAAGAGTTTGTTTAAATCCTGGGAGCTCAGTAATGGATTGGTTACTGCCCCACATTGTGTTTTCTGTCTGGTCAGTTGTTCTAGATAAAGAACCAGCACTGAGACACAGGGAGTGTGCAGTGAGGGGTTTGGTTGTGAGTTGTGAGTGTGCAGTGAAGGGTTTGGTTGTGTTTAGGGACTTTAAGGTTGTGTTTAAGTTGTGTTTAGTGCCTCTCCGACTCTGCAGCCCTGCAGGTGGCCTTTGGCTCGCTCTACAGAGACGATGTGCTGATCAACCCCAGCCGCGTGGTGGCCCTGCTGGCAGCAGCCTGCATGCTGCAGCTGGTGAGTCAGAAATAATGCCATTCCTTCTGTCTTTACCTGAAAGGAACACAGCAGTTCAGGGGATCCTCACCCACGTGGCCTTTTTCACCCAGGGGAATGAATCAGCTTTTCAGGCTAACTGGGGAAAAAGCCAAACACCAAGCAGTGGGTTTATTGAAAAATGCTGTGACTAAGGTTGAGGTGTGAGAGCAAGTGATTTGTGAGTGATATCTACAAGTAGATTAAATAGGTTTTGGAGCTTGCTTGCTCTACCCTGAAGGCATTCAGTACCCTTTTCTTTCATGGGAAATATTCCTTAGGAACATCTGTGTTTCTGAGGAATGGTGGTTTAAGTTGCTTGAACAGCGTAGCACCAGTCACTATGGGACTTAGGGGATGGCTCAGGCATGAAAATCTGTGTGAACAGCACTGTGTCTGACATTTCCTGTTGGGAAGTGAACACTCAGAATGTCTGTGTTTTTTCCTCCCTGCAGGATGGCTTAATCCAGCAATGTGGTGAAACAATGAAGGAAACCATCACTGCCCAAACTGTGTGTGGTTATTACAATTCTGCAGGGACATATGGGCTGGACTCCGTGAAGAAAAAGTAAGAATTACTGTCTCCAAGCTGCTTTGGACATTGCCACTTAACAGTGAATTTACACACAGTAGCATAATGACCAGGTTAATTGTTTTAATATGTCTTTATACTAGAATCTTAGAACATCAGAGTTGGAAGAGACCTATAAGATCATCCAGCCCAACCACCCACCCAGCACTACCACTGAAACCACTAAACCACATAATCCAGAGCCAGATTCACACCTCCAGGGCTGGTGATTCCACCACATACCTGGCCAATCTGTTCCAATGCCTGACCACCCAAACAGGGAAAACAAAAATCAAGTGCCTAATCTGAATTGATTGAGTCTGTCCAGCTCCTTCTGCAGAACCCTTCTGCCCTCCTGCAGATCCACAATCCCACCCAGTTTAGTGTTGTCTGCAAATTTATTGAGGGAGCAGCTGCTGCAGGAATGTTGACACAGAGCAGGAGCAATCAGAGGTCCTAACTCCTTGCTTTCCTTGCAGGTGCCTTGAGTGGCTCTTGAACAATCTGATGACTCACCAGAGTGTTGGACTCTTCAAGGAGCTCAGGTACTGGGGCTGCACTTCCCTGGCAGGGATGAAGGACAGTCCCTGCCCAAGGCTGGAGCCCACTGCAGATCACTTTCTGGCCATTGCTGATTGCTTGTTCCCTGCCTCCCCTTCTTTTTCTCTTTTCTGTCTCACTGACCTATTGCAATTGATTTTTTCCAGCATAAACCTCATGAAGCAGCTGATCAGCTCCTCCAACCTGTTTGTGCTGCAGGTGGAGATGGATGTGTACACTGCTCTCAAAAAGGTACTTGCCTGGGGCTCAGTGCAGTGAACCTTTGTAGGATTGACTGGAAGTATTTAGTAGAATAGCAGAACTTTTATAGAAATGAATGTACTCTGGAAATGTCTCTTATTAACATGTAGATTCTTACCTGAAACTTCAGCTGTCTCACTAGAATTTATTTGTTTTGCCCAGTGGATGTTCCTTCAGCTCGTGCCTTCTTGGAATGGGTCTTTCAAGCAGGTGCTGACTGAAGCTGATGCCTGGTTTGCTGAGCGCAGGAGAGGTAGGAGCTGGCCAGCCCTTGGCTTGGGCTTTGAACACCAGTAATTTCTCCATTTTAATGGCAAAAGCCATTCAATAACCATCATAAAATCAAAGCCAATAAACACCAATAATAACTTTCTCTAACCAATAAGTAAAACCTGCAGTATAAACAGGGTCTGGAAAGGATTTGGGGAGGCAAACCACAGTGTGGGTGCTGTGTTGCAGAGTTTGGGGGCGACGTTGCCTTCCTGGAGTCAGCGCAGGGCAGCGCCTTCGTGCCCGTGTTCGCTCACCTGAGGCTGCAGTACATCATCAGTGACCTGGCCTCAGCCAGGATCGTGGAGAGGGATGCCCTGCTGCCCTCGGGTGAGTGAGGGAGGGAGGGCTGGGCACAGCTGGGCCCTCCCCTCCACTCCTGCCTTCGGCTTCTTCAGCCCAGGAGAGACAGGGAGGGGCTGGGCATGTCCCAGGAGGGACAGAGCTGGGGAGGGGTCTGGGGCACAGGGCAGCTGGGTGGCACTGCAGTGACAGGGAGAGGGGACACAGGGCAGCTGGGTGGCACTGTGGTGACAGGGAAAGGGGACACAGGGCAGGGAAAAGGGGCACAGGGCAGCTGGGTGGCACTGTGGTGACAGGGAGAGGGGACATAGGGCAGCTGGGTGGCACTGTGGTGACAGGGAGAGGGGACACAGGGCAGGGAAAGGGGACACAGGCAGCTGGGTGGCACTGTGGTGACAGGGAAAAGGGACACAGGCAGCTAGGTGGCACTGTGGTGACAGGAAAGGGGACACAGGGCAGGGAAAGGGGACACAGGCAGCTGGGTGGCACTGTGGTGACAGAGAAAGGGGACACAGGGCATGTAATGACAGGGAAAGGGGATACAGGGCCTGTGATGTAAGGAAAGGGGGCACAGGGTGGCACTGTGGTGGCAGGGAGGGGGGACACAGGGCATGTGGTGACAGAGAAAGGGGACACAGCAGCTGGGTGGCACTGTGGTGACAGAGAAAAGGGACACAGGGCGGGGAAAGGGGGCACAGGGCAGCTGGGTGGCACTGTAGTGCAGGGAAGGCAACACAGGGCCTGTGATGTAAGGAAAGGGGACACAGGGTGGCACTATGGTGACAGGGAGAGGGGACGAAGGGCCTGTGGTGACAAGGAAAGGGGGCACAGGGCACGTGCTGCATGCAGGAGGATCTGTGTGCTGGGAAGTGCTGTCACAGTTTGGTGCTTGCCTGCCCCTGTAATCTGCTCATGCCAGGGTGCAGCCACGAGCTGCGTTAAGATCAGAACTTTTGCTCTTCATTTACAAGGAAGTTGAGATAACTCCTGGGCTGGACTTTGAAGCAGGCTGGTGGCTGCCAGCATTCAGTATTTGAGGGGATGCTTTGTACCTGAGAGGCTGCAGGCAGGGCCTTTGCTGGGTAGTTTGTGCTCTGCTGGAAGGTTATTCCAGATGAAATTGTTCTCAAGGAGGTAGAGAAGCAAATCACACTGAGTAGTTGAAAGTAGTACTGTGATTATTTGTTTATTTTTATACTCTGGTGTGTAGGTCCTGGAAGGGAGAACTGAAATTCTGTGTTAGGAGTTCTCAGCAGTCTGATCTTTGTGCAGAAAAGGTGCAAGAGACAGGAATACATAATGTGTCTGTGTAAGCACAGTGTTTGTTGTTCTGTTTTATTGGTGGCTTGTGAGCATTTCCTCAGCTGTGCTTTCCCTCTTCATAAATCAGCAGATGAGCTGCAGCTGAAATGTGAGGTAGGAAATAGATACCTGCAATACACAAATAGAGAAGATGCTCTCCCTCCTGATATTTCTTCCTTCCCTTCTAGCACATCCATTCTCTGTTCCTTGCCTGTGTAGGTTTCCTTAATTCATTTTTTATTTTCAGTTGTACTTTGGTTAATGCCCAGTTTGCTCCTATCACAGTCTGTACTTTCACTGTAGAGTCAGTGGGACAAAGGCTGGTTTGAAGTTTTCCATCCATGATCTGGCCTCTCCTCCCTTCTGTCCCATTCAGCAGCTTCCTGGATTGGTTTTAGTCACGTTGGCTCTCCCTGTTCTCTCACCCAGCCCATTTCCCAGAGGTGGTTCTCATTTCTGACCTTGCCCCCTTGCCCCATTTGTTATCTTGACTAAGAACTTCTTACACCCTGTGATGTTGGGATCCCTTTTGTGTAACTGCCTGACAAACTACTGAGTTTTGTTCTGTTTTATCTCTTGGTTGCAACATTAAATTAACACAGCCAATAAAATCTTTGTGTGTTCTCCAAGGAAGACATGATTTATGTTTATTCTTAGCAGGGTACAACTTGTGTTTGTTTTACCATATTTGTGTTAAGTCGCTGTTTTCTTTTATCCCTTGATTGTGTTTTCTTCTTCTTTAGCTTACGTAGAGTTCCCCTGGGGGTTCAGAGCACAGCACCTTCTCCCCAGAGCTTGTTAACAAGCTCCTTGGCTGAGCAGAGCTGTGTGTGCTGAGAAAACATGTGGAGTTGCATCACTTGTGGCAGCAGTGGGTGTTTGAGGAGATGAGCACAGTCTGGAGTGGCTGCTGTTAGCTGTGGATGTTTATCCTTTCCCCTGTGCTTGGGGCTGGCAGCTGGAGAGCACAGGGAGTTAGAGGGGGTGGGGGTGCATACACTTGTCCAGTTCATAAGTGTAACTTTATTATTTCTATGTGATTTTATTTCTCTATTTCGAATGTATATGACCGTCCCCATTCCCAGCTCCAAAGACAACACCAAGCTTTTTTTTTTTAATTTTAGAATGGCTGTCCTCTGTTTACAAACAGCAGTGGTTTGCCATGCTCAGAGCAGAACAAGACAATGATATTGGGTAGGTATATTACAGGCTTTATTTCTCTCTTAAATTAGAAACCTTCCTCTCACAGAAATTCTGACATGAATTATTTTGGAGTTTACCTTAAAAGGAGGGAGGAAGCATACTTCAGTGCTTTTGAACTCTTGATCTCTGTGGAGTTCTCAGTTCACCTGGGCTGGCTGGTCTCCCCTCCCTCAACCAGCAGAACTCTGGAAAACTGATCTGATGGGACCAGAGGGAAATGCTGGGTGGGGGACATGAGTTCTGTACTTTCCTTCTTGTGGGTTAATGCTTCTCACTAGCCCTTCACCTGGAAATCTGTGCTGAGGCTGTGAAAGGGTGATTTCTGAGCCTTCCATTTTCAGGATGCTTTGGCCATCAGACTGTTCCTCTTGCTTCTGCTTGCTCTTGGCCGTGCTGCAGTGAGCCAGGTCCTGGATTTATCACCAAAACTATGGCAAAATGTAGCTGGGGGAGTTGGTCCTGCCTGTGTCTTCTCTGCTGGCTCCTAGAGTGCTTTGAGGAGAAAAAATGCCAAGTCAGGCAGCTGCAGAATGCCTGTTACCTCCCCAAACCCAGCAGGCTGACTTGCTCCTTTGTCCTGTCACCCAGCAGGTGACACTGTGGGCAGGGACGTGTTGGGTTGTAACAGGAGCTTCAAAAAAGCCTCAAACTCTGGTCTGAACAATAGCCAAGATCTTTAGAAAGTTGTTCTCTTAGGCAGCAGTGCTTTAGGAAGTGGTGGAGGAAAGGTGCAGAATTGTGGCTCTCACATTCAGTTCCTGCAGGTGAATTTTGGGTGGCTGTGCCCTGTTTCTGATGCTGCTCTCGTGGGAAGGCTTTTGCAGTGCTGCTGTGGCTCTGTCTGAGAGCAGAAGTGTCACCTCCTGGCTCATGGGGAAACAGGCTTCACAGAGAAGTGAGTCACCAGAATTCTGATACAAGAGGCAGTATTTGCTAATTTTGATGTGTTTTGGTCGTTGAGCACAGTGGGAGCATTTGAATTGTCAGCCACTGCATACACATGCTTCTGGAAAAGGGAGTTTCCCCAGAGTGAGGATGATGGGGGTCATCCAGCTTGGAAAAGAGCAATTTCAAAATTCAGCTACAGCTGAGGATTTCAATGGCTTTTGGAATGGGCAGAGTATTTTTCCACATTTTTATTGCTTGTCTAGTTTTCTCTTTTGCAGTATTGGTTGCTTATTTCTTTTAAGACAGTGAAAAGCAAAGGTCTCAGCCTCAGAAGGGCAGACATGCAGCTGTTCCTTTGTGTTAGTGCAAATGTTTTGGCCATTTGACCAACGTGTAGCTGCAGGAAAAGAATTCAGGTTTTATAAGCCCATGGTTTATCCAGCTCTGCTGCTCTTCCTCTCACACCTACTGCCCATGTCAGCATCAAACACATGTTTTCCCTCAGGGGTAAGGAGGCAGACTTAGGAATCAGAGCAAGACATGAATCTGACTCCTCTGAGCTGAAGTAAGGCTCTATTTCCATATCCCACCTGGTGCAGGGCATAATTGCACCTGCTTCTTCCAGCACTGCCAGCATGGAAATGGCACTGCCTGGAAACTGTGATGTGGCTTTAGAGAGAGGAGAAGAAAGCGTTTCCTTTTTGCTTTGAGTTTGCATTTAAAAGGATTAAACATCTTATTCACTCTTCAGAATTGGAGAATTTTTTAGCGTTAGCAGTGGAGTTTGTGGCTTTGAACTGTAGCTGCTCAGGGTTTACTTGTGTTAAAGTGGATCACTTTTTTTTTAAATTAAACATGTGTTTTGTGGCAGAAGCCAGACAGATCTTTCAAGTCTGGGACTGGAATCACTTCTGCTCTTAGCAGTCTCTTTGGCAGTTTGTAAGAAGGAAGCAGAATGGCTCCACTGTTCCCTGTGTGGCAACTGGTGGAAGTAGTTCAAGCTGAAGTTCTGCATTGTCTGAGGCTGCTCGAGGGATGGAGAGGGGAATTTTAATGTCAGTCTGAGCATTATGGACTAATGTTTGTGAAATTTGTCACTAATTAAACAGAAATAAATCCTTTATCACCATTACTGCATTTAGGTCAGCCACAGAACCAGTTCAGCTGGAAGATGTGGAAAAGCACACGGGAGGTTCCTGGGTGAATTTGTTGAAGTGTGATGAGTTGTATGCATAACCTGTTCTTTGAGCGCTTCACCTCCCAGGATTGGGTTTTACAGACATGAGAGAAGAGACCTGGGCTGAGCTTATAAAAGATTTAGCTCTGAGTTGCTGTGGAGTGAGCAGCAGGAGGAGAACAGAGGCTGCATCTCTTGTGGCTTAGAGGGCACTGCTGGGTCTTATGGGTTTGCAGTTGAGCCTGTGAGGATTGATGTCACTGGGATTAATAAAGTTCACTGCCAGCCCTCAGCCTGCTGTAACTTGGACACTTTCTGGCAGTGGGTGTTGGGTTAATGCTGTCATGGTGAGTGAAGCAAAGTGAGTAACACAACTGTGGAAAATCAGGGCTGATCTCACTCGTGCTGGCTCTGCAAGGCTGTTCTACGTGCTGGACTCAGGGGAAGTGTTGGGTGAGAGGAGCTGATCTTGGTGTGTGATGACACAGCCAAGGGCTCTGCATCTCAGGAGCTCTCATTTCTTGAGCACTGAGGGGAAGTGGGTTTTTTTATGAGCACTGAGGGGAAGTGGTTTTTTTTTTTAGTCAAGTTGCATAACCAGCCCCTTGAGAAACCTCTCCCAGTGTCTCGTGGCTGCTGCTTCATAGCACTGCTGTTGTGCAGAGCCCTGCAGCTGTGCCCCAGCACTTGTCTCTGGTTGTGTCTGAGAAGTCAGCCTGCTGTGTTTAAAAAACACTTGGGTTTTTACAAGACTGGGAGAATGTATTGCATTGCAAGAGCTATTATTTTATCTGGAAAAGTTCTTTTGTAGAAGTCCTGCCTAACTGAGCTGTCACAGCCTGGTTTATATTGCAGTTTTGTAGTGTAGGTGGATGTTTATGGGGCAGTTTGGGATGGAAGAGGCTCTGAGAGCTCATCCAGTCATGCCTCTGCTCATGAAGGGTCAGTTGTGGGTCCCTTCCACCTCAGGGTATTCCATCATTGTGTGGTCAGACAAGCTTACCCCAGTCCATTCATCTTCCCCACATTAAGGTGTCATACAAAGCTGTTGAAGTCTCCTTAAAGATGCTGGTTTGGGTTTTTTTTCAGGCCTCAAGAAATCAATAAGGAGGAACTGGAAGGAAACAGCATGAGGTGTGGTCGCAAACTGGCCAAGGATGGTGATGTAAGTGTGGCACGTGGCAAACTGCAGGGCTGGCATGGCTGAGACAAGTCAGGCATTTCCAAATCATCTAGGTCCTCATTGGCACACTGCATCAAAAGATGTCATGCAGAAAGATACCATTTTTTTCTTCCCAGAGGGATGGAAGCCGTGTCTCTGCAAGGAGCAAGGAACTGGAGTTTCATTGTGCTCTTGTGCTGCGAGACTGGGAAAACTGTTAGTCCAGGCAGTTAAATAGAGCTCTGATCACTTATTAGCTGGAGAAGGAAGTTCTGTAGATAAAATGTGTAACATTCAGAGCCAGGGCCCCTCAGTGACTTTAGGTAACAGGTCTTGTGAAATGAACTGAGAACATTCATTTTTCCCATTGAGGTCACATAACCCAAGGCTGCTGACCCCGAGGAGTGCTCCGGGCATGGCTGGGGCTCACAGATGAGCCCCATTACCCAGTGCTGGTGTTTGATACCCACTGCTGTGACGCGTGTCCTGCCTCTCTGGGAGGCAGCTGACCCTCAGCTGCTGTCACACAGTCCCCTGCAGTGTCCAGTTGTCCCCACCAAGTTCTGTGGCCCAGGCAGGTGCTGGCAGGGACCCCTGAACCCCCAGTGCAGCTCAGGAGTGACCCCTCGGAGCTGGGGTGGCGCTCCTGCTGCGTGTCACAGCCCATCCTCAGGCTGTGTGTGTCCCCCCTGTGTGTGTCCCCTCTGTCCTGCAGTACTGCTGGCGCTGGACTGGCTTTAACTTTGGCCTGGACCTGCTGGTGACCTACACCAACCGCTACATCATCTTCAAGCGCAACACGCTGAACCAGCCGTGCAGCGGCTCCGTCAGCCTGCAGCCCCGCCGCAGCATCGCCTTCAGGTGCAGCCCTGGGCTCAGCTCCCTCCCTGCTGCCAGCCCTGCTGGCTCTGGCACAGCTTGTTCCCCACCCTGCCTCCTCGGGAGGTGCTGAAATTGGGGAGGCTGAGGTGGTCTGGCCCTTGTGCCCCCAGGTTGCGCCTGGCCTCGTTCGACTGCAGCGGGAAGATGATTTGCAGCAGGACAACGGGCTATCAGATCCTCACCCTGGAGAAGGACCAGGTGTGTCTGTGGGCTTGAGTGCTGCAGTTCAAGGCATGAAAAAAATGCTGAGAAGTCACGGTGCTTTTGAAGGGGAGTTGCTGTTCCTGCTGGCATTGCTTATGTGGAATCTCAGGCATTCCTGTTAGAGGTAGTGGGTAATTAAGCTAATTTGTGAAGTGGATCTAGAGTAGGGTAGTGTGGGTTTCATGAGTGTTGATAATGTGAAATTAGTTCCCATATTAGTGAAATGAGTGCCTGTGGTGCTGCTGTCTGCTGCCAGTGTCATGTTCAGCTGCTCTTCAGCACGGCTGGCATCACCCTCCGCATAATGTGGCCATCAGACTGCTCATTTAGAGGCAAATCCAGAATGTGATGACTCGCATAAACTGAGGAGTTAAAAGAATGTCTGCATGTTGTTTAAGGGTTGGATTTATTACTCTATTAAATAAATTGAAGAAAGCCCCAGAGAGGAGTGGAGTTTTCTTAGAGCAAGTGCACTTTTTCACCCATTGCTGACAGCAGGATTTAGTGAGGCATGTGTGGGACTTGTTAATCAAGTTTCTCAAATCCCAGCCAGCAGTGATGCAAAGGTGGTGAGAACACAGAAAACCTTCCCTTGTCAGTGCCATCCTCACTGGAGGGTGAAGTTTCAGTTTTGAAGTTTCAGTTGTTTTGCATCCTCACGAGGTTGAAGTTTCAATTTTGCTTCCCCAAAACCAGTTCCTAGAGTGGAACCAAAAAAATTCCTACCCACAAACTGAAGTTTGCTTGCTGTTGTGAAATGCCTGGTTGGTGAAATCTCCCAAATCTGAGAACTGTCCCTTTCTCCCCAGCATGTTGGAGGGGAAATGTGCTCCAGCATTTCCTGTGGCTGTTCCCTGTGCTGCTGGGAGCTCTGGGGTGGGGGCTGTGGGCAGGCTGGGAATGTGTCAGTGTTATAAACTTGAGGTGAAGGGGAGCTATCTTTGCTTTATGTTTATATTCTGATTTTAGTCTGTAGCCATCAAGCTGTGCAGAGGGAGTGCTGTGTCAGTGTTGTGCTTTCTGGTCCCCTCCCCACACAAATGTCCTGTGTGTGCTCCAGGAGCAGATTGTGATGAATTTGGACAGCAGACTCCTGACCTTCCCCCTGTACATCTGCTGCAACTTCCTGTACACCTCCCCAGAGAAGAGGGCAGACAGCGAGGCCCAGCTGGATCATCTGGAATCCTGAGACCTCCCTGGGGCCTGGGCAGCCCCTCTCCACCCTGGCTGCTGCTCCAGGCTGGGGCAGGCCTTACACTGTGGCAGCAGCCCTGGCCTTAGTGCTCTCCTATGCAGCTCTGACATTAGGTAGGCCAAAACCAGTCATCCTTTTTAATTTTTTAAAATTTTATTTCTGTTCTGCATCGTCAAGCAGGAGCCATTCCGTGTTTGAGAAGTGTTGTCACACTTGGGCTTTTCTGGGTGAAAACTGAGCCAAATTGGAAATAGGGAATTTGTGTGGATCACAACTTAGGAAATTACCTGTTTGACTCTGAGCACACATTGTAGGTTGTGTGGGTTTTGGTTGTATTATTTGTTGGGTTTTTAAATAACTGATCTGTAAATACCAGATCCATATTTTGCTTTTTTTCCTGGTCCTTTTCTCTTAGGGCCAAATAATCTCTGTAAATGTGGCATCTCAACTTTGGTTATTTAACTGCACAGCCTTTCCCACCTGATGGGTTTAAGCCTTTTTTTTTGCAGCTCACACACACACATTTCATTCTTGGTCTTGTTCTAACACTGCAGCCAACAATTCTCTGTCTTCTAGCAGGTTAATCTACTATTAAGGATGTTCATAAATGAATTCTTTTTTCCGTGTACAGCAAATACACCAATGTCCTCACCATTACTTGAGTCCTGTCAGCAGCAGCTCTCAGCTGGAGTTCTGCTGAGTGCTGACTCTACTCACACAAACCAAATACCAGTTTTTAAACATTTTCTGTGGCTTGTTTTAGCTGTTACCTTGGGAATACATCCCATGTTAGCTCAGGAACTTGTGACTTTCGAGTGCCTTTTGAGTTGTATGTGTAACACCAACTTCACATCAGTTCAGCAAGGTCACAGGATCCAAAGGCAGAGCTGGGAACAAGAGATTCCTCTCCACTTGGTGTGATGGATGAGTCGTGTCATGGTACACTCTGTTCAGTCTTTGTTGGGTTTTATGTTTGTCTCTTACAATTTTCAATTCTTACAGCAGGATTTTTTGATTCAAACTGGGAATTTTTGCCTCGTTAGCCTATTTTTTTAATGTCAGAAAAATATAAAACCATTTGTACTTTATAACAAGGGTAAAAATATGCTGAGCAAGATAGAAAAACATGGCAACGTGTCAGTAAATGATTTCAAGTGGAATATTTGTCCATGTGTGTCCTTTCCTGCTGGGAATAGCTTTTTGTGCTGGATTCAGCACCTCACTGTGATCTTGTGTTGTGTCGCAGTTTTGGCAGCAGAGAGCAGAAGCATTTTCAGCTGTTCAGCTGCTACAGCATCGAATTTATTTATAGAATTAACTGTATTTAGATACTTAACTCTGGTTTTAATTAGAAGTACCCACTCCGTACGATTGATTCCATGGAAAGGAACAGGGGCAGCTGGTTAATGGCAGAGGGAACAGGTACCTCAAATCCAGGTGGTGTTTTGCAGCACATCAGAGTCTGAGCTGTGCAGGGTTTGCACCCCTGCCAGGGCCTGATCCTGCTCTGCCCTCTGGACCCCAGGGCTCCCTCCCTGCTGGGACCCACCCAGTGTCACCAGGATGTGGGATGTGGAGCAGGAAATTCATCTTGGTATTTATTTGCCAGGCAACAACCCCTTCCCTTGGTCCCTGGGTGTCCCTGTGCCCTCCTGGCTGTGGGGCACTGCCAGTGCCAGGGGACAGCCCCTTCCCAGGGGCCAGCATCAGGGATTTGGGGTGGGCTGGGGGGCACAGGGGAGCTCAGGGGCCCAGACACACGACACTGAGCCCAGCAGTGGGTGGTGGTTGTTTTTCTCTGGTTTATTGTCACTGAGGAGCAGCAGTGGTGGCCGAGGGGAGCTGAGCAGTACAACACCACACTCAGGTATGAAAAGTACAAAAATAAGGAAGCCTATATATAATATCATTGCAGTCAATTGCTAAAATAAATATTGTAAACACGAGAGAACAACATCAGGTGAATCTACAGCACTCGTTTCTGCCAGCAGCCACACAGTCTTTGGCTTTAGGACTCCCCTGCCCGCACGGAGCCAGGCCCACATCCAGGTGCATTTTCTTTGCTTCAGGCCAGAAAGATTTCAGGCTGGTCAGGGATGACACAAGAGAAAGAATTTTCCTCTCTCCAATTTACCTTGAGAACAGGAATTGCCTCTTTCTGCTTTCAGTGCCCATTTTTGTGCCAGAGCAAGCGACTGATCTGCCCAAAGCAGGCATTTTCCTTGTCTGGAGGGGACTGGGGTGAGGGATCCCCAAATTCCAGGTTATTTTGTTGTTACCCTGTTCCTCACAGCCCCTGCACGGTGCACTTGGCACCGTTCTGCACCTCTCCCCTCTGTGCACTTGGACCTTTCACCCCCTTATCTCTGTGACAGCCAGATGGGTTTGGATTGCCTGATAAGGGAGGAGAGGAGGCACCAAGTTATCTCGGGTCAAACTGCACCTGAGCTGCTGCCAGGCCAGAGATCTGTGCCCCACTGATACCCTCGGGCCACTGAGCTTCTCCCTCCCAGCCTTGGGCTCCAGGAAGGGAACAGGCAAATTCTGCTTGCAAGTCTCAGTAATTTGCTGATTGTGTTTGTATAGATGTACATACATTTTAAAAGCCCAATAAAATCCTGTCCAAAGTACCAAGGAGGGGAGAGTTGCCAGGGAGGGAAGGGCAGAGACTCTGCTCCTGCTGCCTGCGTGGCCAGAGAACATTCCAGCACCCCGGGAAGGCAAAGAAAATGCATCCAGATGGGAACAACCAAGCAAAACAAAACCATCCTAAACCCACAAAGCAGCACTTCTTGCTGCAGGGAAGACAAATCAGGCTGAGCAGTCTGCCCGTCTGTCCCCACAGATAATCGTTTGATCTTCCCTTCATATCAGTAATTAGGATTTAATCTTCCCTTCTTCATTTTAAACACATTCACAGAATATCCCATGGCGACGTTTTTGGCGTGAGGTTCTGGGCTGGACATCCAACACCTGCAGGGTTGGTACCCCTGGGGATCCCAAACCCCTCCAGGGGCTCCCCAAACCCCCCCTGCAGCCCCAGGAAGGCTGGGCCTGCACCCAGAGCTGTCCTGCAACACTTTGAACTGGGAACATTGCAGACCCTGCTTGATTCTGAGTCTAGGCAAAAGCTTCCCAGCATTAGGGGAGCCTTGGAGAGCCAGGGGGGTCCCTCTGGCCAAGCCCAGCCAAAAATCCTCCACCACCACCCACAAGGGTGATCCTCCTCACCCCTGTGGAGCTGCAGCCCCTCCTTCACCCCAGGCAGCTGAGGGGACTGATGACCCTGCTCCAGGCCAGGCACCTCAGCTCCCCAATTCCCTCTCACCCTGTCCTTTCCCTGCTCAAAAGCAGGGCTGCTCAGATCCCCATCCTTCCCATTCTGCCCCCAAAACTGTAAAATTTCCCTCACTAACAGATGAAAACACTATGGATTTCAGCAGGGGCACAGCTGGCTAAGAGTAACAACAGGCACTAATGCAACTCTGCACAGTGCAGCAGCTAAAAAGATTTCTGATTCGATTTTTCAGTAGGCAAAATGCTGGTTTTCTGAGGAAAAAAAATCACACAAAACTGCTTGGTACCAGATTAGAGGATTTCTGTATCATCCTTCAAAGATTTATTTGACAGCTTCTAAAACTTCCACTAAACTTGGTTTCTTACATAATTTCTATACACAGGTTTTATTTGTTATAATTGTCTTGAGGCTTATAAAAAAATAAGCATTTAAAATGCCCAAAAGAGTAATTTTCTTTTAAAATTGTGCTACTGAACTTGACCCCCAACACAGAAGAGAGACTTTTGGTAATGAGGTTACCCCAAGCAGTATAAAAATATACATAAAAATAGACAAAACTCTATCCTCCAATCTGAAGGGCTGTTTGTGGGGTTTATTAGTTATATTTTTTTTGTACATCACTGAAATTTCATTAACTTCTTCTAAATATTTACAGAAAACCCCCCCACCCTCTGTCTGCCTCCTCTCCCTGAGGCAGAGACCTGCAGCTTTTAGTTCATCCAGAGTTTTCTGTTGGCAAAGTCGGATCCCTGCACTGGGCCATGGCACACGGGTGATGCTGCAGGCACAGGGGGACCTGCAGGGCCCTGGGTTATGTCATCCCCCCAGGGATGTGACCTTCCAGAGCACAGCTGGGGAGGGCAGGGGACAAAACAAAACCTCTCCTAAGGTTAAACCCAGCCTGAAGCCGACAGCATCACCGCGGGGCCCCGCTGCTCCTGCACGCCCTGGCTTTCTGCTTTCCCTTTTGTCCTGGTGATAAAGTCAGAATGCCCAAACCTCTTGTACAACAGTTCCTCAGGTATTTGGGTCTCTTTCTCCAGTCTACCCCAAGAAAATTTTAAATTAAAAAAAAAAAATTACATGACAGAGGAAAAAAAAAAAGAAAATAATTACTCTGTACTCTTCTTCGACAACATGAAAAGGTGTCATTAAAACTAAGTGATACAACCCCCCCAAGACTATGTACATAAAAAGACATCAGATCTCTTAAAACATAAATATACAGTGTATAAATCAGGTGCCACCTAAAGGCTGCAGCCACAGAACTGTTTCACAGACACAAAGCAAACCAGACTCTCCACGCCAAGGGCAGACACGGCCACGGGCTTGGGGCTTGGCAGGGGAGACACTGACCCGTGGCTCCTGGAGCCCACACGTGCACCAGGGAAGGGCTGGAGGTGCCCAGGGGGGAAACACGACCCTACACACGCCACGTTCCTACACACTACTCAGGGTGTGGGGGAGAGGTCAGGAAATGGGATCAGACCCTGAGTCCCCAATTATTTCCAGGCACGTGCTCTGCTGGGGTGGCTGAGGGGCCCTGCAGCTTCTCTGGGACTGCTCACCAAGGCTGAGGGGCCCTGCAGCTTCTCTGGGATTGCTCACCAAGGCTGAGGGGATTGCTCACCAAGGCTGAGGGGCCCAGCAGCTTCTCTGGGATTGCTCACCAAGGCTGAGGGGATTGCTCACCAAGGCTGAGGGACCCTGCAGCTTCTCTGGGACTGCTCACCAAGGCTGAGGGACCCTGCAGCCTGGCCCCAGCAGCTTCTCTGGGGTCGCTCACCAAGGCTGAGGAACCCAGCAGCTTCTCTGGGACTGCTCACCAAGGCTGAGGAACCCAGCAGCTTCTCTGGGGTCACTCACCAAGGGAGGTACGCGGTACCTCCAGTGCAGCCACAGCCACACCCGTGGAACTCTGCACCCTGTGCTTTAAGAGTTACCATGACTTTCATGGAAATAATACAGCCTTGATCAGGGTAAAAGACTAGTGGAGGTCTTTAGCCCAATCTTAGAGGTTTGCTTCTACAGCACGGACAGCTACGGCTCCGACACACATAAATAGGTTCTGTTAAAGTGACAATGCAGTGTCTGAATTATCTGAGTGTTATCCCTACTGCTGCTAGGGGAGGGCCAGTGGTGGGAGGAGA
Source organism: Catamblyrhynchus diadema (assembly GCA_035047745.1). Lineage (NCBI taxonomy): Eukaryota > Metazoa > Chordata > Aves > Passeriformes > Thraupidae > Catamblyrhynchus > Catamblyrhynchus diadema. Next base: position 329,458 of record JAWWMN010000077.1, on the reverse strand, counting down.
GCTGGGGTGTGACGGAGGTGGGATAGCTCCAGCTCCACCTGGAAATGCAGGGAGAAGCCAAAAGACACTGTGAGCTTTCCTCGACAGCTGGTTTTATGGCATGCAAGGAAACTCCTACGACAACACTTGGTACAGAGCCCACGGCGTCTCCAGTCCCGCCGTGGTGCCCTGGAGAACGAGTAAAGCTACGAGTCTGCTTGGAGGGGAGGGGGTGTGTGAGTGTGTGCAGAGGGAGGAGGGAGGGGTTGGGTGAGAAAACGTCCTGTTCCGCTGACACCAAGCTCTGGGGCAAACCTGCTTCCCTCTACCGCTGGCCGGCCTCGCGGATGCGGCAGGCCACGGCCGTGATCAGCGCGGCGCCTTTGCCGCTGCCGTCCTCCGACTGCAGGAAGGTCACTTCACACTTGGGGGACAGCTCCTTCACTGTCTCCTGCAGGACCGTGGAGAAGCTGCGGGGCAAGGAGAGGGAGAGGTTCTGAACTGAGCGGCCACGGGTGAAGGTGTCAGTCCCAACCCCTCATCTGCCTTCACAGAGCCTGGAAGAGCAACGCGGACCCCAAGGGGATGGATGGATGGATGGATGGATGGATGGATGGATGGATGGATGGATGGATGGATGGATGGATGGATGGA
>JAWWMN010000077.1:316293-327448 GCA_035047745.1 Catamblyrhynchus diadema | reverse complement strand
ATGGATGGATGGATGGATGGATGGATGGATGGATGGATGGATGGATGGATGGATGGATGGATGGAAGGATGGATGGAAGGGTGGATGGATGGATGCATGGATGGATGCATGGATGAATGCATGGATGGTCATGGATGAAGCTTAGAAAGCCCAAGTCTCCACACTTGTGTGCCCAAGCCCATGGTTACAACACAACCATGCTGTGCCTTCACTCAGGACTAAACCCAACCCCATCTCCAGGCCCACCAAGCCCTGGGAGAACTACTGAACCTCAACAGCCCTGACCAGCCCCACCTGGGGGGAGTCTTCAGTGCCCCCCTTTCCCCATGGGCTCCTGAGCCCTATTTAAGCTCAGCCCAGTGCCTTGGTCCCTGTCTGAGCTCCAGTGCCCAGCAGAAGCAGCTGGCCAGCTCTGGCATGGGCAGCTTGTGTGGCCATGAACCTCCAAGACCCATCCCTGTGACTTGGAACCCTGGCTGAGCCTGGTCACCACGTCTGGGTCAGGCCCAGTGGGACTGGAGGAGCTCCTGTCCTTAAGGGAGCAGCTGACTCCTTCTGGGCCTCAAGTTTGGGTCAGCGAGCTCCAGGCAGCCCTCAAGCCCCCAAAACACCTCCAATCCTCCCCCATTACCCCCCAAAGTTTCCCCCCACCAGCCCAAGGAGCACAGCCAGAGGCACTCACTGAGGGTGCAGCTTGTAGAGCGTCCCATCCACGCCCACGGTGACCTTGAGGAAGTCCAGGCCGCGGTTCTCGCGGATCTTGTCCACCACGGCGGCCATGCCGGCGCCGCAGAGCTGGGCCGCGCGCCGCGCCACCACCGTGCACACCTCCTTGACGATGATGCTGTCGTCGCACGTGGACTCCAGGCCCAGGTGCTGCAGGATGGAGCGCACCTGCAGCAGGGCCAGGCAGTCGCTGCGGGGACACGGCGGGGGCAGCGTCAGGAGGGAGCGGCTGGGATGTGCAGCCTCCCCTTCCTCATCCTCCCCCTGCCCAGCCCGGGCACTCGGGCTCGTGGCAGTGCCTGGGGTGGCCCTAGAGCCCCCCTCAACCTCAGCTTTCAGACCTGGACGTGGCCAGACTTGGACATGGCCAGACCTCAGGTGTCACATCCTGATCGGGGAGGCTGTTTCAGGACAAAGGCAGCAGAGTGTGACACTTCTGCAACCCTGCCCAGGGCAGAGGATAGAGAGCCGTCTGTGCTGCCAGCCCAAGGCAGCCTCTCCTTGTCTCTGCACACAACCACGTGGGCTCTGCTGATTTATCCGTGGGGCACCATCCTGCATCGCCCTGGCTCCACACCAAGCACATGGAGCTTCTCCCACCAGCCCTGGGGGCACATCCCCCACATTCCATCCCTGCTCTGGAGCTGGTGCTCACCCGCTGTTGGAGCTCACCTCTCTATCTGGGACAGGAACTTGGTCTCGAAGATGCCTCTGGTCTTCAGCCTCTCCGAGATGCGTCCCCGGAAGAGCAGCCCTTTCTTGGTGAAGTCCATCAGGATGTTGCGGACGATTTCCCCCAGGTACATCCCACTGATCATCTTCTCATACCTGGGCAGGAGAGGACGAGGTTGGACATCAGCACAGGAAGGGACACTGGGGCTGGTTGGGGATTCCAGCTCTGCCAGGTGCCCTCTGTACAATCCCTTCAGCAGCACAGCTCCCACCCAGGGCAGGGGACAAGGGACACCTCGGTGTCCTGCCCATCATCCCCTGGATCCACCAAGGAGCTGCTGGGGCAGAACTGCTCCTGCACCCTCAGCCCCATCGGGGCCCCTTCCAGCCCCCCAAAGCCACCACCCACCTCTGCTTGCCAGGGTTGAGGGACAGCTCATCCACGGCCACGTCGAACTCTGTCCGGATGTCATCCAGGCAGCCGCTGTCCCCAAAGGCCCCCCACTCCATGTTGACACACATCCTGCCCTCGTCCCCTTCCACCAGCTCCACGTTCCTCATCTCCTCCATGTAGCAGGCATTGCTGCCCGTGCCTGTGGAGAGGAGCAGGATCAGGGGGACACCTGGGACACCTCCTGTGCCCCCCAGGGCAGGGCAGGGCAGGGCAGGGGTGGCAGCACGGAGCAGGAGCTGCACAAGGAGCGTTCAGTTCTCACCGACAATCAGCCCAACTTCACAGTAGGGATCCTCGTAGCCACAGGTCATCATGGTGCCAACGGTGTCATTGACCACTGCCACCACGTCCAGGTCGAATTCCTGCAGAGGGATGGATTGCAGGAGTTATTCCTGGAGGGTTTGGAATTCCTGCTGAGTCTGCTCCCATGGCTGGGAAAGGACCTGGCTGTCTGGTGAGTGTGGCAGTCACAGAGTCACAGAATCATGGAATGGTCTGGAAGGGTCTTTAAAGCACATCCCACTCTCCCCCTGCCATGGGCAGGGACCCCTTCCACTGTCCCAGGCTGCTCCCAGTCCCATCCAACCTGGCCTGGGACACTCCAGGGATCCAGGGGCAGCCACAGCTGCTCTGGGCACCTCTGCCAGGGCCTCAATGCCCTCACAGGGAGGAATTTCTTCCTAACATCCAACCTAAATCTCTCCTCTTTTAGTTTAAAGCTGTTCTCCCTTGTCCTCCATGACCATCCAGCCCCACAGACGCAGAGGCACCCAAGGACTTCCCCCAGCCCCAGCTGCCTGCAGGTAGAGCTCAGGAGCTCGGGGTGGTCTGTGCTGAGGAAATGAGCCGCTGTCTCCTGAGCTCAGGGCCAGACAAGTCTGCTCCAGCCCTGGCCAGGAGCCAGCCCATAGCTCCAGGGTCTGAAAATCCAACCTCAAGTGATGAGTAAGGGCGGCTGTGAAAATTCCGACACTCATTACACCGAGCTCAGCCCAGTAATTTGTTTTACAGGCCAATTAATGATGCTAAAGAGAGCCAGGATGTGGGAGCAGCCTCTGGCTTCTCCCAGCCCTGTGGCTGCTCACCTCTCTCCTGTGAATGGCCTCCTTCAGCAGCCCCACCACGTCCTCTCCCTCGCAGCCTGTCGCCTTGAAACCTTTTGTCCACTTCAGGAGAATTCCCTGTTGTGGGAAAAGCCCCAGTGAGTCCCCCTGAAGAGCCAGGCACAGCCAGGGATGCTGCCAGGAGGGGTGGGGTTACCTCGTCCAGGTTGTTCTGCTGGCAAGGGAAGGAGAAGGTGAATCCCAGCGGGAGCGACACGCCCTTCATGCCCATGTACTCCAGGAAGTCAGAGATGCAGTGGACAATGTGGTCAAAGAGCTGGACGAGCAAAGCCAAAGGGAACAGTTACCACCACAGCCAGAGCCCAGCTGGAAGCCAAATTTCTGGGGGTTCTGACCCATTCCCAGGCCTGCTGGAATGTTCAAACCGCTCCCAGGACTTTGAATGGCGCAGGACGGGGCTCAGCTGCACTGTGGGAGGTGAGCAACCCCAAAAAGCTCAACTCACCCTCTTCCCACCCACAGCGTGGCCAAATCCCTGCATTATCTCCACCCACAGGTCCCTGGAGGGCTGGGGGCCAGCAGGGAGGTGACGCAGGAACCCAGTTCCTCTGCAAGGGATCCCCCTCCAGCCCAGTCTGCTGGGGATACTCCCAGTCCCCAAGCACTGCCTGGAGTGCTTTGCAAAGCTCTTTCCAAACGTGTCCCACTGCTTGTGTTGTGGTTTCCCTATCTGGGAAATGGGGATGATGCTTATCTGCCCTTGTGGAGTGTGTGGGATTCAGGGAGGCTCACTCATGTCTGGGAATAACACCATTTCCAACCTAAAAACCAGACTCCAGCTTCCCAAACTCCAGAGCCTTGGGCACAGCTGGCTGCTCTAAGGCCAGGAGAGCACCAGCCCTCCCCACTCCTGGTTTAGCTCCCTGGAAAGGCAAAACCAGCTCCGTGGTCAGCCCTGCTGCAGCCAGCCCAGGGAAGAGGCCCCTTCCCCTCTCTGCTTGCCCACGCTGACCTCCTCTCCCGTGCCCTGCATGATCTCCACGGGGATGGAGTAGATCTTGTTGTGCATCTCCACCCCGCGCCGCATCCCGTTCCTGACGCGCACCAGCAGCACGCGGAAGTTGGTTCCTCCCAGGTCCAGGGCCAGGAAATCTCCCTTTTCTGCAAGGCAAGAGAGGATCTTCAGGAGAGATCCCAGCACGGGGCATCCAGGGTGGGGCACGGAGCAGACAGGAGACACATCCTCTCCTGCCCTCCTCCAGGGAGAGGGATGGAAATGGAGACGTGGCTGGGGATAGCTGGGAACAGGGGCTGCAGGTAGGAGGAGGATGGAGAGGTTTGCTCCACACTCGCTGTTGAAGAGGCTTCAAATCATAAACCTGAGTTGGAAGGGACCCACAGGGATCACTGAAGTCCAGCTCCTGGCCCACAGGACCTGCACCAGCTTCAAGCCAAGGTCAGGCACTCGCCCAAGCCACAGGAAGAGCCAGGAGCACAACCCAGGATGAGGGTGGAGGGAATCCTGTGGCAGGATTTGCGGCCAGGCTTTGTGTTAAATCAGGTGCAGAACGTCCCAGAGGCTCAGGGCTCTGCCCAGTACCAAACTGGAGGTTTGTGCCACTCCCACCACAAAGAGGAACCGGCCACAGCAAAGGATCCAGCCCCTCCCAAGGATGCAGGACCTGCAGGGCTCACACACAGGGGTTTTACACAGCACACATCACCTGTTCCATCAGGAGTGGAGCACACGTAGGTGGGCAGCATCTTCACTGTCGCCTCCGCGTGCGTCTCCTTGCCCAGCCCTTTCTCCATCTCTATCCTCATCCTCTCCTTCACCTCCAGCAGCTGCTCGTGGCTCAGCTTGAGGGGCTCCAGGATCTTCTGGCGGGCCTGGTGCTGTGCAGCCAGCCTGTAGGCCACGGCCGTCACCATGGCCGCGCCTTTGCCGCTGCCGTCCTCGGAGCGGATGAAGCGGATCTCGCAGTCGGGCAGCAGCTTCCGCACGGTCTTGTGGAGGCGGCGGGCAAAGCTGGGGAGGAGGAGGAGAGGGGACCTGAGTGTGACTCTCTGGGGACACCCTGGGATCCAAACCAGGGGCCTGAGGGGATGTTTGGAGGCGCTTCTCTTGTGCCGAGCTGTGCGCACTGCTGGCAGCAGCAGATCCCTCTCCGTCCCTGTCCCCAGCATCCCCAGATTCCTGTCCCTACCCCTAGCACCCCCAGATCCGTCCCCAGCAGCCCCAGATCCCTCTCTGTCCCTGTCCCCAGCAACTCCAGACCCCTGTCCCTGTCCCCATCCCTGTTGCTGTCCCTATCCCCAGCCCCTGCTGTCCCTGTCCCCAGCCTGTCCCACACTCGCTGGGGGTGTTTCTTGCACACAGAGCCATCCACACCCATGGTGGAGCACAGCCTGTCCCTGTCCCCCAGGACCCCCAGACCCCTGTCCCTGTCCCCCAGGAGCCCCAGACCCCTGTCCCTGTCCCCCAGGACCCCCAGATCCCCATTCCCATCCCTGTCCCACACTCACTGGGGGTGTTTCTTGTACACGGATCCATCCACGCCCACGGTGGAGCGCAGCCTGTCCCTGTCCCTGTCCCAGACCCTGCTGTCACTGTTCCTGTCCCCATGCCACACTCACTGGGGGTGTTTCTTGTACACGGATCCATCCACGCCCACGGTGGAGCGCAGCTTGTCGCCGCCCTTGTTGTCGCGGATGCGGCGCAGCACGGCGGCCAGCGTGGCCCCGCAGAGCGCGGCTGAGCGCGTGGACACGATCTGGCAGATGCGCAGCGTGGCCACGCAGTCCTCGTGCGACGGCTCCAGCCCCAGCTTGCTCAGGATCTCGTGCGCTTTCTGCAGCCCCTCCTTCTCCCTGGAACGACAAAAGGGGGTCTGTGCCAAAAGGGGGGAACACAGCTTGTGGGTGGTGGCCGAGGCTGGCTCGGTGCTGCTCCATCCACGGGCTGGGACACAGGAAAACCCTGGATCCTACTTACTTCTCGATGGCAGACACGAATCTGGTCTCAAAGTGGCCCGTGGTGAGCAGATCTGGCGTGAGCCTTCCCCCAAAGAGCAGCCCCTCCTTGGCCATCTTCACCAGGATGAGCCTGACCAGCTCCCCCATGTACATCCCGCTGATCATCTTCTCAAACCTGCCCGTGGGGAGGCATGGGGTGGAATCAGGGAATGGTTTGGGCTGGAAAAGCCCCTCAAGGTGATCAAGTCCAGCCATTCCCCAGCTCTGCCAAGGCCACCACTAACCCCAAGTGCCACATCCACTGAGCTGTTAAATCCCTCTGAGATGGTGACACCACCACTGCCCTGGGCAGCCTGTGCCACACCTGACGCCCTTTCAGAGCAGAAATTTTCCCAAATATCCAACCTAAACCTCTTCTCTCTCTCCATTATCTCCCCCCAGGCCTCCTTTTCTTCAGGCTAAACGATCTGTGTGTTTGGCTGTGTGTGCCACGAGGTGGCCACAGGCTGACCTGAAAACCCCTTGGCAGCCTCCCATCCCAAACAGAATCTGGGTAATCTCTTCCCAGAGCAGTTTATCCCATCACTGAGCATATGAGGCCATGTGGACACGACCATCATCCTGCAAAGAGACCTCATGGCCCCCTGAAGGGGCTCGGTCAGTTTGCAGGGACCCCCAGACCACCCCAAGGCCACAGCAGCCCTGTGGGGAATGGGAGATCTGTAGGATTGGGATGTGGACGTTGGATGAGGGCGTCTGCCTGGGCTGGTGGGGGACTTTGCTGGCCAGGAAGGGAACAGGAATCATTCACATGAGGGGGTCACGAGGGCAGCAGGTGGGGCAGACAGCCCTGGTCTGGGACAGAGCCCCAGGTTTGGGACAGAACTCTTGTTTAGGACACAGCTCTGGGTTTGGGACACAGCCCCAGGTTTGGGACAGAACTCTTGTTTAGGACACAGCTCTGGGTTTGGGACAGAGCCCCAGGTTTGGGACACAGCCCCTCTCTGCACCAGTGACAGAGGACACGCTGACCCAGTTAGCTGGGCTGACCTCCCCAGTCCCAATAACTGTGGGAGGATGGACAATGCTGAGCAAACCACGAGCCCGAGCCAAGAATCTGCTCACAATTGTTTGCCAGGGTTGAGCGAGCCCATGTCGATCTCGCGGTCGAACTCGGTGCGGATGTCGTTGAGCACCCCGTCGTCACCAAAGGCTCCCCACTCCATGTTGATGCACATCCTGCCCTCGTCCCCCTCCACCAGGTCGATGTGCCTCATCTCCTCCATGTAGCAGGCGTTGGTTCCAGTTCCTGGGCCAAGCAGGGCCGCAGGGTGAGCGGGGACACTGCCTTTCCTCATCCCCATTGTTCCCCACTCCCATTATTCTCTACTCCCATTATTCCCCATTCCCATTATTCCCAATTTTCCTTTGGCCACAGCCCAACACACCAAAGCAAACAAACTCTGGACAATGCTGGTTTTCCAGCACTGATATCCCCCTCTTTTTTTTCCCCCAGAGACCCCCAGGCCTGCAAGAAGCAGGATCTCCCTCTGGCTCTGCTGGAGCCCAGGAAACACCCCAGCACATCTTTCCCCTGGCTGCAGCTCACCAACAATGAGGCCAACTTCACAGTTCTGGTCATCGTAGCCACAGGTCATCATGGTGCCCACGGTGTCGTTCACCACGGCCACGATGTCGATGTCAAAGTCCTGACAGGGTGGAAAGGAGAGAGGCTGACCCAACAGAGACAAAACTGACCAGAACACCTCCCTGGAGCCCAGGTGTCCTGGCCAGGAGCCGTGTGCCCCCAGCCCAGGCTCTTACCCCTCTTTTCTTGATGGACTTGCGCAGCAGGGACACCACGTCCCTGCCCTCCACGCTGCTGCACTTGAACCCCTTGGTCCACGTCACGAGGATGCTCTGCAGGGGAACAGCAAGAGGAAGCTTGCAGGTGACCCCTGGCTCCTGGCACGGGAGACATGTGGCCCTGCAGGGGGGAGCCCCCCGTTATCAGCTCACCAGCTGCGCTATCAGCCGCAGCTTCCGTGCCAGATAAAGTTTATGGCCACCAAACAACACGTGAGCTGCTCCTTGCTGCCCCGGCAGCAGGAACGTGCTTCCCATGACCAGCTTTGATTGAGCCCTGCAGCAAAACTTGTTCACAGAGCCCAAGGAATGCTCCTTGACCCATCCCTGAGGGGTGGATGGCTGGCTGTGCCTATGGAATGCTCCTTGACCCAGCCCTGAGGGGTGAGGGGTTCACTGTACCTATGGGATGATCCCTGTGGGGCAGGGGGTTCCCTGTACCTACAGAACAACCCCTGACCAATCCCTGTGGGGCAAGGGGCTCACGGTACCTGTGGAAGGATCTCTGACCCATCCCTGTGGGGTGGGGGGCTCTCAGTCCCCTGTGGCCACAGGCACCTGCCCAGGGGCTGAGCTGAGCCCTGGGCGGAGGAAAAGGACTCAATTCCAAAGATTTGAAACCTCCAACCAATTCCAACTCAATTTCAAAGATTCGAAATCTCCAGCCCTATGGCCACAGCCCCTTAGGGAGGCAGACACCCGCCCCGCCTTAGAGCTGGGGAAACTGAGGCACTGATGATGTGACCCCAGTGAGGTCAGGGGGCACGGACCCTTCCTCCTGCATTTCTGCATTGCCCCAGCCCCGGATCTGCAGGAGGAGAGCATTAATCCCTCCCGGAGCCACCGGGACTCCACGGAGCACAGGGAGGATGGGAGGACGTGCTGGGGCTGCCGAGCTCCATGGAGCCACCCCCTGCCTTTCCCAGGGGGACAGAGAGAGCCAGCATCACCCCCAGCCCCTGCCCTTCCCAGGGGGACACAGAGCCAGCATCACCCCCAGCCCCTGCCCTTCCCAGGGGGACAGAGAGAGCCAGCATCACCCCCTGCCTTTCCCAGGGGGACAGAGAGCCAGCATCACCCCCAGCCCCTGCCTTTCCCAGGGGGACACAGAGCCAGCATCACCCCCAGCCCCTGCCTTTCCCAGGGGGACACAGAGCCAGCATCACCCCCAGCCCCTGCCCTTCCCAGGAGAAAGGGACCCACCTCGTCCAGCTTGGTCTGGTGACACGGGAAGGAGAAGGTGAAGCCCAGGGGGAGCTTCTTTTCTTTGATTTGCAGCTTGTCCAGGAAGTTGGCCAAACACTCAGCAATGTGGTCGAAAAGCTGGAAAAAAGGTAAAGAGTGACAAAAAGCCCCCACTCCAGGGGATGCCACATCCCTCGTGCCCAGTGCTGGCTGCCAGGGATTGCCAGCAGGATCCCCGGGGCCAGGAGCCCCCCAGGAGCCCACCTGGACCCCACTGCCCCTCATCAGCTCCTCGGGGATGGCGTAGATCTGGTTCTCCATCTCCACCTTGCGCAGCCCGTTGTCCGACACCTTCACCCGCAGCACTCGGAAGTTGGTGCCCCCCAGGTCCAGGGCCAGGAAATCCCCGTCCTCTGTGGGGCAGGACAAGGACAGCGCGTTCATTCCCCTGTGCACAGAGCCCCGAGGTCACCACCCTCTCCCAGGTACCAGGAAAATGCCAGATTTTGTATTATATTTCACCATTTTGTCCATTATTCTATTTTTTCGGTATTTTATTGGAGCAGTTGCTGCATTCCCTGCCCCTCCTCTGCCCCCACAGAGGATCAATATTTTGACCATCACTGATGCTTTGGGGCATGAATCCCACCCAGAAAAGCCCAGACCAGCAGGGATCCGAGGGAAGATGAGCTGCAGCCTCAGGCTCCATCAGGAAGGAGGCAGCAGAGCCATTCCTGACCCTCCTGATGCTCCTGGAGGCTCCTAAATCTCCATCCCAAGGGGTTAAACCCTGATGGCAGCTGTGGGAACTCCTCAGCCTGGTTTTTGCTGTGCTAAAACCCCTCAGCCCAGTCCAGGCTCCCTCCCTGCCCCAGGAATGCCACACGCTCCTGGAACGTGGCTGCAGGAAACCAGGGAGGGAGAAGATCCCGAAGTTTTGGGGCCTCACTGCTGCCTTCTCCAGGGAGAGCTGCTGTGGAATCTTTGCTTCTTTTGTTTTTGCCAGGGCTAGGATTAAACGTGCAAGACAGAATTGCTTGTTGGGACTCAGATGTTTATTGGCTCTTATCTCTGTTATACTCTCACAAACCCTGAGCTCTACAGCACTTCACTCCAGCAAACTAAAAGTGGAGCCCTGTCTCTCTCCCCAAGGCCTTTTAAGGATAAACTGTCCAATTAAGAAATTACACTGAAATTATCTTTACCTTTAACCCAATAACCAACCACCCATGGCCACAATGGGGACTTTTTAAACAATTACACAAAACCACTCAAACCCATGGAGAAGAAGGAGAAGAAGGGGAAGGAGAAGAAGGGGAAGAAGAAGAAGGGGAAAAGGAAGGGGAAGAAGGGATGGAAGAAGGGGAGGAAGAAGGGGAGGAAAGTGAAAAAGAAGGACCAGCCTCCACCCTAAAACAACCATCTTGCTTTATAGATTTTCTTATATTCTAAACCCTTAAACTCCAAGTTCTTTTCTGTGATATCACACACTTCTATCCAAACTCCACACCCACAATCCCAGTGCTATCACTCAATTTTGGAAGTTTTCTCCACGGCCTCAGGTCAGTGCAGAGTTCTCCTGGGGGTCGGTGCCTGTCACTGAAATTCCCAGTACCCAGGGCTCCAACAAGGCTCCTCCAAGGGCAGCCCCAGGGCTGTCCCCTGGCTGTGTGGGGCAGGGAAAAGCGCCCAGCTGGCTGTTTGGGGGCAGGGGAAAGCCTCTCTCAGCACTCAGAGCCCCGAATGTGCTGCGCTGGCTGCCGGGGCCGCTTTGTGAGGCACAAAAGGGAACAAAACCCGCGGGCCATCGGTGCCATTGGTATGCACAGACCAGCAGCACCTCCAGGGAGTGCAGCTGGAAACAGCCCCGGGCTGGAGAGGCAGCCCCGGAGCCAGCCCAGCCATCGGCACTGCCAGGGACTGCGGCTGGAAACAGCCCCGGGCTGGGCATCCCCAGTGATCCCAGCTGGAAACAGCCCCGGGCTGGGCATCTCCAGCTGGAAACAGCCCCGGGCTGGGCATCCCCAGCTGGAAACAGCCCCGGGCTGGGCATCCCCAGTGATCCCAGCTGGAAACAGCCCCGGGCTGGGCATCCCCAGCTGGAAACAGCCCCAGGCTGGGCATCCCCAGTGATTCCAGCTGGAAACAGCCCCGGGCTGGGCATCCCCAGTGATCCCAGCTGGAAACAGCCCCGGGCTGGGCATCCCCAGCT
>JAWWMN010000077.1:279963-291588 GCA_035047745.1 Catamblyrhynchus diadema | reverse complement strand
GTGTTTGGGGGAGATGGGGTTTGGGGGGATTTGGGAGAGTGGAAGGGTGTTTTGGAGGGGTTGGGGGATTTGGGGGCTGGGGGGAGATCAGAGAGATGGGGTTTGGGGGGATTTTGGGGGCTTGGGAGTTAGGGGAGCTCGGGCCCCTTTTGGGGAGATTGGGTTTGGGGGTGATTTTGAAGGGTGTTTTGGAAGAGTTGGTGGAGTTTCTTTGGTTGTTGGATTTTGGGGCTGTTGGTGGTTTTTGGTGCTATTGGTGTTTTTTTGGGCTATCGGTGTTTTTTGGGGGGATGTTTGGGATTCCTCGGCCCCCTGCCCTGTCCCCTGCCCCGTGCCCAGGTCTCGGCCATGGGGGCTGATGGTGGGTTTTTCGGTTGTTGGTTTTTTGGTTGTTGGGGTTTTTGTGGGTTGTTGGTGGTTTTGTGGGGCTGTGGGTGTTTCTGGGGGTGTTTGGGGTTCCTGCCCTGTCCCCCCCCGTGCCCAGGTCTCGGCCATGCGCTGCGGGCTCCTGCCCATCTCCCGCGCCGCGCTGCTCCTGGGGGACGTCGCCTACTTCGACTTCCGCGGCGAGGTGGAGGACGAGGCGGATCGCGTGGAGCTCCAGAAGTGCCTCGGGCCCACCTGCAAGGTGAGCGCGCACCTGGGGGGACGCGGAGCGGCGCCGCCGCTGCCCGCCCGCCCCGCTGACATCCCGCGGCAGATCCTGGTGCTGCGGAACCACGGCGTGCTGGCGCTGGGCGACACGGCCGAGGAGGCTTTTTACAGCATCTTCCACCTGCAGGCGGCCTGCGAGGTGCAGGTGAGCGCGGGGCTGGGCTGGGCTGGGGGCGGGCACGGCGGGAGCGCGCCCGGAGCTGGGCCAGTCTCGGGTCAGCCAGGGTGCCCAGGGCCGTGGCATGAGCTGGGCCAGGCGTCTGCCCCTCATTTCTATCCTTGTACACTGAGCTGGGCCAGGTCTGAGCCCCTCATTTCCATCCCCATGCCCTGAGCTGTGCTCTCAGCCCCTCATTTCCATCCCCATGCCCTGAGCTGTGCTCTCAGCCTCATTTCCCCGTCCATGCCCCGATGTGTGCCATCTCTCAGCCCCTCATTTCCCCGTCCATGCCCCGATGTGTGCCATCTCTCAGCCCCATTCCCCCCATGCCCCGATGTGTGCCATCTCTCAGCCCCGTTCCCCGCCATGTGCCCCCCCGGCGGTGCCCGCGGCTCCGTCCCGCGCTGTTCCCGCCCAGCGGTGCCCGGTGCCCCGCAGGTGTCGGCGCTGGCGAGCGCGGGCGGCGCGGAGAACCTGATCGTGCTGGAGCGGAGCGCGCAGCAGCAGCGCGGCCCGCAGGGGCTGAGCGCCGTGCGCCGCGCCGGAGCCACCTTCGGGCCGCTGCACAAGAGCCGCCTGGGCGAGCACGAGTTCGAGGCGCTCATGAGGATGCTGGACAACCTGGTGAGCGCCGAAATCCGCCCCAAAACGGGCGGGGATAAAGCAGAGTTTATCAGGGGCTCGGTTTCTTCGTGCAAGAAAGGCTCCTGCTCTATTCAGAGTATATATATATTCATATATTTTATATATTTATATATAAATATATTAAATAATTCTTTTTATTCTTATATTTACATATATATTCTATTTATATAATGTCTGTTTATGTAACTATATTAAATATATCTATTTGTATGTATATATAACTATATATTTATATTTTATATATCTATATAAATATATTAAATATTTATTTAAAACTTTATATATTAAATATATATTTTCTATATTTATATAACTTTGTATAAAAATATCTTTGTTTTATGTATATCTAAATATATATTTATATTTTATATAATAAATATTAGTTTATATAAATATATTAAATATATCTTTGTAATTTTATATTTATATATAAATATATTTTTTATATTTATCTATTTATATTTATATAAAAATATATTTATATGAAATATACTTATATTTATATGCAAATATATTTTTATATAAATATCAGAGTGCACTGGGTTAAACCTAACCGGTCAGCAGTGCAGTGAAACCCACTTCAGTGCTTGGTAACAGCTAGTGAATATAATCAAATTTCCTCTTTTTAGGTCTGTTTACATTTCTTGTTCACTGACCTATAGTTTATGCAGGTGTAAAAGGTTCTTTCACTAAAATAGGTTACTGTGCTAGCTGCTTTCTCATTCCTCTAACTCTTCTTTATGGGAACTCATAAATCATTTTCTTTACAATATCTTTACCTGTCTGTGACAAAACCACGCTCAGGCACTCAGTGTATCCCTGTGTGCCTCCCCAGGGCTACCGCACGGGCTACACGTACCGCTACCCCTTCGTGCAGGAGAAGAGCAAGCCCAAGAGCGACGTGCTGATCCCCGCCACCGTCACGGCCTTCGTGTTCGAGGAGGAGCCCGCCGGGACCCCCGCCCTGCGCCAGCACGCCCACAAGCAGCAGAAGGAGAAGACGCGGTGGCTCAACACCCCCAACACCTACACCAGGGTCAGCCTGGCCGAGGAGGCGCAGGGCAGCGCCGGCGCCCAGAGGACAAAGACCACGGTGAGGGGGCAGCAGGGGCTTGGGGATGGACGGCCAGGGAGGTGGAGGGGGTCCTGGGATGGACCCCGCGAAAATCTGGGGTGTAGGGAGGCCTGGGGACCACCTGCATCCTGCAATAATGATTATTTTGAAATGCCACCACCCCATTCTTGTGGGGCCGAGTGCTATTGGCTTTATCAGGGTCTTCTCTCTGTGCAAGATGCCTTTATTGGGGTCTCCCTCTATGCAAGACACATTTATTGGGGTCTCCTCATTTACTGGGGCCTCCCTCTGTGTTACATTTATTGGGGTCTCTGCTTTATTATCAGGGTCTCTACATAAGATGTATTTATTGTAGTTTCCTCTCTACACAAGTTGCGTTGTTTGGGGTCTCCCCTCTACATCAAATGCTTTTATTGGGGTCTCCCCTTTATGGGGGTCTCCCTTCTACACAAGACCTATTTATAAGGGTCTCCTCTCTATTATTAGGGTCTCTCCCTCGTGCAAGATGCATTTATTGGGGTCTTTCCTCCATGTAACACCTGTTTATCAAGGTCTCCCCTCTACACAAGATGCTTTTTTTGGGGTCTTCCTCTATGATTGGAATTCTCCTTTTAGCATGATGCATTCAGTCAGTTCTTCCTTCTATGCAAGGAGAGTTTATTGGGGTCTCTCTGCATTTATGGTGCTTCCCCTCTACATTGGGGTCTCCCCTCTATACAAGTTTCACTTTTTGGGGTCTCCCTTCGATCCTGGGGGTCTCCTCTTCCCCAAACCTGTTCCTGGGTTTGCAGTGGCTGCGGGCAGACGAGGTGGAGAAGGGCAGCAGTGGGACCCCGATCCGCATCGAGAACCCCAACCAGTTTGTGCCGCTCTACACGGACCCACAGGAGGTGCTGGAGATGCGCAACAAGGTGGGCAGGGCTGGGGGACAGCGGGGTCTCGGGGGGCTCAGCCCTGTCCCTGGAGGGGATTCAGCTCTGTCCTTCCCCACAGATCCGCGAGCAAAACCGCCAGGACGTGAAATCAGCCGGGCCTCAGTCACAGCTGCTGGCCAGTGTCATCGCCGAGACCAGCCGCAGCCCCGTATGGCACCTGTGTCACCTGGGTCACCCCATGTCCCCAGCCCTGCGTCCCCAGCCCCACGACACCCCATGTCCCCAGCCCGTGTCACCCTGTGACACCCCGTGTCCCCATCTCTCCAGGGGGGGTTTCACACTGCCCCAGGGCGGTGACACTGCCCCAGGGGGGTGACACCACTCTGTGGCTCCGTTTCAGTCCACCGAGAGCCACCTGGGAGACGCAGAGGCCAAGGAGGGGGGAGAGGAGGCTCCCCCCGAGCCAGAGCCCCCCAACCCCTTCAGCCAGCTGACGGACCAGGAGCTGGAGGAGTACAAGCAGGAGGTGGAGAGGAAGAAGCGCCTGCAGGGTAGGAGAGACCCCCAAAGCCCCCCAGGGCCGCGGGGGCACCGAGGGGACCGAGGCCAGCGTGTCTCTCTGTGGCAGGCGAGAAGGACGCGGCAGCTGAGGAGAGTGGGGCTCCCCCCCCAGAGCCACCCCCGCCGGAGCCCCCGGCGCCCACGGAGCCCACGGAGGGTGAGTGGGGTGACGAGCACCCCAAAATGAGGGCTGGGGTCCCAGTGAGCAGCAGGAGTGGGGCACAAGGGCGGCTGTGGCTGAGACACAGCTGGCTGTCACCTCGTGTCACCCCGCTCCAGAGGGGCCGAGGGGGAGCGTGGCAGGAGGACGTGAGCTCTGCCTTGGTGGTGGCTTTGTGGGGTGCAGGGGACAGCCCTGTCCCCCAGCCCAGTCCCCACTGTTCCCACCCACAGCGGGTGCCGGGGCGCGGCTCGGGGCTGCTGGCTCTGCCATGGTGTCTCGTGGTGTCCGTCTGTCTGTCTGTCTGTCTCCACAACGTCTCCTTTCTCTTTCCTCCCCGTGTGCCTGTCACCCAAGGAGTTATCCCTGAATCCCTGGCGCCGTAGTAAGTACGGAGAGGCCACCCCGGACGGACGAGGGACAGGGGCTCGGGGGGATCTTCGGTCTCCGTGGAAATCCCTTAGGAAACCCCCTGGGGAATCCCTCCCTCCCTCCCTGGTGTCGCTTCCTGCTTCTCCTGCTGCCTCTTCCCGGCTCTCCATCCCACATCGCTTGTCCCGCAGGGAGGGGGCGGCTCAGGGGCTCGGGGGAGTGGTGCCTGTGGCAGGACAGGATCAAATCCCAACGTTCTCCTCTCATGGAGGCCAAATCCTGCTCCTGCCCAGGCCCCACTGCACATTTGGGGGGATAAACCCCCCAGAACAGCAGTGCTGCTGCCCCAACTCCCTGTTCCCTCTCCCCAAGGTGATAAGAAGGCCGATGGTGGCCAAGCCCCCCCTGATCCCACTGCCAAGAAGGAGCCACCGGCGGTGGTGAACGGGAAGGATGAGGAGCAAAGCACCGAGGAAAACCTTGGAAAAGGGGGGACAGACCGGACAACCACCAACGCCGACCAGGACGCCCCCAAGGAGAAGGAGACAGTGACCAGCAACCCCGTGTCCCCCGACGGTTCACCCTCCAAATCACCCTCCAAAAAGAAGAAGAAATTCCGGACCCCGTCTTTCCTGAAAAAAGGCAAAAAGAAGGAAAAGATCGAGTCCTGAGTGTCCTGTGGCCTCACCGGGGATCCTGGGATCGCTGAGACCCCGAGGCGCGGCTCTAAACCCCGGAACCCGGCTGCTTCCCGGGCACGAGGCACCTCGTCCCCCTTGTCACCCCCTCTGGGGGCTGTCACCGAGCTCAGAGAGACCGTGGTCCCCGTCTGGGGAAGCCCCCACTGCACCTCCCTGCCCCTCTCCCTCCTGGGCTCCGGCCCCTTCCCACCACCGTGGGCCGAGGGCTGGATTGTCTCCACCAGAGCCCGCATCTGCTTGGTTTGAGGAAGAAAAGGGTGTTTCGTGGTTATTTTCTTCACCTTCTGTTTCAAGCTCTGCTGGAATGGCGCTGGCTTCATCCCCAGGGAAAACTGTCTGTCGCTTCACCAGGAGAATGGGACTGAGCTGAAGGCTTTTCCTGAAGGAGGAGCTGAGGTTTTTCCTCCCTGGATTGTAACCTTCCTCTCCGTGGGCTCAAGAACCGCTTCATCCCCTTCTCCTGGTACCCCCAGCCCGTGTTTTCCCCACCCAAGGAAGAGCAGCAGGATTTCCCACCGCTGGAAAAGCCCCCACCTCACTGCACGACCCGCACCTGGGAAAATAGGGAAAAAAACCCCACACCCCTCCGGGAATTGTCTGTGTTATTTAAAACTGAGCAAAACTCACTCACTAAGTGCTACTTCGGGATGAACACACGCTGCCAGCTCACAGCGACCCTGGCCACGCCAGCCCCCCTGCTTTTCCCAGCTCTGGAATTCCCAGCACAAGTTCCATCCTTCCTGGCGTTCCCTTCCCTCCCAGCGTTACAACCTCCTGCCCAGGAAGAGCCCCAGCCCTGCCCGTGTTGCCCACAGCCCTTCCAGCGCTGGGATTTGGGGATGAACCACCGGGATCAGCCCCAAATCTTCCCCCTTTCCTGGGGTGCTCGCCCTGAGCCTTGCTGCATCCATGGAGCCCTGCCCAGGAGGTTTGGGATACCCCAGAACCCCCTGTTTGGGGCTCCCCCAGCCCAGCAGGGTTTCCCCACGTGCCATCACTGTGGTTTCAAACCCTTTCCCTGCTGTGAGACAGCTCCTGGGGGTTGGATCCCCTCTGGAAGGGCAGGGAGCCCGTGGAATGGGGGGTGCAGGAAGCAGCAGGGAGAGCCCAGGCAGGGATCTTGGCTTCCTGGAGTTTGGGTAGAGCCTTTGTCCCTGCCCAGTGTCCCCCCAGAGGTCCCCATCCCACTCCTGCAGGATGGGGACACCGAGGGGACACTCTGAGCCCCTCAACCCTGTCACTGGGGGGCTGTTCCTCACTGCCACTGATTTTGAGGCTCTTTGAGGCCATTTTTGTCACCTGGGTGACCCAGGGCAGCAAAGCCTGCAGAGACAGCCATGTCACCTCCCTGGGGTAGCACAGTCACACCTGGGGGCAATTTCTGAATGACAGCACTGCCACACCCCCAGCCCAACCCGGGGGCTCCCCCAAGGGTTTTGTCCCCACTTTGTCCCTGAAGGTGTGCGCCCAGGGCCTTTGTCACCCTTTTCTCCCCAGGGGTCTGTCCTTGGGGCCTTTGTCACCCCTTTTCCCAAGGGCCACTGGCTTTGCAGGGGACCCCGGGGATGACCTCCCTATCCATGAAATTCCAGGTAGAAAGGGACGAAGGCTCCAGTGCCACCATCATCACCATGATGGAGGTAAGCAGAGCCAAGATCACCCCCCAGGCCCACCCCTCGGGTAATTCCCCCAGCCCACCTCCCTGCCTCCCCTTCCCTTCGCTCCAGCAAGGCTCAGGGTGGGGGCAGATCCCTGATCCGGGGTCTCCACATCCGCACCCCCGCTGGAAAACAGAGGCTGATCCCACCCTGGCAGCGGGGAAGGATGGGCTCAGCACCTCTCCTCCCACCCGGGGCTGCCCACCGGGGAGGCAGGGCGGGTGTTGGAGCCCCGGAATGGCACCGGGAGGAGGCCGGGGTGTGGCATGTCCCCCCGCGTGTGACAATCGCGGCCGGGAGCGCGTGGAACGCCGGTGTAAATAAATAAACCCCGTGTTTGGCACCCGGCAGCGCTCGGAGCCTGAGGGATGGGAATGACATGGAGATGGTGATGGGATGGGGATGGAGATAGGTATGGGGAATGGGAATTGGGATGGGGATGGGATGGGAATAGAGGTGGGGATGGGACAAGGGAGAAGGTGAGGATGGGGATAGGAACGGGATGGGGAGTAGGATGGGATAGGGATGGGACAGGAGTGGAGGTGGGAATGGGGATGGGGTGGGAAGGGGATGACGGGGATGGGGATGGGACAGGGGTGGAAGTGGGAATGGGAATGGGATGATGGGGGTGGGACAGGGATGGAGGTGGGGATGGGGATGGGAAGGGGATAATGGGGATGGGGCGAGGACGGCATGGTGCCATGGTTCAGGAACGGGACTGCCCCCGGAGCCGCGGGCACAGGGTGTGCCGGACACCGGGAAGGTTCCAGCAGCTTCTC
This sequence comes from Catamblyrhynchus diadema, assembly GCA_035047745.1. Taxonomy (NCBI): domain Eukaryota; kingdom Metazoa; phylum Chordata; class Aves; order Passeriformes; family Thraupidae; genus Catamblyrhynchus; species Catamblyrhynchus diadema. The sequence continues at coordinate 283,948 of JAWWMN010000077.1, read as the reverse complement.
AGAGAAGCCCCTCATGAACCCCCCACTACCGAAGCCGGCACAGCCGCAGCTCGTTCGGACTCCGGGAAGGGCCGGGCCGGGCGAGCAGCGGCCGGCGGAGAGTGACGGTGACGGCCCCGCCTTCCTCCCTTTCCCTTCCTCCCTTCCTCCCCTCCCCTTCCTGCCCTCTCCTCTTTCCAGCCTTCCTCTTCCTCCCGGCTCTCCCCTCGCATTCCGGCCTGGGCGGGCTCTCAGGGCGAGCGGCGGGACCGGCCCCTCCGGCCGGCTCCCCTCCGGGCCGGGTCCCCTCAGGCCCGGTCCCCTCAGGCCGGTCCCCTCCGTCCGGGTCCCCTCAGGGCCGGCTCCCCTCAGGCCCGGTCCCCTCAGGGCCGGCTCCCCTCAGGCCCGGTCCCCTCAGCCGGGTCCCTTCAGGCCCGGTCCCCTCGGGCCTGCGGCGCCGTGGGAGCAGCAGCGCGGGGCTGAGGGGCGGCCATGGGCCGCAGCCGCTCCCGGTCACCGCCGCGGCGGGGTGAGGAGGCACCGGGGCACCGGGGGGAGCCAGGGAGGGACGGGAATGGCCGGGGAGGTTAGGGGGAACCCGGGGGATGGGGGAGATCGGGGTGGAAGGGCCGGGGGTAGGGGGGACTGAGACCCTCAGGGCGGGGAGGCCCCGGTTCCTCGCTCTGGGGGAGAGCAAAGACTGCCTCCCTCATCCTCCTCTTCTTCATCCTCATCCTTCTCTATTCCTTCTCCTCTGCTTCCTTCTCTTCCTCCTCCTCTCCTTTTTTTCCTTCATCCCCTCCCCATCCTTCTCTATTCCTTCTCTTCTTCTCTGCCTCCTTCTTCTCCTCTTCCTCCTCCTCTCCTTTTCCTCCTTCTCCCCCTCCCCATCCTTATCTCCTCCTCCTCTCATTCCCTTCCTTTCCTGCCACCCCTCTCCACCTGGCTCAGGTTTTTGGGGACCATCACCCCCTCCCACCCCTGTCCACCTGGCTCAGTTTTTGGGGACCATCCTTCCCTCCTGGCTGATCCCCTCGGGTGATTCCCCCTGGATCATTCCCCCCGCTCCAGCTGGAGATTTTTGCTGCTGCTCCTTCCCTCCTGCGGGTGCCCAGAGGGGTCCCTGAGCGGGGTGGGAAGGGCAGTCCCGGGTCGGTGCTGGGGTTTCTGTGGGATTCCCTTTGGGAAGCGGGCAGGGAGCAGCAGCTGAGCCTTCCCCGGGCAGAGCGGCGGCGCTCGCGCTCCACGTCCCGGGACAGGGACCGGCGGCGGCGGGAGCGATCGCGGTCCCGGGACAGGGACAGGAGGAGGAGCCGCTCGCGCTCCCCGCACAGGAGACGATCCAGGTGAGGGCAGGGGACATCCAGGTGAGGGTGGGGGCCGTCCAGATGAGGGTGGGGACGACTGTCCAGGTGAGGGCAGGGATGATCCAGGTGAGGGTAGGGACTTTCCAGGTGAGGGAAGAGACATCCAGGTGATGGCAGGGGCATCCAGGTGATGGCAGGGATCATCCAGGTGAGGGGCAGGGATGATCCAGATGAGGGTGGGGACCATCTAGGTGAGGGAAGAGACATCCAGGTGATGTCAGGAATGATCCAGGTGAGGGCAGGGGTGCCAGCGTGGGGTGGGCACAGCTAGGTGAGGGCACCCTGGGTGACCTGGGGACAGCAGGAGCTCCAGGTGGGGATTCCAGGTGTGAATTGCAGCCCCAGCTCTGTGCCCCAGCAGGTCCCCGCGCCGGCACCGCTCCAGCTCCTCGTCACCAGCACGGCCCAAGGAGCGCCGGGATGAGGAGAAGAAGGAGCTCAAGGACTCCAAGAAGGAGAGGCAGATCACAGGTGAGGGGGGGGTTTCCCTCTTGGAGCACCCCCATGTGCCCCCCGGGACCAGAACCAGCCCAGGGACACCTGGATTTTCGGGAATCCCAACATCCATATTTGCTCAATCCTCGATTTTCTTCCCCCAGAGGAGGATTTGCAGGGCAAGACAGAGGAGGAGATCGAGATGATGAAGATGATGGGTTTTGCCTCCTTTGATACCACCAAGGTGAGTGCCTCTCCAGGGGCTCTGTGGTGTCAGCTGCCCTGTTTGGGGGTAATCCATGGGATTTTGGGGTGTTTCTCCTCAGGGGAAGAAGGTGGATGGTGCTGCCAATGCCTACGCCATCAACGTGTCCCAGAAGAGAAAGTACAGGTGTGTGTCCCCCTGCTTTGGGATGGAGAGAGGAGTTTGGTGAGGTAGCTGTGGCCACTGTCTCACCCTGATCCAGCTTCCAGGGAAAGCGGAAATTTGGTGAGGTTTAGGCTCAAAAGCAGAGGTGAGAACTCTCCAGATCCCCTGGGAATGGGGAAATCAGGAGGATGAGGAGTGAGGAGCACCTTAGGAACAGCTGGGATGTGCCCAGTGAGGCCTGGGCAGGACCAGAGCAGAGGGAAGTGACCCTGCTCACCCCAAAAACCACCCAGATTGTCAATTCTGCTCCCTTTCTGATGGCACGCGGGCTCCTCTGCAGCAGCTCCTCGCTGGGAGCCTTCCTGCCCTCCTTTTGCTCAAATCCCTGGGGAATTGGGTTCGTGTGTGGGTTCCCTGTGGCCTCCCCTGGGTGTTCTTGTCCCGATTTCCCCAGATTTGAGGTTGACTCTGGCTCCATCCTTGCCCAGGCAATACATGAACAGAAAAGGAGGATTCAACAGGCCCCTGGATTTCATCGCCTGACACTGGCACAGGCTCCCACCACGGAAGGATTTCTCTTCCCTGCACTCTCCTGGGTGGCTCCCGTGCTGGATTCCAGTGGAATTTGGGTTATTCCTAACAAATTCCACATCCAGAGCTGCCATGAGTTCCCAGATATTTGTTTGTTGTTTTTTTTTACAACAAAGGTCAGTTTCTGGCTGGGATTTTTGCTGTGTTCTCCCTGGGTTTGGTTTGTTTCCCTGTTAATAAAACCCCAGATGTATTTTTTCCTTTAATTTTTATTATTCAGAGATAAAGCAGGGCCTGCATTCCCCCTCCCACAAATCCGTGGGGTTGACACAGATTTTGGGGCTGGGAGCCCCCAGGGGGGCAGTGGGATCTGGGGTGCTCCTGGTTTTGGGAGGGGATTTGGGTGCTCTGAGCCCTGCCCGGGGTTGGGGGTGGTTCTTGATTTGGGGGTCCCAAGGTGCTCCCTGCACAGGGGGGCCGTGCCCGGGGGTGTCACTACCCTGGCGTGGGGGTCCCTCCCAAGGAGGGTGCCTGCTTGGAGGGGGGGTTGGTGGTCCTGGCTCCGTGGGGGTGTTTGTCCCTGTCTCGGGGGTCCCTGTCCCCATCCCGGGGTCCCGGTCTCTGTCCCTGTCCCCATCCGGGGGTTCTCTGTCCGGGTGTCCCTGTCTGGGGGTCTCTGTCTCTGTCCCTGTCCCTGCTTACGTTGCTCAACGTAGCCGAGGCCCCGCCCCCTCCCCCGTCCGGGCTCGCCATTGGCTGAGCGGCAGGAAGTGAGTCAGGGCAGAGCGTGCGGCCAGCGGGGCGGGGCCGGTCGTGTGGGCGGGGCCCCGCCGGGGAGGGTCGGGCCAATGGCAGGAGGGCGTGGCGCTCTCGTCCAATAGCAGCAAGCGGGGGGCGTGTCCTCAGCCGCGGCCACGCTCCCTCTCCGCCGCTCGTGGAAGCGCTGGGCGGGGCCTCCCCCTCACCCTCCAATCAGCGTCGGGGCCAGGCGGGGCCTTTCTTAGCCTCCACCAATGAGCGGCGTTGGGGGCGTGGCGCGCGCGGGGTCTGGCGGAGCGGCGCTCGGGGCGGGCAGAGGCCGCCGTTCCCCCCCCGTCGCCGGTCGCGGCCCGTCCTGGCCCCGCCATGGCCGCCCCCCCCCGCCTCGGCATCCAGATGCTGCTGGAGGCCGCCGAGTTCCTGGAGCGGCGGGAGCGAGGTACCCCCCGCGGTGCCCCCCGCTGTGCCCCCGGCGGCGCCCCCGGCCGGGCCCCGCCGTGACCCGCGCCCGCCGTTGTGTCTCCGCAGAAGCCGAGCACGGTTA
>JAWWMN010000077.1:255489-270863 GCA_035047745.1 Catamblyrhynchus diadema | reverse complement strand
TGCTGGCTGTGCCGCTCGCTGGTGGCGCGGGTCGAGGCCGCGGTGCCGGTGGGCTCGGTGGCGGCGGCGGTGGCCGGGCTGTGCCGGGCGCTGCCGCTGCCGGTGGCCGGGGCCTGCCAGTGCCTGGCCGAGCGCTACGCGGCGCTGGCCCTCGAGGGGCTGCTGGGCCGCCTGGGGCCGCGCCTGCTCTGCCGCCTCTTCCTGGCCTGCAGCAGCAGCGGGGACAGCGGGGACAGCGAGCACGAGGGGACGCTGCCACCGCCCCGGGTGCTGGAGGCCATCGTGGTGCGGCTGGCAGACTGTGTCAGGGAGGAGGTGAGGGGGGACACGGGGGGGAATGGTCCCCAGGAGGTGACAGGGCACCCCAGGGTGGCACAACACTGAGGGGACACGTCCGGGAGTGTCACAGCCCTGGGTGTCGCGGTCCCCGGGAGCCATGCCAGGGACACAAACGCTGGTGCAGCCCCAAAGGGACACATCCGGAGTGTCACAGTCCTTGGGGACACATTCTGGGCTGTCACAGTCCTTGGGGACACATCCTGAGTGTCACAGTCCTGTCACCCCTGGGGACACACTGAGCTCCCCAGCCAGCACCACCCTCTCTCCAGAGCACAGTGCCAGAGTGCACAAGGCACAGCCTGGGGAGGGGTCCTGGGGGTGCCCCCACCCTTGGGGGAGCCCCTCATGGCTGTGTCCCCCCCCAGGACCCCAAAGGCGCCATTGTCCCTGCGCTGTCCCTGTCCCTGGGCCCCTGTGCCCTGGGCCCCATCTTCTGGTGCTCAGGCCCGGAGGCGGCGCGGCGCTGCCAGGTGAGTGGGGACAGGGGGGACACAGGGGACAGGGGGGGCTGCCATCCCCTGCACCCCCGACTGACCCCCGGGCCCCCTCCAGGCCCTGCAGCACTGCAAGGATCACGTATGGCTCTAGGGGGGCACCAGGACCCCCCAGCTTTGCCCAATAAAGCTTGGATGCAGCTCTGCCTCAGCGTTTGGGGTTTGGGGGCCTGATGAGGGCTGGGGGGGTCACAAGAAGCTGCAGAAACCACAACCCCCCCCCCCCCAAACGCAAAGAACAGATGAGGTGAAAGTGAGTTACAAAAATAGTGGGTGGCATTTACTGGGATGTATACACCTCCAGGGGGGACTGGGGGTGGCCCCAGGTGGGTGTTGGGTGTCCCTGCGAGTCTCTGGGTGTCCATGGGACAGCTTGGGGTGCTCCTAAAGGGGTCTCAGGGTACCCCTGGGGGGCTGGGGATACCCCCGAGAGGGAGCTGGGGGTGTCCCCAGGGGGTTTTGGGTGTCCCCAAGGCTCTCAGGCGCCTTGTTGTTGATTCGTCTCGTCCTCCTCGCGTCGCTTCCAGATCTGCAGAGAGCAGGAGGGAGTTGGGGGGCACAGGAGATGTTTGGGGGTGTCAGGGGACATTGAGGGGGTGTCACAGCACATTCTGGGGGTCCCCCCTCACCTGGATGTAGGCCTCGGACAGGGTGATCATCTGGGGCAGGATGTCGGTCACCTGCAGGTCCTGCAGCTCGTACCACTTCCCTGTGCCCTGCCAGGACCCGGGAGGGGACGGGGTGACTCACGGGGGTCCCCGTGGCCCCCCCCAGCCCCCCGGGGAGGGGACACTCACGTGGTGCAGGACGTGGATGCGGTAGGAGCCCTCTGAGGGCTTCCCGTCGTGCACGATGTTGGCGATGAGGTCGTAGGTGGTGTGGGAGTGCGCAGCCTGCACCTCCTCGGACAGGTACTCCCGCAGGTCCACGTTCCTGGGCACCCACAGCACCCTCAGGCACCCCCGCAGGGCTTCCTGTCCCTCCTGGACTGCTGCAGTGCCCCCAGATGCCCAACACACCCCTCATGTATCCACATCACCCCCCCTCCCCGATGTTACAAACTCCCCGACACCCCCAGGTGCCCAAAAACGCCCCCCGGGTGCCTTCAAACCCCTTTTTGATGCCTAAAAACCACTCAAAGCCCACCTGGATGCCTACAAAACCCCTCCAGATGCCCATATACCACCCTAGACACCTTCAAATCCCTGGACACTTCTACTCCCCTGGCCCAGGTGCTTCCAAAGCCCCTCTAGATGTTTCCAGCACCTCACAGGCATTTAAAATCCCCTCTAGATGCCTTTAACCGTCCCCAAGATACCCCCAATCTCCTCTTGGACACTTTTAACCCTCCCCACAAGCTCCCAGCCCCCCGAGCCCCCTCCCCAGTGCTCACGTGATGGGGAAGTTGACGATGGTGGGGTTCTTCTCCACGAAGAAGTTGTTCTTGGTGAAGCGCTTGATGCAGAAGATGAGGTAGGGCGGCAGGCGTGTCAGCTGGAAGCGCTTCAGGAAGTTCTCCTTGTAGGTCTTGTACTCCTTCTCGGTGCTGCCGTTGAACTTGGCCAGGATGCTGAACAGGGGCACCTGGGGGATGATCAGCTGCTCCTTCTCGTCCTTGTAGAGCGGTGCCGTGGGCAGGTCCAGGGTCAGGTACAGGAACGTGGACTCCACCATGCGCTCCTGGTACTCGCTGTTCTGTAGGAGCTGCGCCTTCTCCTCGGCGGGCTGGGGGCACCCCGTGGGGCACAGAGCAGCCCCGAGGGGCACATCAGACCCGTGGGGCACATCAGCCCCCCTGGACACATCAGCTCTGCTGGATCCATCACACCCCAACCAGACCCAACACCCCCCTTGGACCCAGCACCCTCATTGGATCTATCAGCCCCCTGGACCCCACATCCCCACTGGACACATCAGTCCCACTGGACCCATCACCCCTCCTTGGATCCATCCCCCCCCACTGGACCCAAACCCCCCTTGGATCCATCCGCCCTCCTTGGACCCATCACCCCCCACTGGACCCAACACTCCCCTTAGACCCAAAACCCCCCCTTGGATCCATCAGCCCCACTGGACACATCCCCCCACTGGACCTTCCCACCACTCATTTGACCTTGCCACCCCCACTAGACCCTAAAACCCCTTTGTTGAACCCAAAGGCCCCCCACCATACCCCAACGTCCCCGCCCAATCCTCATTTAACCCCATCACACTCCTCATTTGACCCAGACCCCATGTCAGAACCCCACCACTCCCAAACTGCCCCCCACTAGACCCCATCACCCCCCATCTGACCCTGACACCCCCTTTTCTGACCCTGCCATTCCCACAGTATCCCAACTCCCCCAGTTCCCCAGCTCCCCCCCTAGATCCCATTGGACACTGGCACCCCACACTGCACCCCAAAACCCAGCACTGCCCACCATACCCACACCACACCCCAAGATCCCCCATTCCCCCCAGTCCCACCAGGTCAGGGTGTGGCAGCTTCTTGGTGAAGATGCGCATGGAGCCCTGGAACACGTCGGTGACGATGGCTGGGGGGACAAGGGGGGGCTCAGTGGGGGCACTGCAGCCCCCGAGAGCCCCCCCAGGACCTCCCTCCACTCACTCTTCTTCTTCCTCTTGGTGCCGCCCAGTGCTGCGTGCAGCGCGTTCAGGAACCAGGACAGGAACTCCACCCCATCCCCTGCAACAGCACAGCTGGAGCTGAGCCTGGATCCTGCTGGCTCTGCCCCTGAACCCAGAGCCCCCAGACCCAGCCCTGCACCCCCAAATCCAAAGGCCCCCAGGCCCAGCTCTTCCCCTCAAACCCAGCTCTGCCCCCCAGCCCTGCACCCCCCAAAGCCCACCCTGCTTGGTGATCTGGAAGTTCTTCTTGCTGCAGAGCACCACGGCCTGCAGCATCTCGTGGGGGGACACGTGTGCCTTGAAGTTGCGGGGGTTCCAGAGCTTCCTCATGAGCTCCCCGAAGCGCTGCACCAGCAGGAACATGATGTCCCCAGGCGGGCGCTGGATGCACCGGTAGTTCTCCTCCTCCAGGAAGTAATTCCTCAGGGGGGGCACGTTGGACAGGGCCTGGGGGCAGAGCAGGGGGGGTTCAGCCCCGGGACCCCCATAGGAGGGGAGCTGGGGGGGTTTGGGGCAGACCCTGCACTGCTGTGAGTGGGGAATCCCAGAAAAGTGTGAGCTGGAAAGGATCCAGACATGGGGATGGTCCCTGTTGGCCCCACAGAGGGGTTTGGGGCAGACCCTGCACAGCCATGGGTGCAAGGATAGGATCCAGAGGTGGAGACAATGCCTGCCAGCCCCACAGAGGGGTTTGGGGCAGACTTGGCACTGCCGTGAGTGGAGAATTCCAGAAGACTCAGAGCTGGAAAGGATCCAGAGGTGGGGAGGATCCCTGCTGGCCCCACAGAGGGGTTTGGGGAGCCTGGTTTTAACCCTGGTGTCACCTGGAGCACAGCGTTGGCGTAGTCGTTGGCCTTGATGTTGTTGAGCCCCACGATGCCAGGCAGGTATGTGGTGCCATCGTAGGCCCGGGACAGCTTGGCCTGCTTGTCCAGGTGGGCGATGTGCTGGGCTGTGAACGTGGGCTTCAGCACGTACTGTGGGGGGGGAGAGCCCTCAGAGCTGGGGACCCCAGCCTGAGCCCCTCAGAGACAGGGGGACCCCAGCCTGAGCCCCTCAGAGCTGGGACAGATCTCATCCCAAACCCCTCAGATCCCCCCCCAAGCCCCCCAGCTCCTCACGGTGATGTCCTCGAGGGAGGAGTCGATGATCTCGTAGTTGTCGGGCAGGCAGTAGAACTTGAGCGTGTGCAGGTTGAGGAACACGTGGTGGCTCAGCTGCACGCTGTGGATGTAGGCGTGCGACTTCAGCCCGCGGCCTGCGGGGACATGGGCACCGCCATGGCACCGGGCACCGGGGGTGGCACCGGGCACGTCACCGGGCACCGGAGATGGCACCGGGCACTGTGCCACAGGCAGGGGCACAGAAAGGATCCCTGAGCACGTCTGGGGGGCTGGGCAATCTGGAGGGTCCCCGAGCTGTCCCAGCAGCCACCCTGCCCCTGGCTGTCCCCCATCACTCCTGGGTGTCCCCTGGCTGTCCCCACGCCCCAGCAGCCCCAGAGGGGGCTCTCACCCTGGAAGTACTTCCCGCAGACGAGGCAGGCGTAGACGTTGATGTGGGACAGGGAGATGGAGCAGAGCTTCTCAAAGTCGAAGTCCAGGACACTCCTGGGGGGACAGCGGTGTCAGGGGGATGGGGGCAGCGGGGGGGACCCCCAGGGACAGGGGCACCCCAAAGCAGCCCCATCACCCACTTGTTGATGGTGTCCAGGTAGGGGCAGTGCCGGCTGCGCTGGTCCTCGGGGTCGAATCGCCCATAACGCACTGGGGAGGGTGGGATGGTGTGAAAAGGGGGGCACAGGACCCCAAAAACAAGAGGATGATTCCCCCCTCCAGTCCCCCTCTGTGACACCTCCCCGGGGCTGAGCCCCAGATCCCCCCGGTGCCTCCAAACCCTGCCCAGAGCTGAGCTCAGGACCTCAGGACCGGTGACCCTGGTGACCCCCCGGCCCCAGAACCCCCCCAGACACCCCAATGTCCCCTGAGACACACCAGACCCCCCCTGACACCCCCAATGTCCCCCCACACCCTCAGTGTCCCCTCACAGCCCCCGTGTCCCCTCCAGACACCTTCAATGTCCCCTCACATCCCCTCAATGCCCCCCCAGAGCCCCTGTCCCCTCAGCCCTCCGGTCCCATCCGTTCCCCCCGGTCCCCACCGGCGGGCTCAGGCTCAGGGTCGGAGTCTCCATCCGGCTCCCGCTCCCTCTTCACCCGCACGGGCGCGGCGGGCCCGGCAGTACCGGAGCCCCCCCAGACGCTGCTCCCGGTGCCCGGTTCCCGCTTGACGCGCGCGAGATCCACCGGCAGCGCCTCCGCCTCCTCCCGCCGCGCGCGCTCCCGCTCCGCATCCCGCCGGCCCCGAGGGCGCTCCCCGTCGGCATCGCGGCGACTGCGGGAGGAGGCGCGGGCAGAGGCGCTGGCGGCGGAGGCCCCGCGGGGCTCCCGGGGCTCCCGGTCCCGCCGCCCGCGGCTCGACATGGCGGCGGCGTTGTGCGCGTGCGCGGGGTAAAATCGTCTGAGGTGCGCTGCGCATGCGCGGCCACCGCTCCGGGAAGAGGCGCTACTGCGCCTGCGCGCTGCGGCGCCCCCTGGCGGCTGCAGCCGGGCCCGCGGGGCTTTTAAAGGCGCCGCGCCCCGGTACCGAGCCCCGGTACCGACCCGGCCGCCGGTACCGGGATGGAGGCGGCGCCGGCCACAGCGGCGGCCCCGGGCTGGCGCTGCCGGCCGGGGGGACGGCTGGACATGAGCCACGGCTTCGTGCGGCACATCCGCCGCAACCAGCTCGCCAGGTACCGGCACCGGCCCGGCCCTCCCGGGACCCCCATCCCCGGTGCTCCCGGTCCCCCTCACCCGCTAATCTCGCTGTCCCGCCGGTGCCAGGGACGCGTATGACCGCGCCGTGCGGCAGGCGCGGGGCCGAGCGCGGACGAGGCTGACACCGGGCCCGGCGCGGCCCCGGCGGCCCGACCAGCAGGTGTACCGGCCGCACCGGGGCGGTGAGCGGGGACACCGGGGGGAACGGGGGGAACCGGGGGACCTGGGCCCAACCAGCAGGTGTACCGGCCATACCGGGGCAGTGAGCGGGGACACCGGGGGAACCGGGGGAACCGGGCCCGACCAGCAGGTGTACCGGCCGCACCGGGGCAGTGAGCGGGAACCGGGGATACCGGGGGAACCGGGCCCGACCCGCAGGTGTACCGGCCGCACCAGGGCGGTGAGCGGGAACCGGGGATACCGGGGGAACCGGGAGGACCGAGGGAACCGGGCCCGACCAGCAGGTGTACCGGCCGCACCGGGGCGGCGGTGAGCGGAGAACACCGTGAGGAACCGGGAGGGAACCGGGGATGGGGATGGGGATGGGAATGGGAACACCGGGTTGGGGACCCCCGGGAATGGGACTCCCGAGGATTGGGGACCCCCGGGGATGGGGACACTGGGGTTGGGCTCACCCGGGGTTTGGGGCCCCCCGGTGGTGCCGGTGGCCCCGCTGAGGCGGTGCCGGTGCCGCAGGCGGGCCCGGGGGCGATGCCAGCGCGGGGCCCCCCCCCGAGGGCAGCAGGGCCCCCCCGGAACCGGCGCGGGGGCCGCGGCTCTTCTGCCTCGAGTACGAGGGGGACGACGGGCGGGTGACGGCCGTGATCGTGCACCAGGTGCAGCACCGGGAACGGGGAACGGGGAACGGGATGGGGGGGCTGAGGGGATGGGGGTGCTCGTGGGACGGGGCTGCCCGGGATGGGGTGCCCAGGGCGGGGGTGCCCATGGGGCAGGGGGTGCCACAGGTCTCAGCTGCCGTGGGGTGCTGTTGGGGGGGGTCCCATGGGACAGGGGGGTCTCCTGGGGGGTCCATGGGAACAGTGGGGGTGCCATGGGGGTTGCCATGGGGCAGTGGGGGTGTCGTGGTGGGGTCTCTGGGGACAGTGGGGGCTCCCCATGGGGTGCCCAGGGAGAGTGAGGCTGCCCTGGGAGGTCTGTGGGACAGTGGGGGCTCCCCAGGGACAGTGGGGATGCCTTGGGGGGATCCATGGGGCAGTGGGGGTGCCCTGGGGGGTCTGTGGGGCAGTGGGGGTGCCCTGAGGGTTCCCCGGGGACAGTGGGGTCACCCCATGGGCTCCCCGGGGTGCGGGGCCACAGCAGGCTCCTTTACCTGGTGACACGGGTGACACGATGGCACCCGCAGGGGGACAGCGCCGAGGAGGTGACCCGGCGGGTGTGTGCCCGCAGCCCCCTGGAGCCCCCCCTGCGCAGGGCCCTGTGCCAGCGCGTGCAGGACGAGCTCAGCAAGCGCCGGGGCACGGGGTGACACTGCTGCCATGCCCCTGGGCACTGCCACCCCCCCCGGGCATTGCCACCCCCCCGGGACCGGTGCCATCCCCCCCCAGTGTCAATAAAGGTGCTGCGAGGCTCCGGTGTCCCTCACTGCTCGGGGAAACTGAGGCACGGGGTGTGGGGGGGGGAGGAGTGACGCAGCCCCTGGGTCCCCAAGTGTCACATTGCCACCTGTCCCCTTCAGCAGCCCAGGTGGGGTGGCCCCTGCAGTGACACTGGCTGCCAGGCCCTTCCCAGGTGCCACCATGTCCCCTCCCTGGAGTGCCCAGAGTCCCCTCCCCGGGTGCCATTGTGTCCCCAGGGTCCCCTCTGTGTCCCTTCCTGCCCCTGGCCAGGTTGGTGGCACCCGGGGCCAAGGCCAGGTGTGCCCAGGGTGTCCCCAGGGCGGGTCCTGTGGGTTGTGGGGTGTCCCCAGGGTGGGTTGTGGGGTTTATTTGTTATTTCAGGGCCTTTTGTTGTTGCGGGGTCACCCTGGAGCTCACCCCACTGGTCTGTTTTTGTGGGGTCTTCCCAAAGAGCTCTTGGTATTTATTTGTTGTAGGGTCTCTCCAAACCAGATCCTGGTGTTTATTTATTGTAGCGTCACCTCAAAACAGATCTTGGTGTTTTTTATTGGAGGGTCTCCCCAAGAGTCCATCCTGCTGGTTTGTTCTTGTGGGGTGTCTTTGTACCAGATTCTGGATTCCTAGTTCTTGTAGGGTCATCCCAAAACAGATCCTGGGGTTTATTTATTGTAGGGTCATCCCAAAACAGATCCTGGTGTTTATTTATTGTAAGGTCTCTCCAAAGCAGATCCTGATATTTATTTATTTATTGTAGGGCCATCCCAAAGCAGATCCTGGTGTTTATTGTAGGGTCTCCCCGAAGTCCATCCTCCTGGTTTGGGATCTCAGGTCTCCCCAAAGAGCTCCTGTGCTTGCTGTGGTGTTTCCCTCGGGTGGGGCTGGCTGGGTTTTTGTTGTAGGGTCTCTTCAGAGCAGATTTTGCAGTTTATTGGTTGTGGGGTCTCTTGGGGGATGTCCCACTGGTTTGTTAGTGTCATTGCTGGGTGACAATATTGTCTGTTGTCACTGTAGGTGTCCCCAAAAGCCCTGCTGTTTCTTTGCCATTTATTTATTGTCCCTTGTGGTCCCTCGGGCTCTGTCCTCACAGGGTCCCCGCAGTGCTGGGGGGGGGCTTGGTGCCCCCGAGCGGGGTGGGGACAGTGCTGGTGACAGTCCCGGGCGATGACCGTGCCAGGGCCAGCGCCAGGGCCAGCGCCAGGATGAAGAGGAGGAGGAGGCCGAGGCCGAGGGCCACCAGGTGCCACCGCCGGTGTCTCCTGCGCTGGTGCCGCGTCACCGTGCGCGTGGTGCGGGTGAAGGCCTCGCTCTGGGGGGACAGAGGGGACCGGGACAGTGCCAGGGGCTGCACAGGGGACAGCAGGGGACAGGGACAGTGCCAGGGGCTGCTAAGGGTACAGGGGACAGTGTCACGGGCTGCACAGGGGCTGGGGGGACATGTGGGGACAGACAGACACCCCCCAGCCCCTCTGCAGCCCTGGAGCCTCTCCTCCCCAGGCTGGGTGTCCCCACAGTGTCCCCAGTCCCTGTGTGCCCCCACAGTGTCCCCAAGCTCTGGGTGTCCCCCAGCCCCTGTGTGCCCCCACAGTGTCCCCAAGCTCTGGGTGTCCCCCAGCCCGTGTGCCCCCACAGTGTCCCCAAGCTCTGGGTGTCCCCAAGCTCTAGGTGTCCCCCAGCCCCTGTGTGCCCCCACAGTGTCCCCAAGCTCTGGGTGTCCCCCAGCCCCTGTGTGCCCCTACAGTGTCCCCAAGCTCTGGGTGTCCCCCCGTGTCCCACCGCCTGTCGCAGGTCCTGGGCCCGGCTCTGCAGCTGCTCCAGGTGTCCCTCCCGCTCCAGCGCCTTGGCCACGTTCTGTCGCATCAGCTCCGCCACCTCCTCGGCCTCGCGCTGGCACCGCTCCAGCCCCGCCTGGGGACATCGGGGACAATGTGGGGACACCGTGGGGACACGGGCGGAGCACCGGGGATGTGGGCACTCCGGCCAAGGGGACACGGAGGGGACACGGGGACACCGAGGGCATGGGCACCGTGAGGAACGGGGACAGGGGAACGTGGGGACACCAACCCACGGGGACGGGGCCTGCGGGGACATGGGGACACCGGGAACCACCCTGGGGACAGAGCCTGACATGGGGACGCGGGCAGCGCAGGGACAATGGCACCGCGAGGGGGACACGCACGGAGCTCGGGGACAGGAAACCGTGGGGACGGGGCCACCGGGGGATGGGGCAGGGGGGGACACCGGGGCACGGGGACACCGGAGGATGGGGACCGGGGGGACACGGGCACTGCGGCGACACTGGCACCACAGGGGACACGCGGGGCCGCGACACGCAGGGACACGCGGGGCCACTCAGGGACACGGAAAGTCCCGCGCGGGCCACCTCCCACCGCCCCGGGGACCGCGTCCCTCCCTTCGGCAGGGAGAGCCCGGGGGCGGACGGGCACCGGCACCGCCACCGGGACAGGCACCGGTACCGGGGGATCCCGAGCCCGGCGGCTCTCGTGGCCCCGAGCCCGCTGTGCCCCGAGCAAAGCGAAAGCGAAAGCGGCGGCCGGGACTCACCATGGTCCCGGTACCGCGGGCCGGGCTCGGTGCCGCTACCGGTGCGCCCGTTCCTGTACCCGTCCCGCCTCGGGCCCCAGCGGCCGCCCCCGCCGGGAGGGACCGGGACCGCCCCCCCGCCACCCTCGAGTGGCCGCATCCCGGGACGGGGCTCCCCGGGACCCCCACTGCCCCCCTCTCCATGTCCCCCTGTCCCCATGACCCTTCAGCCCCCTTGTCCCCATGTCCCCTCTGTCCCCATGATGTCCCTGCAGCCCCCTGTCCCCATGTCCCCCCTGTCCCCATGTCCCCATGTCCCCAGGACTCCTCTACACGTGTCCTTGGCACTGCCCTCTCCCCCAGGAAAGGGACCCCACACCCCACCCATGTCGGTGTCCCCATGTCCCTGCAGATGTGGGGCCACACCAGGACCCCGTGTCCAGGTCCCTGGGGACCCCCCATGTCCCTGTCCCTGTCCCTCCCCTTCCCCCCGTCCCCAGCCTCCAAGGGTGGCAGTGCCACCACAGTGTCCTTTGTCCCTCGGTGCCTGGCACGGCACAAACACCCCCCCACACACACACATCCCTTCATGCCAGTGTCCCCACACGTGTCCCCCCCCTCGTGACCCCACGTGAGTGTCCCCACATCACTGGGGCCTGTGTCCCCCCATATTCCTGTGTCCCTGTGCCTGTCACCTCCATGTGCCCATGCCTGTGTCCCCCCATGTCCCCCCACATCCCCATGCTGATCTCACCATGTTCACCTGTGTCTCCCATGTCCCCTCGTGTCCTCCGATGTCCCCATGCCCATCTCACCACCTGTGTTCCCCCCCATGTCCCCTCCCATGTTCAGAGCAAGCAGCTCTGAAGCAGATGAGCCCCCTCTTGCCTGTTGAAGTGTTGGATAAATCAAAGATAAACCTTCAAGGTCCCTTCCCACCCAAACCATTCCGTGATTCTTTGCCCTGGAGGCAAGGGTGCACCTGTCACCACATTTCTCTTCACAGAGAAAAGCAAGGCACAATTCTTCCCAAGAATATTTCTGGGATTCATATTCTCTGAACCTCAGGGGAAGGAAAAACAATTCTTATCTCATTTGCTGTGCCTGTGTTTGTGCCAAAGTAGAATGCAACGGGGAGATTGTTTACCCAAAGTGATGGTGTTTTGTTTCCTTGGCCTGTCAGGGCCAGGTGTGTGTGTGTGTCAGGACTGTTGGGTGACAGTCACGAGTTGTGTGCAGGGTTGAGTACTTGGCAGATTCAGTTTAGATGTAATGTAATATAGTATAATAAAGTAATTAATTAGCCTTCTGATAAGGCAGAATGCATATTGGAAATATTTGCACATATGATATTAAAGGACACACGAACCACCTTTCCGTGAGACAAAGACACAAGACTTGGCCCATCCCTAACTTAGGACACAGCTAAAAAATAATAGATAAAATATTTTTTAACCTATTTTTGAAGAACTCTCTAAAACTAATGGCAGATGATATAGCTATTTTATCTGGCAAGCTTCCATGCAAAATTTCCTGCTGATGCTGGCTCAGACAGATGGAGATTTGGGAGGAGGGGGAAGAACAAAGTGCCACAGGGCTTTATTGGATGAGCCTTGAAAGGTTTCTGCAAGCTTCTGTTGCAAGGTTGATGAACCTTGTGTTTGTTAACTTCAGTTTTGCTCAGTGTTTTAACCCTGCTTTATCTCCTGTGGTCCAGATGACACATTTACACATCTTTAGAAAATTCAGTGGGATGCTCTTCAAACAACATGTGACTTTGCACCAGTGAGGGCAGAGACTTGATGGTTTTACCTCAATCTATAGTTTTTCAATATTGCTATAGAAAGTGCTTTTCTGTGAAACGTCTACTTTGGTTAGATCATGCAAATTTAGTGCTGACTGGTACTTCCATATGATGAAGAGTAAGAATAACTCAGGAATGTCTTATCATTTGTCTCTGCGCTGGTCAGAAATGGTAATTTGAGCTCCAATCTGTAGAAATTTAGCAAAAGAAGTTGGACACTCAGAGGATAAAAATAGAAAAAAATGCTTTGGAAGGATTTTTCCTTGCTAGTGAGTGAGTTTCTACCTGTAGGAGCATCAGGGGGTAGCACAGTCGGGATGGACAGAGACAAGAGATCTCTGAAGCCAGGTCGTGGAACTTGGGGTTTATTGCAAAGGGCCTGGGGGCAGGGCCCTGCCGGGATTTGGGGTTTATTGCAAAGGCCCTGGGGGCAGGGCCCTGCCGGGAGCTGCCAGCCACAGCTCGGAGCAGGCCTGAGGAGGGCAGGGACCAACGGGATGGCAAAGGCGGGGATGGCGGGAGCGGTGGGAGGGGCCGCGAGGCCCGGGGGCGTGGCTGGGGCCGGGGGGCGGGGCGGCAGGGGTCAGCGAGCCTGCGGGTACCGAAACCGTGGGGTCCGACGGGGAGGGGGAGTCGTACCCGTTCTGGACTCGCGGCAGGAGCAGAGCTCGGCGGGGCACCTGATGCGGGCATCCCCCTTGCAGCAAAGAGCTCAACCAGCGCCCTGCAAGCCGGGACCAGCTCCGCGGCAGCCAGATCCCAGCGGGAGATACTATTAAAGAGCTTAATTCCCACTGTGTCCCAAAAGTCTCTTTACGACAGTGCTGTTTTACGGCACCTTTTACGACAGTCGCGCTTCACGGCAGTTTTACGACAGTCACACTTTACGATATATTTTACGACAGAGGCGCTTTGCGGCTGCTTTTACGACAGTCGGGCTTTACGGAGCCTTTTATGGCAGTCACGCTTTACGGCGCCTTTAACGACAGTCGCGCTTTACGGCAGTCGCGCTTTACGGTAGTTTTTACCTCCAGCCTTTGGTGACACCCTGCAGCCCCCAGACCTTGTCCCGGCCTGTTTTATTTGGGTCTTGTCCTGCTGCTCCCTCCTGCTGCACAGGTGGGCGCTGGGTGGGGCAGGGGGCGTGGCAGGGGCGGGGAAAAGGGGGCATGGTGAAATTTGGGGTCTGGGTAGGTGGGCGGGGCTGTAGGGGGGACCCCGGTGCTGCCCCTTTTGGCACCCCAAGGGCAGCCAGGGCCCCCGGTGCTGGCCGCTGTTCTGGGAGAATTTAGTGCGGTTTTGGGACTTTAAGACTTTTCTGATGTTTTGCGAGTTGTTTTTTCTGTTGTTGTGACATTTGGGTGTTCTGGAGCATGCGTGCAGGTGGCAGCAAGGCTGGGCCAGGTGACGCAGGTGACACACAGGTGACACACAGGTGATGCAGGTAACAAAGGTGACACATGTGACACACAGGTGACACAGGTACCCCAAAACCCTCCCTGCCTGGGAGAGCCCCTCTGCAGAATTCCTGGCGTTATCCCGGTAAAACAAACCCTGGGAATTCCACAGACCCGGCTGGACAGGCTGGGCTGTGCTCCACACCCCACCACCCACAACCCCAAATTCCAGGAGGCTGCAGCTGCTCCGGGCTGCATTTCACAAATGCAGGACCCCAAACCCCCCTAAAATCCCTCAAAGCCCCCCAAAATCCTTCACACACCTCCGAGAGTCCCACAGGCCACTCCCAAAACCACCACACCACCGAAAATGCTCAAATTCCCCTGAGGATCCCCTCAAAATCCCCCAAAGCCTTCTCCACCCCCAAAACCCCCACATCCCCCCCAAAAAATGAGTCTGAGGCGGTTCCAAAGCTCAGTGGCCACTTTATAAAAAGGGGGGGCTCGGGGGCCCCCCCGTATCAACATATGTACAGGGGAGAGGGGCATGTACAGGTATTTACACCCCCCGGGGGTATTTACAGAGCTGGGGGGGAGGGGAGGCCCGGGGGAGGGGCTGGGGGGAGGGGCAGACCCCCCCCTCACATCCCCCCCTACTCTCAGCAGGGTCCCGCCCACCCCCCCCCCAGACATGCCCCGAGTTTCTACAAGAAACAGCCAAAAAAAAAGGGAGGAAAAGAGCCTTTTTCGGGGGGGAGAGGGGCAGTGACATCACCGTGATGATGTCATCGTGATGTCATGGTGACGTCATCACGGGCACTGGCGGTAGGGGGGAGGGGCAGCGACGTCACGGCCATTGGGGGAGGGGTTGATGGTGACGGTGTCCCCAGGGCGTGGCCACACCAATGACATCATCGATGGTGGCCCCTGAGGTCAGCAGGGGTGGCCAAAGGTCACCCAGGGTGTCCCCTCTGGTCACCCACAGTGGCCTTGGGCCAACGGTGGTGGCCACGGTGGCCAAAGGGCAGCTCCTGGCATCCTTGGGTCAGTGGTGGCCCCTCAGGGCAACCCTGGTGGCCAAACTGTGATCAAGGGCCAATTTTGGCAGTCACACACCGACCACGGTGGCCAAAAGTCAACCATAGTGATTGAAGGACAATGGTGGCAGCCAAACAGTGGCCAAAAGCCAACTCTGGTGGCCAAACTGATGGAAGGCCAATTGTGGCACCCAACCACTGACCCTGGTGGCCAAACCCCAACGGTGGACGCCCCAAGCCGACCCTGGCACCCAACCCTGACCCGCGCCGGCCCGGGCCAGCAGCCGGCCCCAGTTGGGCCAGCTGGGCTATAGCTGGGCTATAGCTGGGCCAGTTGGGCTGGCTAGGCTGTAGCTGGGCATGCTGGGCTAGTTGAGGGTGCCGCGGCAGCTCTCGGTGCGGCACAGGCACGGGATCTTGGTGTCCTCGATGGGGAACTTGTAGTCGTAGGTGATCTCCTCGTTGACGCCAATGGGCTGCTTGGAGTAGATGACAATCTTCTTCTGCGCCTCGATGGTGATCACCTTGGCGTAGCAGTTGGGCTGGGGGAGGCACAGCAGGGTCAGCCCCGACCCCAGAAACGCCCTGGTCCTCAAAACCCTCCAGGTACCCTCAATAGTCCTCAAAACCCTCCAAGTACCCTCAATAGCCCTAAAAACCCCTCCAGGTACCCTCAATAGTCCTCAAAACCCCTCCAGGTACCCTCAATAGCCCTAAAAACCCTCCAGGTACCCTC
>JAWWMN010000077.1:228801-241021 GCA_035047745.1 Catamblyrhynchus diadema | reverse complement strand
CCCCTCCCTCCCTACCCGCCCCTCCTCCGACCTCCGCCATCTTGCGCAGACCGGCGTCGCCATTGTGCGACCTCGGGCCTGCGGGCACAGACCCCGGCCCGGCCCGGCCCCTGCCCCGGTCACAACCGGTCCCGCGGCTACCCCAGGCGCTGCGGTGCGGCGGGGCGCGCCTGAGCCCGGGCACGGCCCTGATGGTGGCCTCGGCCGTCAGGGCCACTTGACGCCTGATGCAACCGGCGCCCAGTGTTGCCAGTGCAGGAGCCGGCCCGGCTGCGGCTGCCACCGCCTCCGGGCCCGGCTCGGAGCACCCCTGTATCCAGCTGCTACATCCGGGGCTCGGTGGGAGCTTGGGCAGGACCCATGTGAGCAGCACAGCGGGACAGCCAGGACTGACAGAGCCTGAGAGTCACAGACGGACAGACGGCCCGGAGGGATGGAGATGTGGCCCCTACACAGCCAGACTCGTCTGACAAACACGCACACTCCCAATTGCTGCCCGCTCGCACCCCCGGCCCGGGGACGGATGGACACACAGATACCGTTCAGATGGGCGGGACGGACACACAAACACTCCTGTGTTGTGCCACGACAGACAGACACCTCCATGGCTGGACAGACGGACACAGCCGGCCATGTGCTCCCGGGAGGCAGGGCCTTGGGACACGCCTCACCCACCCAACATTTGCATAGTGGGAGGTGCTTGTCCCTTTCCGGTACCGGGGAGGCCCCGACGCCCCCTCCCACCCCACCACTGGAGACAGTCTGGATTTTTGTAAAAAATGGTTTATGGGTTCCATTTTTGTATAAAACGCGAGGGCAGCCGAGCCCCTCGCCCACCCCCAGCTGCCACCCCACAGCCCGCGGCGTGTCCTACTCAGAATCTAAACCCATCCCAATGCTTCCTCTACAGTCAATCCTCTATGCTCTTCCCTTCAACTATTCCTTAAAAAAATCCCTCGTGTCCCCGAGATGTTCCTGTGCCCAGGTACAGTACAATGACGGGGGGATCCGGTGCCGCGCTCCCTCTACGCTGTTTTCTGCTGTCCCTTCTTTCCAATCAGAGACTTGTGGATGTGGGGAATGACACCTGCAGAGAGGAGGGGAGAAATCCTGTGAAGCCACCTGCAGAATTCCCAAGAACTGCAAAAAACCCTCAATTCCCCATTTTGTGAATGTCAGGCAGATCCCCCTCAGTGTGAATCGAGGGAAGGAGCAAACCCGGGTGCTTATGCCAAATTCCCCTCCTTGCCACAATCCTTGTCAGGTTTCCCATGTCCCCTCCTTGCCACAATCCTTGTCTTGTTTTCCACGTTCCCCTTCTTGCCCCAATCCTTCTCTGGTTTCCCCCATTCTCTCCTTGCCCCAATCCCTGTCTGGTTTCCCCCGTTCTCTCCTTGCCCCAATCCCTGTCTGGTTTCCCCCGTTCTCTCCTTGCCCCAATTCCCCCCAGAAGGAGCAGGGAGCCAGGCCCACCTCCTCCGGCGATGGTGGCTTTGATCAGCGAGTCGAGCTCCTCATCGCCACGGATAGCCAGCTGCAGGTGCCGGGGCGTGATCCGCTTCACTTTGAGATCCTTGGACGCGTTCCCGGCCAGCTCCAGCACCTGCAGGAGGGCAGGAGTGGGTGGGAATGCTCGGGGCAGGGGGCTGCAGGGGCTGCAGAGGAAGGGGGGCCCTACCTCAGCGGTCAGGTACTCGAGGATGGCCGCGCTGTACACGGCCGCTGTGGCTCCCACACGCCCGTGGCTGGTGGTCCGAGTCTTCAGGTGCCTGTGGATGCGGCCCACTGGGAACTGGGGGGCAATTAGCGACCTCGTTAACACCCACAGCCCCTACAGTGTCCATATTTACACCCTGCACGGCTGATTTGGGTGCAACTCTCCAAACAGATCATAATCCAATTTATTTATTACTAGTTAATAGCTAATATTAATGTATGTTATAGTAACACATGATATTTTATGATATAGGTTGACATATTTTTATGATATATATTTATATATAAATCATATAAATATATATATAAAATATAAATATATATTTAGATATTTTTATTATATATATCTAATAAATTATAATTTACTAAAATGTCTATAAGTGTATATGTGTATATAAGTTATACCTTGCATAGCATAAAATAATTGTATTTTAATTATAATAATTATTAATTTTAAAATATAATAGTATAATAAAAAGTATAATTAAAATATCATAATATCTACTATATAATAATATAGTATATTGTCATATATAATAATATCATATAGAAATATTATATTATATTATAAATATTATAATATAAAATATATTATAAAACATTATAATATAAAATATTATAATAAAATATAATAATATCATACTTCTCCCAATTACCCCTCCCATCCCCTCTGTCCCACCTAACAGCAAACCCCCTCTGCAAGCCCCTCATGGCTCCATACCCCTCCCAGTGCCAAAACAGTCAGTTCCGACCCCAAAGCAGAGGCGTGGGGGCGCCCAGCACCCTGAGCATACCTGCAGCCCGGCCCTCTGGGAGCGCGACACAGCCTTGGCCTTGGCCTTGCCACTGTCCTTGCCCGCCTTGCCGCCAGCCTGGGGGAGAAAGGGGCCTGTTAATTCATCTAATCAGCCCCTGAATCCAAACAATCTCGTTAATTCTAAGCCAGAGGGACCTGCTGCAGGATAAGCTGGCAGCTCCCTGGCAACTCAGGGCCGCTCGAACCACGCGGATTCAAGGGGATAAACAAGGGAGGTTTTCAGGGTGCAGCAGCTGCTCCCTCACTCAGGGGTCTCATCGTGCTGCCACTACTCCCAGTATTTTTCAGAAAATGCCAAATGAGGGGGAAACAGCCCAAAATCCCATTGTTGAGTTGTGAATCCAGTTTGTTTTCAGATTGGATTTCTCCACATGCTGACACTGGGCAGGGCACTGTTCCTGCACATGGGAATGTGAATCCTGTGGGATTCAGGGGTAATTCCCCTCCTACTCCAGAGTGGGAAATCACCAGGAGCCCCAGAAATGGTGGATTTAATGAAAACCACGTTGGGAGCAGTGGAAATGCCAAAGCCAAGAGTTTGGGAGTTGCTGAGTAACAAGGAAGAGAGAACGGGCTCTCCCATCCGCTGCCAGGAAATCCACGGATTCCAGGGATATGGGAAGTCCCTATGACATCATTAATCACTAATGAGAGCTCTTCCTAATGAAGGTGAGAGCCCTGGGTGACGCAGGAAAGCAGAGGGAGCTGTACCCTCCCCGTGGGAAAGACGTCAGCAACCCAAAATCTGCTCCAGGTAAAAAAAAAAACAGGGATAAGAACCCCCAAAACCAAGTTTTCCAGCCCACAGAAAGACAAGGGAGCTTGTAAACACTCTGGATATTCACAATCCCTGTTTTTCTAGAATATATTGATCCCACAATCCCCATCCCCTCTAAAAAGGAGGAATTTTGGCTCATGGAGAGGGAGCTGAAAGGATTCAGACACGCCAAGAGAGCAAGTGGAGCACGTTAATCTTTAAAATAAGATGCTGGTTAACCTGGGAATGTCCAAGATCTGGGTCCCATCCCATCCAGGTGGGAGTTAACACAAGGTTCAGTTCAAACATTGGAAAAAAAAATTAGTCACGAGGGGGCATTAATTAATCCCAAGGTGATTAAAGCAAGCAGAGGGCGCCGGGTGAGGCCATGGGGGACCCAGCAAATCCCCTCCGTAGGAGTTACTTTCATCAGGAGAAAACACTGCTGCATCAAACCGCTGAACTCAAGGGGGGTGTTTTGGGGGTGGAAAGGGAGATTTATGGGAAAGGAAGGGGGAGGCAAGGGGGATTTGTGGATATTTCCTTGCTCCAGGAATAACAAGCAGCGTTGGGAAAAGCACTGGCTGTTCCCACTGCGGGCTTTTATCAGCCAGCTGTGAATTTCCCACTGCCCCAGCAGGTTTTCCAGCTCGGAGCTGCCTGCCTGAGACATTTCCACAGGGGGGTTGACTACCAAGAGCAAGAAAAGTCTGGCCGCGAAAATCCCGAGGTTTGTCCCGATGGGAAGTTCCCCCAGCCCAGGTGCCTCCTGCTCCCCATGGGAAATCATCCCACTCGTGCTGGGAGTGAGGGTTCCCGGACTCCTCCCTCCTGAGGGGGCAATCCCCAGCAATTCTCTCCTCACCCTCGGGCTTGGGACAACCCTTGTGGCATCTCCATCCCTGCTCTCCACCACAGCCCCTCGCTGGGAGCACATTCCCGACCTAAATCCTCCCTGGCTCTGACCCGCTGGCTTCTTCACGGCAGGCAAACTTTTTTTTTTCTTTTCTTATTGCTTCAAACAGGATAAAACCCCTGCAAGCAGCAACTTCTTATCTCGTGCCGCACATTCCCAGACATCCCCGAGCACAAGTTCTTGGCGGCAGCCGGAGTTGCATAACCCAACGGTGTTTCCATTACCGCGGAGGGACTGGGACCCTCACCGCCGGCTCCGGAGTCCCCAGCGAACTCACCTGTGGATCCCCAGAACCCCCCAAGCCCCCTGCGCACCCACAGAATCTCTCCCGTGGATCTTCGGAGAACGACAGAACCCCCGCGGCTGCACAGAACCGCCCGAGCCCCCTGCAAACCCACAGAACCCGCCTATGGAACCGCAGAACGCTCCCGCTGACCCACGGAACTTCCTCACTGACCCTGCCGATCCACGGAACCCCGTAACCCACATCCCCCTGCCCGCCTTGGCTGACAGCTCCACACTCGGCTGAGCCCATTCCCCCTGCGGGCCCACAGGAACGGGGCACCGGGCAGAATAAACTCCCCGTTTCTCCCCCCGGACCGGGCCGTTTCCCCGGGAAGCGGACCGAGATGTGTCCGCGTAACCCCGGAGGAGACGCCGGGCGGTTGACAGAGCCAGCTCGGGCTCCTCGATCGACGTTTCCCTCACGACAGCCGCTTCCTGCCGTCCAACCACCCCACAACAGGCACCAACCGCGGCCGAGGAGACCCCGGCCGCCACCGCGCCGCTCTGACAGCGCGGGACGGCACCAGCGGGGCCGGGTTTGGAGGGCAGGACAAACCCCCTGCCCCGGAACCAGGCGGCAGCGGGCAGGGGGCACCGGGGCAGCACCGGGCCGGACCCAAGGTCACGGACCGGGGCCCGGCCCCCTCCCCCCGCCCGGCCTGCGCTGACAGCGGCGCCCATTGGCGGCCCCACAGGGCCCGGCTCTGCTCGGCCGAGCTGTCCTGGCCGGCCCCCCGAGTCCCGAGCCGCACTGCTGCCCCTGCCCTCACCATGGTACCACCGCCGCCGTCCGAACCCCAAAGCCACCGCCGCGCCCGACCCGCCTCAGGAGCCGCCAGACAATGACCCGCCCGGGCGGGGGCGGCGGGCCGCGCCGCGTCGCCACCAATCACCGCCTCCCATACTAGTTTGAACATCCCGCGGTGCCCAATGGGCGAGCCGCTTCTTTTCCCGTCCATCGCTGGCTCCGCCCAGCGGCTCGTTTAACGGCTGTGTTGCCTTTGCACACGGCACGCAGCGGGGTGAGGGCGGGGCGCGCTCGCGTCGGTGACGTCACCTCCCGGCGAATAGCAATAACGAACGCCGCGATGATAGGCGGGGTTATGATGATTGACAGATGAATAAGCCAATTGAAAGTGGGTGCTGTTTCCCGCCCATTCCATGGCTCCGCCCCGGTTCGTGTTTGTGTGAGGGAAACGGGGGGGGGGGGCGGATCGTGAGGGGAGTGTGGGGGTTTGGTGGCTCCGGGGGCTTCGCTCCTCTGGCGGTGCTAGGGGCTGAGAGGGGAGCCCGCCCGGGGGTACCCGGGCCTGCCAGTGCCTCTAGTGCAGTACACACATAACCCGGCGCTGCCCCGTAGGATGAGTGAGGAGGGCAGCGGTCGTGAGGTAACACGGACCCCGCCGCCCCCGGGCCGGACTGGGGGCTGGGGCGGACCCCGAGAGGCCGGAGGGTCTGTCAGTGGTGACGGCGGTGTGGCCAAAAAGCCCAAAAATTCACGGCACAGTTGGGGGGAAGAGGGCCCCTTTTCCGAGCAAACATGTCACAGCGAATAAAACCTCAGTTCCTCATGAGGGGCCCCGTTCAGTGCCGAATGGAACCTGACTGTGGGGCGAGCTGAGCTCGTAAATGGAACCGGGGATTCGCCAGCGAGGGTCGGTGCCAGGGCAGCGGCTCGGAGCTGGTGGCCCCGCACAGCACAGCCCTGCCCTGGCTGGGGCCGGAGCCCGGGCCCCTCAGCCCGGCTGCCCCCGGTGCGGCCGCTGCCATGGGGTGTCCTTCCGGCCGGGCCTCAGCTTCCCTCCAGCAGCGGGCGGGGTGGAGAGCCCCGCACCGTCCCCGCTCCCCGCCGCACCGCCGGAGGGCTCCGGTCCCTCCACCCCGCTCCGCCCGGGGGAGGCGGCACCTGTTCCTGCTCCCCCCGGCCGTCCCGGTGCCAGTTTCCCTGCACTGGACAGGGGCGAGGCGGCCCGCGCCCCTCGCTGCAGCTGCCGGGGTGCTCAGGGCGGCCTCCAGTTCCCCTCCCTGCCCCGGTTGCACCGCGGCCGAGGCACGGGCTGGGAGGAGCAGGAGGAGGAGGATGACGAAGGCCCTCCCCGGGGTGCCTGCCCTGCCCCGTCAGTTTCCCCAGCACCGGGCAGGGGGCACCGCGCATCCCCCGCAGCTGCCGGGGAGGCTCAGGGTGCGCCCACCCCTCATGCCGCAGCTGTTCCCGCACCCCGGGAGTGCCGCACCTGCCCCGGGCAGCAACTGCCGCGGGCTGCGCCCCCCCCGGGCTCCATCCAGGGCCCCCCGGCTGTCCCCGGGGCCCCTCCAGCTGTCCCCAGCTCCCCCCGATCCCCGGGGCCAGCCGGGGGGGGCCGCAGCAGCTGCGGGGTGCGATGGGGCCGGGGATGGGGCCGGAGGAGCCGCTCCCCCGGCCGCGGGGATATGCGGGCCGCGGGCTCGGCACGGGGAGGAGCCGCGGGGCGGGCGGGGGTCGCGGCGGGCCCTGGTGGCGGTGACAGCGATGGCGGTGACGGCGGCTCATGCGCAGGCGGTCCCCGCGTGTCCTCAGATGAGCCCGAGCCCGCAGGGAGCCGCAGCGCGGGGGGCGGGGGCTGCGGCAGCGCCGGTGGGGACACGGCACGGGCACGGCCGGGACACGGCACAGCGCCCCGGGCACCGCGTCGTGATGGCACGGCCGTGGGATGGCACGCGCAACTGACACACGGCACGCAGGCACGTGCGTGGCACGCGACGCTTTCACATCTGTGCACACGCACCTGCCTGAGCCACGGCACACACACCACACGCGGGCCACGCCAAACCCTGCCAGCCTTACACCCGCACACAGCAGGCAGCCATGTGATGGCACAATGCCGTATACTCACTTTACACACACCTTACACACGGAGCCATGTGCTGGCACGCACATCTCACACACACCCACACATACGTTCTGCTGTGCACACACCACGAGCTGTGACACACCATGCCTACGCCACACCAAGCCTCCTCCCTCCCCACCCTGCTGGTACCACACACCCCCTGCTCCCCTGAGTCAGGCGATCCCCTCAGGACACCCCACGTTCTGCCTGTGCCTTCAGGACATCCTGCATGTCCCTGCAATGCCAAAGGGTGACCACCCCACCCCTCACCACCAGCTCCACCCTGCAGGGCCCCCCACCGCACCCCCAAGGAGCAAGTCGGGCCCGGGCTGGTTTTCATTCACTTTTCCGCATACTTTATTTGTTACAAACATACAATTCTTTAAATATAGACTGTAAAACTCCATTTGCAAAAATCTGCTACGTCAGGAGTGCTCGGAGCAGGAGGAGTTCATCGCATCGGCCTCGTCTGCGCTAGTGGTAACACCCAGGACCTGCCTCCGGCCCCTGGAGCCGCCCCGCCGGCCGCAGGGAAGGGACACGGGGGCCCCGGCCCCCCCGGCCGCCTAAAGTGCAGGTTTGCTTTAGTTTTTGTTTTTCTTTCATTAAAAAAATAACAGGAATAAAACTTTCTTTTTTTTTCTCTTTTCGGCAAAGGGACGTCATGGTGAGCGCTCGGGGAGGGAGGCGGCGCTCCCGGGATCTGCTGCTCCGAGGAGGATCCGCTGCTCGGAGGAGGATCCAACATTCATGGGATCCAGTTCTCAGGGGATCCAACTCTCCGAGGAGGATCTGCTGCTTGGAGAAGAACCCAGCTCGAAGAGGAGGGTCTAGTGTTTGGAGGATCCAAGTCTCAGAGGATCCAGCTCTTGGAGGATCCAACTTGGAGGAGGATCTGGCTCCTGGAGGTGGATCTAGCACTCAGAGAAGGATCTGGTGCTCAGAGGATCCAACTCTTGGAGGATCCACTTCTTGAACGATCCAGCTCTCGAAGGAGGATCGGGCACTCAGAGGATCCAGCTTTCGGAGGATGCCATTCTTGGAGGACCCAGCTGTCAGCGAATCCAACTCTGGGAGCGCATGGCTCTTGGAGGAGGATGCAGTGCTCTCCCCACCGATGCTGTCCCAGCCCCGTGGCTGGGCTGCCCCGTGTCTGGAGCCACTCTCAGCCGCTGCTCTGAGGCCAGAGCCCCAGGGTGGGATGGGGCTGCAGGCCGTGCCGTGCCGTGCTCCTCCCCAGCCGTCCCGCCCGGATCTGGCTGCTCCCGCCAACGCCCAGCCCAGGCTCCGCATGGCTTGGCCCCGGCAACGCTGGCTCTACCGGCTCCGCGAGGATGAGGAGGGCGAGGAGGGCGAGGGCCGCGCCCTGCAGGAACATCTGGGAGCATCCACGGAGCCCACACTGGGAATACCTGCTGAGCTCCGCGGTGCACCACCCTGCCTACCCCCAGTGCTCCCTCAGCTGCTCTTTTAAAATCTTTTCCAGTTTTTTTTGCGATTTTTTTCCACATTTTGCTTTTTTTATGAGAGGCCAGTGAGGGGCTGGGTTGGTTTTGTCACCAACATGAGGAGCCATGGCGAGGCCCCCCAAGCCAACCCCCACTGCCCCCAAATCGCCTGAAAACAAGGCAGGAGAAGCCGAATTTTCTTTGTATTTTTTAGGGCAAAAAGAACTTAAGCTGTTTGAACTTGCCCTGGAAGCACCACCTGCTCCAGACCCAGCCATTTGGGGTATTTTCCAGTGGGTTTTGGGGCGCTGCACAAGACTTCCAATATTCTGTCTGTACAGCCATCATTGCGCTCTCCATCAGCCCTTCTGGGGCAGCAAAGCTGGAAGTACCAGGAATTCGGGATATTTTTCCCCCTATTTGTGGTTTAAAAATAAAAATTAAAAAGAAAAAAAAAGCAATTTGCCCATTTTCTACAGAATTCAACCCAAAACCCCACCGAATCTGAGCTATGTACACACAGCCATGTCTATACACACAGAGATGGGAAGGGGGCTCAGGGGAGATGCTGGCGTTGTCCCGCTTTCCTGGGAAATACCCAACGCCTCCTGGGGGGCTCCAAGAGAAAAAAAACCCCAAAACTGCCCCCCAAGACCCCCTCCCCAATGGCTGCTCCCCTCGCTCCAGCTGGCACCTCAAATCCCCTTTTTCCCCTATCTTATCTCATTTTGGCTGGTTTTTTCCGCTGTCTTCCCCTGACGTGCTCTGCTCTTCCCACCCAAATGGAGCTGTGGGAGGTTGTGTCCATGGATCCAGCGCTTCTCTGGCCAGGAAAGGCTCCCTGGGCCAACGCCGGGAGCTGATTTTTTGGGTTTATTACTGGATTTTGGTGGTTTTGCCTTTTTTTTGTTTCCTCTTCCATGTATTTCTAGCCAGCTCCTCAGAGCTGGGCTGGGCCAGCAGCAATTCCGCCACTCTCCCAGAGTAGAAATAAGGCTAAATCACCGCAATTCAGCCAAAAGAAAGAAACCCAAAGGAATATATATATATTTATATATATATATATATATATATATCTCATCCTCTTCAAAAATAAAAGGAGAGGTCCCGCGGCTGGACGCCGGTGAGTCCCGCGGAGCTGGGAGCGGTTTTCCCCCCAAATCCGTCGTCGCCGTCATGGTTTATGGATTTTTCTCCGTGGCAAAGAACACAGGACCAGGAGGATGGGTGGATACAGCAGGAATTCACCGGAAAGAGCTGCCTGAGGGTACAAAATACAGTACAGGACACATCGGCCATCAAGGAAGGACTATTGCTCCCAAGTGAGTGAGTGAGGGATCCGGGTCCTTTGCGACGGAGAAGGCTTAAAAACGGGATAAACGGAAGAAATTCGCTTTAAAAATCCCTTTAAAAAGAGCGACGGCAGCGGGAGCGGCGGGAGCAGCGGGATGGGGCCGGGGGCCGGCCAGACGGACGGATGGACAGCGGCGTGGGGGGTCCCCCAGGGGTCTGCGGCCGTTCCTCACTTCCCAATAAATACGGAGAGAGGGAGATGCCGGATCCGTGGTAATAAATTAAGGAGGCAGCTGATTGGGCTCCCAAAAATGGATTAAAAGGAAAAAAAAAAGAAAAGTCCTAGAAGTGGTGAAACCGTTGGAGAAGAAGAGGCAAAACTTTGGAATGAGAGCGATGGAGTTCAGAGTTATGGGAAAACGGGGTGAAAAACCGGAATTCTGTACAGGGCAGGACTGAGCCGAGGGAGTGAAAAAGAATTAAAAAAAAAAAAAAAGACTATTTGAGAGTGGAAAAATGTGTTTAATAGGAGGTGGCTGGAGGGACCAGGCGGCGCCAGGGCCGAGCCCAGGGGGGCAAAAAAAGACAAAAG
This sequence comes from Catamblyrhynchus diadema, assembly GCA_035047745.1. Lineage (NCBI taxonomy): Eukaryota > Metazoa > Chordata > Aves > Passeriformes > Thraupidae > Catamblyrhynchus > Catamblyrhynchus diadema. Next base: position 230,327 of record JAWWMN010000077.1, on the reverse strand, counting down.
GAGGCAAAAAATAACAATAAATCTCCAAAATCCACCCCCAAGGTGCCGGGACCGGGCGTGGCCACGGATTTGGGGCCGGAAAATCCAATTTGGGTGAAGGCAAGGGGCGGATTCTGGCGGGTCCTGGTGAAACGGGGCCAGAGGCGCCTTATTTGGAGAGAAGGGGAAGATGGTTCGCCCCGTCGAGTTTTTCCTTGTGCTTTGTGCCGGCGCCTCCCCCTTCCCGGCGGGAAACGGGGAGGGGGGAAAAACGGTCAGAAATCGGCAAAACCGAGGAAATCTTCCCTAATTGCCAGGGAGCCGCCAGCTCGGGGCGGGTTCGAGTTCGGGCGCCTGGAGTTTGCAGTTTGCATCCCGAAAAAAAAAACCCAAAAAACCAAAAAGAACACCCCCCCCAAAAAAAATGGAAAGAGGAGGAAAGGGGAAAAAAAAAAAAAAAGGAAAATTAAGGGAAAATCACAAGCCGAGGGAACGGCCGTTGGTCCAAGGTGCCTCCGCTGCCCCCGGCGGTGCCGCCGCCGCTCGGCTCCGGGGCCCTCGCATGCTGGTTTTGATAGGGGGGCACCGGGAGGGGAGGGGGCTGTGGGGGACCCCCTGCCCCCCCCCCCAAAGCAGCGAGTCCTGGGGTCCGGGGGTCCCATGGTGGGAGCCGGGGAGGGGCCGGGGGGGCCGCGGCACGGTCGGGCCGGTTTCTCTCTCTCCGGTGGCGGCAGGAGGGGGGCTCGGGGGCTCGGGGACCCCCGTGCCCCACCGCTGCTGGGGGGGGGCTCGGGGACCCCTTCGTCCCGTTGCTGGGAGCGGGGACCCGGGGGGTTTGGGGACCCCTTCACCCCGTCGCTGGGAGGGGGAAGGGGGGCTCAGGGACCCCTCTGCCCCGTCGCTGGGAGGGGGGATCGGGGACCCGTTCGCCCCGGGGCTCGGAGGGGGTGGTGGGGGGCCGGCGTCGGGGTCGAGGGCTGGGGGGATCGGCTCAGTCGTCGTCCACGTCGTCGCCGTCGGAGTCGTCACCGGCGCCGCTGCCGCTGCCGGGTCCCGGCGGGCCGGCGCGCCGGTCGTAGAGCTTGTCCCGCTGGCGCTCCTGGATGTCGCGCATCTCCTCGGCGTAGCGGCAGAAGGCGCCGCCGAACTTGGCCCAGGCCTTGTAGGGAACAGTGATGGCGTTGCGGTAGGACGGCTTCACCTCGCTGACCCGCAGGAACACCCCGTACTTGTTGCAGCCCACGTCGAAGAAGAAGCGCTTGGAGTCCACGGTGATGGACGTGCCCTCGGGCAGCTCCCCGTAGAGCCCCCCGCCGCCCGGGCCGCCGCCGCCAGGGCCGCCCAGCTCGTCCTCCTCGCCGCCGTAGTCGTCGATGAGCTTGGCCAGGGCGTCGCGGAACTCGATGAGGCCCTGAGCGGGCAGCGCGATGGTCTGGCCGCTCTGCAGCCCGGGGGGGCCTCCCGCGAACCCCCCCGGGCCGCCGGGGCCGCGGTTCACGGTCTGGCGGATGCGCAGGAAGCGCCCGCGCTGGTTCTCCTTCAGGTCC
>JAWWMN010000077.1:211641-228344 GCA_035047745.1 Catamblyrhynchus diadema | reverse complement strand
CTCTTCCGATCTGCCGCCCGCTTCCGGCCCCGCTGCGACACCGCTGACGTCACCGCCGCACCGCCGCCGTCACGTGCGCCGGGGGCCCCGCCCGCCGCGTCCCCGCGCGCCCCCGGCGAAGCTCCGCCCCCTCGGCAGGCCACGCCCCGAAGCCCCCTCCCCACCAATTCCATCGCTCCGAGTCCCGCCCCCAGCTGTCCGTCAACGCGGCCACGCCTTCCATTGGTCGCGGGGCCCGGGCCCCTCACCGCAGCCCCCTCCCCTCCATTGAGCGCAGCGCTCTGCTGCCCGACTGTCAATCACGGCCATCGCTGGCTCCTATTGGCCAACGGGTCCCAGGGCCCCGCCCCCCCCTCGGCTGTCAGTCACGGGCGCTAACCACTCCTAGTGGTCCTTGAGGCCACGCCCCCACCTCCTCCCTTCATTGAGTGCAGATTCCCGCCCTTCCCTGCTGTCAATCACAGCATCCCACAGCCCCCATTGGCCCGTGTTGTCCAAAGCCCCACCCCCAACTGTCTCTCACCGTTAGCTCAGCCCCCACTGGCCAGTGAGACTCACAGCTCCGCCCCCTCCGGCTGAGGGTGCATGACGTCATGGCCAGTCAGCGTGACATCATCGATGACATCATGGCTGGTCAGTGGCACTGGGGCCACACTTCAGACGGGCAAACTCCAACCTCTGCCCTGAGCTGGGCCTGGAGGGCAGAACCCACCAGAACCCTCCAGAACCTCCTGGAAACCACCACAACCTGCCAGAACCCACCCTGATCCCAGGTCGGGGTGAGCTGCCAAGGGGAATCCTTGAGTCAGGGCCACAGCCACCCCTAAGAGACACCCTGGGACCACACAGGGTCTTTGGGGATCACCTGGGAACCTTCAGGGACCTCCTGAGGCCACCTGGGAACCTTCAGGAGCCTTCAGGGACCTCCCGTGGATCCTCTGGGGAATCTCCTGGACCCAGGTGGGCTCTCCCCAGTCCCCCCCACGAAATGCAGCCCCCAGTGCTCGGCAGGACAGGTGCCCTGGGACCCTCCTGGGTGACACCCGTGGGACAGGCCAGCACATGTCCAAGGGGACAAACGGCCCTGGGAGGGTCCCCTGATCTGACCAGGAGGGTGTGGGACCCAATCCAGCCCCCTCAGTGCTTAGGGGCTCTTTTGGGAGCCCAAAGGGAACAAAGCCACCACGGGACCTACTTGGTGTCCACCCCCCCGAGTCCCCAGGGCAGAGGGACAATGAGATGGGGTCCCCCCACCCCAAATTCTGCCCCTAGGCCACGGTGTCCCCCTCAGACCCCCCCGGACCCCTCCCCAGCCACAGTGACACCCCCAGCACAGACACAGCCAGGCTCTCCACACAAACTCTTTATGGGGGGACTTGGGGGGTCCAACAGAGCCCCAGGGAGGGAGGGAGGGGGCCCCCAGCCCCACAGTGGGGCAGCTCAGTTTGGGGGGATTTGGGGGTCCTGGAGCCCCCTCAGTGGGGGATCAGTCCGGGGGGATTTGGGGGGCCCCTGGCCGAACAGTTTGGGGAGATTTGGGGGTCCCCCAGCCCCTCAGTGGGGCAGCTCGTGGGGGATCAGTTTGTAGTGGGCACCGCAGGAGGGGCAGCGCTGGGCCTCGCCCTTGTGCAGCCAGAACCAAACCACGTAGCTGTTGTCCTCCTCACCTGGGGGGACAGGGACAGCATGGGACACACGGACAGGGACAGAGGGACAGAGGGACATGCATGGGATGGGGACAGAGGGACAGGGACAGAGAGACATGCATGGGATGGGGACAGAGGGACGGGGACAGAGGGACATGCATGGGATGGGGACAGAGGGACGGGGGACAGGGACAGTGTGGGACAGAGCACAAGGACAGAAGGGGACGGACAAATGGACAAGAGACAGGAATGGACACACGAACACGGTGGACAGGCACGGGTGGGAGGATGGACACACAGACAGGAAAGGGACAGACACACAGATACAGGGATGGACAGACAGATGGACAGTTAAAGGACAAGCACATGGACACGGGGACAGACGGACACACGGACATGAGCACAGGACAGATGGACACGGGGATGGTCAGACGCATGGACACAGGGATGGACAGACACACGGACAGGATCAGGAGCACTCACAGACGCAGCCCACGATGCGCTTGTTGGACACTGAGGGCACGAGGTTGGGATCCTCCTTGGTGCCCGCGTAGCGCTTGGGCCGGAACATGCTGTACGGATCCTGGGGGCAGGGCAGAACACCCCGGGCTGTGAGACCCCCAGAGCCCCCCAGAACCCCCCGAGGGCAGCCTGGCCCCGCGAACCCCAAACCTGGCATCCCCAGCTGCACCCCGAGACCCTGTGTGCCTGAGACTCCCCCAAATCTGAGACTCCAGCCCCAGACCCTGCCACCCTCAAAGGACACCACAACTGGAACATCCCCCCCAGATGACCCCGCCACCCCCCAAACCTCAGGAACCCCCAGATCTCTTCACCGCTGGCCCCTCTGACCCCACTCCTGCCAAGGGCACCGGAACCCTGAAATAACCCGAGCGCCCCGCCACGCCCTGAGCCCCCCCAGAGCACCCATCCGCCAATCTCTGCCCCTCCAAAGGCAGCCCCGGAGCCCCCGGCACCCCTCGGGCCACCCCCACCCTCTGGCTGACCCCCGCCCCAGTCCCACCGCGCTCCCCTGGCACTCACCAGCCCCTTGTTCGTGGCCTCCATCACCTTCCGCTCCATCCCAGTCGCCTGCTCCTCATCGCTGGCCAGGTTCCCTGCGGGGCTCCGTCACACCGGGGCTGCACACACCCCACCCCGCCCCGCTCCCCCCGCTGTTCCCCCCACTCCCCGCTCCCCCGTCCCCGCTCACCGGGCACGCCGAGCTGGCGGGCGGGCGCGGCGCGGGCGGAGGCCGCGGGCAGGAGCCGCAGGGCCGCGCTCACCCGCAGTAACCTTGAGGCCATGGCGGCGGGACTGGCGGCACTTCCGGCACGGGCGGAAGCGGAAGTGACGTTGGGCGGGACGGCGGGAGCGCCAGCTGTAGCGGCGCGGCAGCACCGGAGCCACGCCCACAACCACAGAGCCCCGCCCCTTATGGATGACCACGCCTCTGTGGATTACTCCGCCCCCCGTCGTGGTCCCGCCCCGTGGTGGCCACACCTTGTTGCGGCCCCGCCCCTGTGTGTGGCCCCGCCCCCGGTGCGGGCCCGGTGGTCCCGGCGGGCGGGGTTGAGATTTTGGATGGGAGAGGGGCCCCCCGATGGGACAGGAACACTGTGGGGGACAGGGACACTGTGGGGACAGGGACACTGTGGGGACACAGACAGTGTGGGGGGACAGGGACACTGTGGGGACACGGACAGTGTGGGGGGACAGGGACACTGTGGGGACAGAGACACTGTGGGGACACGGACAGTGTGGGGGGACAGGGACAGTGTGGGGACAGGGACACAGTGGGGACACGGACAGTGTGGGGGGACAGGGACAGTGTGGGGGGACAGGGACACTGTGGGAACAGGGACACTGTGGGGGGACAGGGACAGTCCTGGGGACAGGGACAGTGGGGGGGACAGGGACATTGTGGGGGGACAGGGACAGTGGGGGGGACAGGGACACTGTGGGGGGACAGGACCAGCCCCTGGAGGTGACAGGGACAATGTGCCCCAGGCCCTGGGGATGGGACACGTCGAGATTTGGGGGGGACTGGGGATACCCTGGAGGTGACAGGGACACCCCGAGGGGACAGGCCCGATGTCCCCAGGGCTGCGGGGACAGCTGCGGGGAGCGGGGACAGCCCCTCCGCCCTCCCTCCGTGCCTCAGTTTCCCCTGCCCTCGCTGCTTACTCATCCCCATCGATCCCATCGATCCCCCCGGGCCCGGGGGGGCACTCAAGGACCTTTCTTCCCCCCAGTTTCGAGATCGCTCCGGCGGGACCCCCCCGGCGGTGACCCCAACCCCCGGGGGTGCTGCGGGGAGCGGGGGGAGCGGCCCTGGGTCCCCTCCCCACAAAAACCCCAAACTTTTGTGGGAAAGCGCAAAAACCCGCGGGGAGGGGAGGGTGCCAAGGGAGGAGGAGGAGAGGAGGAGAGGAGGAGAGGAGGGCAGGACGGGCACGGGCAGCACCGGCCCCGCGCTGCCGCAGGAGCCCCGCAGGGTTGGGGGCCCCCCCGGTGCCCCCGGTGCCCCCCGGGGCCATGGGCATCCAGGGCATGGAGCTGTGCGCCGTGGCCGTGGTCATCCTCCTCTTCATCGCCGTGCTCAAGCAGTTCGGCATCCTGGAGCCCATCTCTGCCGAAGGTACCCGCCCCCCCCCCGAGCCCAAATTAACGCTAATTAATGAATTAATGAGGGCTCGGCCCCAGTGCCCGGTGACCTCCCAGAGCAGAACCGGGTTTGGGTCTGGGGTCGTCTCGGGAGCGTTTGGGGGGAAGGACGAAGATTTGGGGCTGGGGGGAGCGGGCAGAGCCCCCAGACCCCCCTGCCGTGCCCTGGCCTGGGGCACCCCCAGAGCATCCCCAAAACACCCGGGATAGGGGCCCCCACCTAAAAGAACCAGGATGGGGACCCCCACCCCAAAACACCCGGGGAGAAAGGGACCCCCACCCCAGAGCTCTCCCCTCGCCCCATTAACCCCCAGGAACCGGCAATGGGGACCTCCGGTGACCGCCAAACCTTCCCAAGGAGGGCCGGGAGGGCTCCGAGCTGGCGCTGACCCCAACAAGCCCCCCGAGGTGGGGTTCACGACCCCACAGTGACCCCCAAAACCCCCTGAAATTGCACACCGGGGACCCCAAAACCCCTGAGATGGGACACAGGGACCCCCAAGGCCCCCCCAGGTCCCCCGAGACCCCTCACACCCCTCTGACAGCGCCTGGGAACGCTCGGGGCTCCCAAGCCCATCCCAGAATTGCTGAACGGCCCCGCAGGGGCTTCCCGGGCGGGAATTATTAATGAAGCATCATTTATTAATTACCTTGCGCCGGGCCGGGCGGGAGCGGCGGCGGCCAAGAGGCGGCTCGGGAACGTTCGGAGCCCCGGGAGTGCGGGGAAAGCCCCGGGACGCGACACCCGCGGGGCCACGGGGAGCTCCGGGGCTGCGGGGCCGTGGGGGAGAGTTTGGGGGGGAAGGGGGGTCCCTAAGGGGGTCTTTGCCCCGGGTCTGGGGTGCAGGGGGGGTCTCTAAGGGGGTCTTTGCCCCGAGGTGGATTTGGGGGCGAAGGGGGGTCTCTAAGGGGGTCCCTAAGGGGGTCTCTGCCCCCGGTCTCCCCCCGCAGACAGCGGCGATCCCGACGTGGAGCTGCCGACGGCCCGGCACCCGCCCGAGGGGCTGGAGCAGCTCCTGGCCCGCACCAAGTTCACCAAGACCGAGCTGCAGTCACTCTACCGAGGCTTCAAGAACGTGAGTCGGGGGTCCCGAGCCCCGAGCCCCCAAACCCGCGGGTCCCCGCGTTCTCGTGGTCACCGGCGCCGCTCCCCCGGCAGGAGTGTCCCAGCGGGCTCGTGGATGAGGAGACCTTCACGCTCATCTACTCGCGCTTCTTCCCGCACGGCGGTGAGTCGGGGGTCCCCGCAGCCCCGGGGACCCGGGGCAGTACCGGGAGCGGTACCGGGAGCGGTACCGGGAGTCACGGTCCGGTCCCGCAGACGCCAGCTCCTACGCGCACTTCTTGTTCGACGCCTTCGACGCCGACCGCAACGGGGCTCTGTGCTTCCAGGTGGGAATTCCGGGGGGGAACGGCCGTGCCAGCACCGTGATTCATCACATCCTCCCCCTCCTCCTCCTCCTCCTCTCCCCTCCCGGCTGTGGCCGGGTAAAAATAACGGGATCAATAGGGCTGAAATCCCCGGGGCGGCCCGGGATCGATGGGGCGGCGGCGGGGCCGGGGCGAGGGTGGGTGAGGGTCCCTCCCGCCGCCCCCCGGGCAGGATTTCGCCGTGGGGCTCTCGGTGCTGCTGCGGGGCACGGAGCAGCAGAAGCTCAAGTGGACGTTCGACCTCTACGACGTGAACAAGGACGGCTACGTCAGCAAGGAGGTGACACTGGGGGACAGCGGGGGTGGCGGGGTGGGGATAGGCGGGCGGGGGCTGCCAGCGCCCTGTGTCCCCCTCAGGACATGCTGGAGATCATGAAGTCCATCTATGCCATGATGGGCCAGCCTGCCCCGGGGCACAGCGCGCCCGCCCAGCACGTGGAGCTCTTCTTCCAGGTGAGACTGTCCCCAAAGTGTCCCCAAAGTGTCCCCAAGGTGTCCCCAGGGCCACCCCCGGGGCCGCCCCGCTGAGCCCCGGCCGCTCCCTTGCAGAAGATGGACAGGAATGGGGACGGCGTGGTGACCTTCGAGGAGTTCCTGGCCACCTGCCAGGAGGTGAGGGGCTCTGGGGGGCACCATCCTCATCCTCATTCTCATCCTCATCCTCCTCGTTCTGTTCCGGAATGACGCGCTCGGGGCATCAGGAGAGAGAGGGACACGGTGGGAGTGGGACAGGAGAAGCGCGGGATTTGGGGCTGGGAGAAGGATTTGGGCAGGCAGGAGGGCTGGGATGGGAAATGTGGGATGCTGGGGACAGGAGGGGACAGGAGGGAGATGGCAGAAGGGTGACAAGAGGAGGGGGCTCAGGAAGGGGCCGTGGGGTCTCTGCTCTCTCCTCCCCAGGACAAGGACATCATGAGCTCCATGCAGATCTTCCACAGTGTGCTCTAGACCCTGCTCCCCCCGGAGCTTTTCTGCTGTTTCAGACGAACAAGAGGCAGGAGAAGTCCAGCATGTGGCTCCCAGAGACGGGACAGGACAAGGACAAGGACAAGGACGACGTTGCCACCAGAGCCCCCGGGCACGGCACTGCCACCCCAGACTGACCCATTTTGGGGGGCTGAGCCCCCCTCGACACTGACCCCCCCCCGGCGGTGCAGGGACAGCACAAACCCGACCCCAGGGACATGGGGACCCTCGAGATGGGACCCCGGGTGTGGGGGTGTCCACATGGCAGCCGTTAGATGGAGCCCCCAACAGCGCCCCAAAGCACAGCCCCTGCTCCCCCAGCAGCGTGGGGAGGGGGATTTTATAAATAAACCAAACGGTGACGATTTAGGGGTGAAATGGAGTCAAGGGGGACGGAAGGGACGCGCGGTGTCCCGGTCCCTGTCCTGCTCTCGGGCCCTGCCCATGGCCCGGTCCCGTCTCCAATTCCCAGTCCCATTCTCATTCCCAGTCCCTGTCCTGCTCCCAGTCCTGTTCCAGTGCCTCTCCCAGTCCCTGTCCTTGTCCAGCTACCAGTCCAACTCCCATTGCCATTCCCAGTCCCAGTCCCGTTCCTGGTCCCGTTCCCATTCCCGTTGCCGGGGCCCCTCCCCTCAGCCCTCTCTTCTCATTGGCTCTCATTGAAATCTTGGCCACGCCCCCTGTGCTCTCCCATTGGGCAGTCCGAAGAGGGCGGGGTCTCGGAGTCTTTCAGGGGCGATGGCGTCACGTGACGTGACACGTGACGGGGCGGGGCCCGCAGCACTCCCTGGCGGAGCGGGGGAGGAACGGCGTGTGAGACCCCCGGGAACGGGGGGGATCCCTAAAAACGGGGGGGATCCCTGGGAACGGGGGAATGGCTGGGATCGGGGCTCTGTGGGAATGGGGGGGATATCCCCAAGATCAGGGGGATTCCCGGGATCGGGGGGGTCTGGGGGATATCCCCTTGGATCGGGGGCATTCCCGGGATCGGGGGAGTCTCTGGGAATGGGGGGATCCCTGGGATCGGGGGCACTCCCGGGATCGAGGCTCTGTGGGATAAATGTGGAGATCCCCGGGATCGAGGCTGGGCGGAACTCGGGGCTGGGGGCATTGTCGGGTCGGTGCAGGATCCCTTGGGATCGGACTGAGTCGGTGAGAAACGGGGGGGATCCCCCGGGTCTGGGTTTGGGCAGGACCAGGGGGATCCCTGGGATTGAGGGAATCGGGGCTGGGGGAACGTGCAGCGCATCCCCGGGACTGCGGGGGGTTCTGGGGGGTCCTCGGGGAGGGGGATCCATCCCGGGGAGGGGGATCCATCCCGGGGAGGGGGATTCACGCCGGGCCCGGTGCCGCAGGGGATGCGCGGGGCGCTGCGCCTGGTGCGGTTCCGGGGGGCCGCGGGCGGGGGGCCCCGGCTCGGGCTGGAGGAGGCGCCCGGGGGAGATCTGGTGGATCTGAGCACGGCCGAGCCGGAGCTGCCCCGGTCCATGCGGGAATTCCTGGAGCTCGGCCCCCGCGGGCTGGAGCTCGCCCAGAGGTGCGTGAGGACAACGGGGACCCCAGAGAAGGTGGGGGGCCACCAGCGGTGCGGGAGCCCCCAAAAGGAGAGGGAGCCCCAAAACGGGGGGGTATCCTCATGGATCCCCCCAGGAGGGGCCACCCAAATCTTCGTGCTGCTTTGGATGACGCCAAAGTGGGTCACCCCAACAGCCGGCCCCCCAAAAGGGTGGGAATTCCAAACCATGGGTGACCCCCATGATGTGTGACCTCCAAGAGAGCCTGACCCCAACGTGAGGTCCAAAAGGAGAGTCCCTAAAGCACAGCTGGGCCTCCTGGAGACCCCCAGGAGCACGTCCCCCGATCGGGGGGTGCCCCAAACGCCGCCCCGTGTCCCCGCAGGGCGCTGCAGTCAGGGCAGCACCGCGTGCCCCGGGGGGCTGCGCAGCTGCTGGCGCCCGTGGGGGACCCCCAGAAGGTGATCTGCGTGGGGCTCAACTACCACGACCACTGCCGCGAGCAGGCGGCCAAGGTCCCCAGGGAGCCCCTCATCTTCAGCAAGTTCCCCAGCGCCATCGCCGGGCCCTTCGATGACATCGTGCACCCCCAGGACACCAACGTGGGTAGCCGGTGTCCCCCCCCACGGGACAGCCCCCGGGATGGCCCTCCCAGCCCCCTCTGTCCCCGCAGGAGCTCGACTGGGAGGTGGAGCTGGCTGCCGTCATCGGCAAGAGGGGGCGGCACATCGAGGTACCCCCGGCCCCTCCCCGCCTCGGGGGCTCCCCAGGAGCGTCCCCTCTCAGTGTCCCCGCCTCGGGACCCCCCTGGCCGTGTCCCCCGTGACTGTCCCCACTGTCCCCAGGAGTCGGTGGCCCTGGAGCACGTGCTGGGTTTCACGGTGGCCAACGACGTGAGCGCCCGGGACTGGCAGAAGCGCAACGGGCGGCAGTGGCTGCTGAGCAAAACCTTCGACACCTTCTGTCCCCTGGGGCCGGCCATTGTCACCAGGGAGGCGGTGCCAGGTGCGACAGGGACACAGGGACGGGACCGTGACCCTTTCTCAGCCAGCACAGCCCCGTGCTCCCCGTTCCCCCGTGTTTTCCCCATGATGGGGGCACGCTGGCCCTGTCCCCATGTGCCCCGTGTCCCCTGCAGATGTGCACAACCTCTGGATCCGCTGCAGCGTCAACGGGCAGCGCATGCAGGACAGCAACACCCGGCACCTCATCTTCGGGGTGCCCGCCCTCGTGGCCTGGGTGTCCCGGTAGGAACGGGGGGCCCTGGGGACCCCCAGAGCCCCGGGGGCCGTGGCTGACACCCCCTGTGCCCCCAGGTTTGTGACACTGGTCCCTGGGGATGTCCTGCTGACGGGGACCCCCGCGGGAGTGGGGCTCTTTCGCAAACCGCCCGTTTTCCTGAAGGTGAGGGGAAATGGGGGCTCAGGGGAGACACGGGGACCCCAGTGGGGACAGGTGCCACCGCGTCCCTCCCTTGCAGCCCGGTGACGAGGTGCAGTGTGAGATTGAGGAGCTGGGCACCATCTGCAACAGGGTGGTGTGATGGTGGAGAGGAGCCCCAGGACCCACCTCCCCCCAGTGGGGTCAATAAATCCACGAGCCTCTGGTCTCTGTGTTTATGGGTCTGGGGGCTACAGCTGGGTGAACTGCTGGATGAAGGCTGCCAGCTTCTCCCGGTTGGAAGCAGACTGGAAAGGCTGGGAGAGCTGCAGGGCGGGTCCCGTGGGGGTCTGCAGCTCCTCCAGCACCTGGGGGGGGGGCAGGGAGGTCAGGACGGGAGGGAGGGAGCAGCAAAATGCTGGAGAGGGAGCCGGGGGAGCTGTGCTTACCCCCATGTCCTTGAAACTCTGCAGGGAGCTCAGGGCCAGGCTCCTGTCAGGATACCCTGTGGGGAGAGAGACGCCTGGGGAACCCCCAAATGCACCTCTCAAGGACCCTCAGCCTGGCTCGGGGGTCACTAAAGCAAGACCCCCCCCCCACTGTGACTCACCATCCTCATCCTCGGCCAGGAATTCCAGCAGTGCCTCCACGCAGTCCTGCTCTGCAGTGGGGAGGGGGGTCAGATCCCACCTCTGGGGCTGCAGCCGTGCCTCAGTGTCCCCAGGGAGTCCCAGGGGGTTCCCCAGGCTGGGGGGTCCTACCGGGCTGGGGCCAGGGCGGTCTCTGCAGGAACTCCACAGCGCGGCCGTAGGTCAGCAGCACGGGGCTCAGCAGGCGGCAGAGGAAGAGGAGGAAGCCGGGGAAGCCCTGGGGCTCTTGGAGCTGTGGGGGGTCACACGGCCACGTCTGGGGGACACCGCCCTCCCCCCAGCCTGGGGGGCAGGGGGGGACCCCCAGTACCTTGTAGCACTGCTTGGGGACGCCGTGCTCGCTGTCACTGTCGCTGTCATCCGTGAAGAAGCCCAGGGACTGTCCCCACCCGAGGTGCCGCGGGGCCACGTCACAGCGCCAGCACTCCCCTTCCGCCTGTGGGGACAGCAGTGCCACCCACCCTGCCCCTGTGCCCCAGGAGACGCCCTGGGGGGGGTCACCCACCTCCTCCTCCTCCAGCAGCCCCCCAAGGATAAGCTTGTCCAGGATGTCCAGGCTGTGGCAGTCGGGAGGCCGGCAGGGCTGGGGACACAGCGCAGGGGTGACAGGCCAGCCCTGTGTCCCCAGCAGGGCTGGGGGTGACGGGCCAGCCCCGTGTCCCCACCTGGAGCCCCAGCAGGGTGGGGGGCAGCAGCTGCAGCAGCTCCAGGATCTTGTGGACCAGCTCGTCCCGGCTCAGCACAATCCTGGTGAGGCTGGAGGGCGGCCCCAGGATGGGCAGCACCTCCAGCAGCAGGGCACGGATGGCACAGGCTGAGGGGACAGGGCTGGCACCAGTCCTAGAGTCACCAAATACCCCAGTGCCCCTGACCCCTGGCATCCCCACTCCTCAGTGTCAATAATGCCCTGCATGCCCAATTTCCCCAGTGCCCCTTACCCTGGTGACACTGAATCCCCAATGTCACCCATCTCCCAGGCATCACCCATCCACGCTGTCCCAAATCCCAATGTCACTGACAATATAAACAACACCCTGGTGTTCTCCAGACTGCAGCCATCACCCCTTCCCGGTGTCACCCATTCCCCCAGTGCCTCTGGGCCCTGGTGTCACCCATTCCCACACCATCCCTGCTCCCCGGTGCCACCGGTGTCACCTGTCCCCGCTCCCGGTGTCCCCACTCACCGCCCACGGCCTCCCCGGCCAGCTGGTGCCGGACCCCCCCTGCCAGGCATCCCAGCCGTGCCCGGGCCGAGGCCTGGGGGGGCTGCAGCAGGGGCTGCAGCAGGCGCAGGCTGTGCCCCAGCAGCGCCCGCAGCTGCCCCGAGAAGCCCACGGCCCGGCCCCGCAGCAGCAGCTGCTCCAGCAGCTCCGAGAAATCCCACATCAGCTGGGGCAGCAGCACCACCTGGGCACACGGGGGAGAGGGGATTCCCAGTGGGAATGCTGCTCTGAGGGCAGGGAGGGTGGAACCCAAACCCTTCTCCCACCTCCTGGTGCCTGTGCAGCAGCAGGGCTGCAGTGATTCCCACGGCCGTGACAGCAGAGCAGGCTCTGGAATCTGCAGTGGGGGAGAGGCACTCGTTATCCAGGGGGGATTTACCTATCCCCCATTCCTGAGCAGAGAATGCTATCCCAAGGGATGCAGGGTCCCCCCTCACCACTCAGCGCATGCAGCCCCAGCGCCGTCACCAAAAGCTCCTCTTCTGTCCCCAAAGTGGGACCCGAATTCCCCACGCTCCCCACTTCGAGCGGGCTGGGAGTCGGGATGAGAGGGGTGAGGAGAGAGCTGGGGGCAGAGATCCCAGGGGAAAGGGGAACGCTGCCCCCCAAGGGGCTCAGCTCCTCACCGCCTGCCCAGGATGGTGGGAAGCAGCAACTGCTCCGGGGGACTCCCTGTGAGGATGGGCCCCACCAGGTTGTTGTCCATAAATTCCTGGGGATGAGGGTGAAGGAGCCTGTGGGTGCTCACAGCCCTCAGCACCAGGAGCTCACCCTGGATCCCCAGGGCTGGGAGCAGCACAGACATCCCCAGGATGGATTCCAGATCCCCTCAGGCAGCCCAAACCCCACCAACACCCCAGGAAGGGTCTCCCAGTGCAGGGTGGATGCAGGGGATGGATCCACAGCTGGCGTACCCGTAGGGAGAAGGGCTGAGAGAAATCCACCTGGGCACAGCCACGGTGCTGGCAGCACAGGGCCTGGAACGCCGCCCGCAGACACGAGCCCAGCCCCAGGGGCTCGGGGGGCTGCCAGGACAGGGCATCCAGGGGTTAGTGGCAGACTGGGGGGATGCCACGCCCAGGGATGCCCCCAGAGATCTGGGCTATGCCTCTCCCTACGGATCTCCCCGGGGACTGAGGGGAGCAGCGTTTCCCAGAGGTTTTGGGGAACGCTGATCCCCGGGGGCAGTGCCAGGGATTTGGGGGAGCACTGCTGAGCCCCCTGAGCCCCTCTCACCGCTCCATCCTGCTCCAGCCTGCCCGGGGCCACGTCGTAGGCGATTCCCACCGGGACCAGCAGGACGTCGGGCACGGCCCCGTCGCGCAGCGCCCGCAGCAGGCGGAGCAGCCAGCGCCGGGCGGGCTCCGCCAGCCACAGGAATGCCGACGGCTCCTCCAGGAACAGCACCAGGGGCTGGCGGCTCCGCAGCACCTCCTGCACGTACTGGGGACACACCGGGGGTACTGGGAGCTGCCAGCACCTCCCCGAGGGCTCCAGGGGGATTTTTCAGAACCTACCACATCCAGCACGGCCCCAGGGAGCCCCTCATCCCGCTCACTCCATGTCGGGGCCATTCCTGAAGGCAGGAAAATCCCTCCAAGGCGTTGGAGCAGGGACCTGGCGAGGGAAAGACACCGTGGGCAGGCCCTGCATGGCCCTGGATCCCCTGGGAGCATCCCTGGTGCTGCCTTACCTCAGGCGAGGGCTGGTCCTGGTGCTCACGACCACCCTGGGCAGCCCCACGCCCTGGGACAGCAGGAGGAAGGAGAGCAGGGGCCCGTCCAGCGGGGACTGGTGGCTGCACAGGAACACCAGCGGCACCTCGGGCTGCAGGGGAGGCATCCCGGGGTGAATTCCTGGCGTTCCAGGGCCGGGGAGGGCCGGGCCGGGCTCCCTACCGTCCTGGCAGCTCGCAGCACCATCTCCAGCTGCCCCCGGTGCAGCTGCACGCCCAGGAACACACGGGTCAGGAGCTTGGGGAGCAGCCAGTGGCACAGCCTGCGGGAAAAATGGCAATGAGGAACTCTGCCAGGGACAGGGCTGCCCCAAACCCCCAAAATCCCTGCTCAAAACTCCCACTTTTATCACACGTGAAAGGCTGGGTGTGATGAGACATCCTCCTTTCCACTGGCAACCAGAGCTGCCACTGGGAATCCTGCATTCCCTCCATCTTCCTGTCCCACTTTGGGATCCCCAAATGCTCTTATTCCCAGGGGGATACCTGCCTTTTAACAGCTCAAAAGTACTCTTTATTCCCACTGGGTCAGACAGGCAATAAGGCCCCAAATTCCCAGCTGTCAGTGATGGGATGGGAAAAAGAAAAGTTTTCTCTGCTTCCATCCCTCCTGTGGGGTTTGGATTTTCCCACTCCAGCTCCTCAGAAGGAATTGAGGGAATGCCCCAGGAGCTAGAGAGGACCCTGAGGGCAGCCAGCCCTCAAATATCTCCTGAAATATGCCAGCACATCCCCCAGAAGGATCCCAGGAAAGCACCCAACGGATCCATGTGCATCCCCCCAGAATATCCCCAAAAAGGATCCCAGGAAGCCACCCAAGGATCCATGTGCATCTCCCAGCATCCCAGAATACCCCAAAAAGGATCTCAGGAACCACCCAAGGATCCATGTGCATCTCCCCAGAAGGATGTGTCTCCATCCCCAGAGCATTTCCCCTCAAGCCCCCTGACCTCAGCAGCAGGGGGGAGAGTGGGGCCTGGATTTCCCCCAGGATCTGGCAGATCTCCTCCTTGCAGCACCGCTGGGATCCCTCATCCCCTCTGGGGCCAGGCTCCGGGCTGGAGGCAGCATCCTGCACCCTGGGGAGAGCAGGGCAGGGCGAGCACCCCAGCATCCACGTGTTGGGGTGCAGGGAGCCTCGCTGGGCTCCAAAAGGATCCCCAGGACTGGGGGGCGGCCCCAGCTGCTCCCACCCACCTCCTGCTGCTGCAGATCCGCTCCAGGAGCTCCCCGGGGCTCTCGGCTGGAATTTCCCACTCCCAGGCTGCGAGGAAGCCACAGACCCTCCTGACCAGCCAGCCTCGGAACCTGCAGGGGACACACGGTGACATCCTGGGGATCAGAGCCCCCCCAGCCTGCCTCTCTGCCAGATTCAGGGCATTGCTCCCCATTTCACAGCTGGAAATGTTGAGGCACCGGTGAATTGATGCTTCAGGGTGCCCAGCAGGAAGGAAAACTGGGATTAAAACCAAATTCCCCAAATCACGGAAATTTCCCAATCTATCCCCAAATCTGCGCTGAGGGCAGGGTGGGAGGGAGCTTTGGGACATCCCAGAGCATGCAAGAAGGGCTGGAGTGGGGCAGGGGAACTGCATTCTCTGTGATCCCAATGGATTCCTCCGAACGTTCCAAAGCTGAAGCTGGGAACATTCAGAACTGAATGGAGGAGGATAATGACCTGACTTGGGAAGGAAAAAAGCAACAAATGGATAATCCAGGGATTACTCCCTAAAGGGGAGTGGAGCTAAAGCAATCTGGCATCTCAAAAATGAAAATCCCTGGAAATGGCTCTTGCCTAGAGGAAAAGGGGGGATAACCACAATTTTGCCTTTCCTGCCTGTTTTCCCTTTTCCCTGCGAGTCAGAGAGAACAACCCTCCACCTCCCTGTTCTTCCCACCAAGACTCCAAACAAAGCCACGACCCCAAACCCCCAATCCCACGACTGCAGCACAGCCCAAACCCTCGGAGCCGCCACTTCCAGCCTCCCAAAACCAATTAACGAGCTTGATTTTGGTGAAACATGGGGGGGAAAAGTGTTTGTGCAGGACACAGAGCTCCTCGCCGCTCACCGCGTGTCCGCCTCCGTCAGGCGGCTCACGTCGCGGAACCCCAGAGCCGCCAGCTCCTCGGGGTAGAATCCATCCTGGCAGGAAAAATGGGAATAAACCCCTGCAGGAGCAGACCCCCGGCACCCCGGGACCCCAAACTCTCCTACCCAGCTCCTGGGGGTGCAGGTCTGGCAGCAGCGCCCTGAAACCGGACGGTGGTACTTGCCCAGGAAGGGGATGAACATGTCCAGCTTGGGGCACAAGGGGCTGAGCCACGTCTGAATCTGAGTGGGGGAAGGAAAATGGGAAAGGGCACCTGGGAATGCCAAATGTGGGGGGATGCACCCCAAAATGTGCTTGTGATGAGGGGGGGTTGTGATGAGTAATGAAAATAATAAGGGAATAAAGGAATAAGGAATAAAGGAATAAAGAAATTTTAGCTGGGACAAGCTGGGGGCACTTTTTGGTGACTGTGCGGACCTGGATCAACCTGGATGCAGGGGAATTAACCTGGCTCTGGGGGATCAGCACCCTGGCACTGGGTTTTCCCTCCCTCACAGACAGAGATCCAGTGGGACTAACCCAGATCCAGTGGGATCGGCTGGGAAATATGAGCCTGAGGGGGCTCAGTGGGATCTGGGGAGACCCCAGACCCCTCATCAGCCCTCTGCATCCCCACTTCCAGAGTCAAGGGGTACCCTGGAACACTGGGGTTCCAATTCCTTGGATCCCAAATTGGGATCCCCCTTCCCTTTCTGAGGGATGGGGCTAACAAATTTTGTTTCCTAAAAAAAGAAGGGGAAAATGAGAAGACCCTGGTATGATTTGGAGAAGATGCATAAGGGGCAGGCTGGTGGCACAGAGCGTGGTGTCACATACCCTGGGGGGTGTCATGGCTGCTTGAGGTCCTGGGTCTGCTCAAGGGTCCTGGGAAAAATCCTGCAGACACAAACAAATTCTTACAGAATTGGGGGTGTTTGAGGGGTTACACACCCCACATCCCCTCCATGATTTGAAGGTTTACTCATCCCACATTCCCTACAGGATTTGGGGGGTGACACACCCCACACTGACCCCTCTCACCCCACATCCCCTGCAGGGTTTGAGGACCTGCCCCTGCCCACCCTCCCGGCCCGCCAGGCCCACGTGTGGGGGCAGCTCCCCCGCACAGGCCCCGCAGCCCGCCGGGGTCCCCCCGGCCCGGCCCGGCCCCGCTCAGCCCAGCCCGGGGGTCTCTGACCGGCGGACTCGGCCCTGCCCGGGGGGGCCTGCCCAGCTCGGGGGTCTCGGCCCCAGCGCCCCCGCGGCCTTTGGGGTCACGGCCCCGGCCCCGCTCACCGCAGGCCCCGCGCTCCGGCCCGGCCCCGCTCCGCCCCCGGGCGGCCCGGCCGGAACCGGGCCCGGCCCCGGAGGAACCGGCCTGGGACAGCCCCACCACGGCT
>JAWWMN010000077.1:185358-211541 GCA_035047745.1 Catamblyrhynchus diadema | reverse complement strand
CGGCCTGGGACAGCCCCACCACGGCTCCCGGGGGGCTCCCCGTCACCCCCGGGCTCCCCAACACCCTCGGACTCCCCAACACCGCTGCGGACACCGCGCCAGCCCCGCCGTCGCTCCCGGCCTGTCCCTGTCCCGGTCCCCCCAGGGCCAGCAGCCTCCAGAACCGGTCGCCACCACCCCGGGGCCACCAGCCCCGTCCCGTCCCCGTCCCCGGCTCTGTCCGTCCCACGGCTCCGAACGCACGGGCTGCAGCGGCCTGGAAAGGCCAAAACGGCCCCGGTTCACCGGCGGAGGGGCGGGGGCCTCGCACCTCCGGCACCACCCCTGCAAAAGGGAGAAAAAAAAAAAAAGAAAAAAAAAAAAAAAAAAGAAAAAGAAGGCAAAAAAGGCAAACAAACAATAAACAAACTAGGAAAAGGGTGGTGGAGCCTCTTTCCCTTCTTTTTCTTGTCTCTTTTTTCCTCATCTTTTTCTTCCTCCTTTTTCTCCTTCTCCTTTCTATTTCTTTCTTGGTTTTTTCCCTCATTTTTTCTTGTCTCTTTGCTTTTATTCTCCTTTTATACCATCCTTTTCCCCTTTTCTCTCCTCTTTTCTATCCCCCCCTTATCCCAGATCTGAGATACCACTCCCAAATGTGTTCCCACAGGTGTAAGACTCCCCCGACCCCCCACCACATCTTTGTTCCCCCAAAACACCTGAAAAGGATTCCCCCTCCAATTTCCACAATAATTCAAGATCAGGACAGCAAACCCCAACTCCAGGCTGCTTTTTCTCCATTTATTTTTTTTTTTTTTTCATCCAGGAGCATTCCCAGCCCCCAGGAACCATCGCCCTCTCAGGGGAGCTGGGGCCACAACGTTCCACTCTCCCTCAGCTCCCACTTCTCCAAACCCCTCATTTCTCCCCAGATTTGGGCTTTGGGGGCTGCTTTTCCCCATCTTTAGGGGCTGGGGACATTCCCAAGCACTGGCCCTGAGTTCACAGAGGGAATAACCCCTGCCCTCCTCCTTGGAGCTCTCAACCCTCGTTTCTCTCCTCCAGCGTACCTTTTTCACCCCAAAGTGGACTCTGGGCACCCCAGCTCACCTTTCCTTCCCCCAGACACAGAGTCCAGTGGCAAATCCAAAACTCTTTTTCCCACCAGATCCCTTGTCTCCCCCTTTATAACTTTTTTGGGTGCTGACAGCCCACAGTGATCCTGGGAGTCTGACACAGCCCCCCAAAGTGGGGGTTACCCATTCCAGGCACTGCTGGGGCTGAGATGGGACCCAGGAACCCAGCACCACCTTCAGCTCCACCTGGGGAGGGTCAGGAGCCAGGCGGGACCCCGGATTTGGGGTGGGGACAGGGACTATCCCAACGCCAGGTTCACAGAATCCCCTGCTCTACCATCTCCTCCTCCTTTGCTTCCAGAAAGTTCCACCTGGAGCAGGCAAAATCCCGGCTCTGTGACCTCTCCTGGCCCTTCCCGAGCCCCTAAACCAGGGGGACACCCATGTGTGTCCCTCCAAGGGCTGATCCACCAGCACAATTCCCTGTGCAGGTCCCACTCCGTGTCAGAGCAGTCAGGAATCTCCCTCCAGCTCCACCCCAGGGTCACAAATGCTGGTGAAGTGGATCTGGGAGGAGGGAGGGGAGGGAGGCCGAAGGCCACGGCTCAGGTAGGCTTCCAGGGATTTCAGCAGCTGCCTCGGCTTCTTTTTGGTGGATAATTCCAGCTCTGGAAAGGTCAGAGGGGGAAAAGGTTGAGGGGAGCAGACCTGGATGGGGTCAAGGGTCCAATACATCTGATGTCCTGACATTTTCCCTTGGGAAAGGGCAGGCTCGTGCTTTCCTTGGGATGAGGGAGCACAGTGCCAGCCTGAGCACCCTAAAATTGGAGTGCAGGGAAGATGGGGTGGAGCTGGAGCCCAGCAGTGCCAGCTGGACCCTGATTTCTGAGGGATACACTGCTCCCACTGACAGCATTCCTCTCTGGAGTAAGTAATTCATGGACAGGGGCTAAGCTATGGCTCCCTGCCTGTGGAGCAGGGAATGTCCCCACGTGTCACCCACCTCGAGCATCCCCCTGGCGTGGAAAATGTGAGGAAAACCACCCCGGGATAGGGAAAAACAGTGAAAAAACCTCAGTGTGGAGATTAAACTGGGAATGTTTGGACTCCCCCGTGTCAGTGGGCAGGGGAAGGAGCAGCTGCGAAGACAAACCCTTGAGGAAGAAGCCAGCGTTGGCCACGGTGCCGTGCTGCTGCTCCCAGAGGCGGGAGAGGCGCAGGAAGGCGGCAGCGTAGAGGTCGTTGAGCACCCCGATCACCTGCTGCCGCCGGTTGCACTCCCTGCAGGGGGAGCACAGACATTACTGACAATTCAAACTATTGTAAAAGTCATTAAAATGGGGTTTAGGCCCTGCTGGTCCAGCTAAGCTAGCAATAAGTTGCAAGTTCCCATGTGGAACAATGTTGGGAGTGAAAAGTCTGTTAACATGGACACCTATTCTTGGAGAGAAATAGAAATCTACACTTCCATAAAAATTGATCTGTCCCATAAGAATCCACTAAGTGTAAACACTTGTAGATGGAGAGAGTCTTACACACACAGGCACTTTTTAACCAATTAATTGATTAGCAAGAAAACCACCAGCCAACTGGATGCAAGATATGTGAAAACTGGATAAAATTAGTTATGTGAATAAAGAATTGGCTTTTCTGCATGAAGAAACTGAGTGCCCTCTGATTATTATTACAGCAGGAGAGGGCTCAGTCCCCTTCTGGGCAGGGAACAGCCTGGGATGCAGCTTGAGAGCCCAAACCCACCCCGCTCACCGGGAGAGACGCTCCTCCTGCAGCGCCTGGATGACGATCCGGGTGATGTTCACAGACATGATGCAGAAGGGAAAATTCTGGAAAACAACCACAATCCCAGCATTATGGAAGCTCAGCTGGAAAACCCTCCTCCCCTCTGGCCCTCTGACACTGCATCCATGCATCCACAAATCCACGGGATGGATCCATGGGATCCACACACTGGGCTAACAGCCCTACAGGCCCAGGCTTGGATGGATGCTGAAGGTTGAGCCTATCTTGTACCCAGGCTTAAACCCGGACTAAAATGTCTACTCACTCCCATTTTCCTGTTGCCCAACTCTCCAGCCTGTTTATCCTGCTCCAAACCAGTATCGGATCCCTAAAATCCTGTTCCCAGCCTAAATAAAGCACTTGGAGCTCTATTCCAGCCTGGATCGGGGCTCTTGGGCACCACATTCTTCTCCTCACGAGCACGAGGTGCTTCAGCATCCCAAAAAAACTCAGAAGAGAAGGTTTTGGTTCTTTCCCTTCCCAGAGCATGAGGAATTCCAAGGGAGACCCCCTGGCAGGGAGGAGGGGAAGGTCATGCCTGGGTTTCATGCTGGGAGAGCTGGAAGATCTCCCGTGCCAGCGGCAGTGTCCGGGAATCAAGGACAAAGAACAGGATCTGCATCAGCCCCAGCATTCCTGTCCCACGCAGGTCAGTGCCAGGGTCTGCACCTGGAAGGGTGAGAGACAGCCTGGAGTCACCCCCTGCCTCCTCCCCACCTCCATGGGGTGTTTATTCCCTGTACCCCCTGTCACTGCACTTCCAGAGTCCAGCAATCCTGGCATCCCATTTCCCTGGGAAAAGCTGGCAGGGCATTTCCCTGATGGGGCCACCACCTTGCTCATCTGGGCATTAACCAGCCCCTGCCCCACCCCATCACTCCCACACCTCTCCAGGAATTACCAGCTTTTTTAGGAACATGGTACTGGGATGACCCAGCCAACCAGTCCAGATGTCGTACTGGGGCCAGGTTGGTTTAATTCTGCTATGGACAAAGGGACTGAGAGTGCCCCTGGGAATTTTGTAGGGCTATGGAGAGGAGTGGGAGGATTGGGGTGATCAAAGCCTGGGGTCAGTTTTAGGGTCCAAGAAGGACATTGAGGTGCTGAAGCATGCCCAAGGGAGGCCGGTGGGGCTAGCTCTGGAGCACAGGGAGTGCCCGAGGGAGCTGGGATGGAATGGGGAGGTTCTAGGGGAGGTCTGGATGGATTTTGGGGATGTCCCCAGGCAGAGGGGTGCTCCCTGCCCTACCCTGGAAGCCCAGCTCCTCCCAGTGTGCCCCGTAGCGCGGGCAGCCCAGCCTGGAGCGCGTCAGCTGCCGGTAGATGGTCTGCAGGATCCGCATGTGCACCCGCTCCGAGTCATCCAGGGCACCTGCAGGGAGGGAGCCAGCACCTGGCTGCTCACAATACCCCTGGCATCTGTGACCAATCCCTCAATGCCCCAACAAACATTCCTTGGTGCCTAAAAAACACCTCATATCCTCCAAAAAGCCCCCTTGTTACCTAAAAACGCCCCTTGGCACTGTAAAACCTTCAGCAGCCAAACCCATGACACATGGCACCCTAAAAATCCCCCCATTTCTCAAAAACACCCCTCAGCACCCAAAAGATGCCTCTTGGTGCTCAAAAGACCCCCAACTCACCCCTTGACACCCTGAAAAACCCAGAAAATGTCCCTCAGTGCCTAAAACCAAACCCTCACCCTCACAGCACCTAAAAAGCACAGCTTGGCACCTTAGAAGCCCCTTCGGTGCCTAGAAAAGGCCACTCTCCCCCCGGACCCACAGGCCCAGGGTTCCCATGTGCGTGTGCCCCCCTCATGCCAAGGGTGCGGGTGATTCCCACCCCATTCCCCCCGCACTGAGGGGCAGAAGGGCCGTGGAGCCAGAGCTGCGCCCGTGGGGAGCAGGGATGGGATCCAGCGGGGCACGAAGGGCACCCCGGGGCCACTCACACTGCGCCATGGCCAGCGCCAGCTCCTGCTCCCCGCGGAGCTGCGGGCGGAGCCGGGGCGGCCCGCGGAGGCAGCGGAGCAGGGCAGCCAGGATGCCGCGGCGTCCCGGAGCCCGGGCCGTGCCCTGCGGGAGAGAGAAGAGCCCGGAGCGCTCAGGGAGCGCGGCCCGAGGCGAGGCAGGGGCCGGTGCCCCTCTCCCGGTAAGGAGCGGAGCCGGAGCCCGGCCGTACCCGGCTCGAAGGGAGCTCCGCGCTCTGGAAGTGCTGCAGCGCCTCAGTGAAGGAAATCGGAGGGGGGGCCGCGCCCGAGATGCCCCCCAACCCTGCAGGGAGGCAGGGAGCGGGTCAGACCTCCACGGAGTCCTGGTTTCACCCCGAATTAACCCCGGTTCCAGGAGAACGAAGCCGTGGGGAACAAGGGGAAAATGGAACCGCCCGCCCTCTCCCTCCCCTCCATCCCAAATAACGCCCCCGCTTCGCCCCCACCCGTCCGCGGCTCCTTTCCCCCTTCCCAGTTAGTCCCAGTACCTGACTGGATCTCTTCCAGAGCCTCCCACTCCTCCTGGGCCTGGCGCTGCTCCTCGCTGATCCCTGCCCGAGGGAAGGGGTGCCGGAGTCAGATCTGGGGGGCAGGCACGGAGTGGGGGCTGCCCCCAGCCCCGTTCAGTACACCCTGGGGCTGCGTTTCCTCTTTTCCAAATAAAATCCCAACCGGAGCCATCCCACAAGGTTTGTCTTGAGTGAGTTTGGGGAATGATCTGGGACCAGACTGAGATTTGACTGAGACATCCGCCCCTGCTTGATCCCTGGGAGCTCGCAGGTGACTTTCCCACCAGGGAACGCCAGGACCGATCCAAGGGAAGCAAGAAAAGCTCACCAGGCTCTGGGGGCTGCCCCTCTGCGAGCACCAGCTCCTGCAGGACACCTCCCTGCCCCAGAGCTGGAATCTGAGGGGGACAGAGGGAACAAACACAGCGTCACCCCCGCGGCAGACCCCAAACTCCGGCCCACCCCCAATCCCCAGGGAACAGCCCCCGTGCCGGCGGCTCAGGCCCCTTCAGGGAGGGTCTGCACCCTCAGGAGGATTTTCTGTGGCTGTAACGGTAGAAATGGAGCAATGGGGGAAAGTGGGGGCCGGCACCCCTGAGGTAGGGGTCCCGCGGTCTCGGCTGGGTGGGCTCCGGCCGAACACGCTCGGCAGGGGACTTGCCGGGGGCACAACGCGCTGCCGCTCCTCCGGCCGCTCCAAGCCCGCTGCGCCGCTCATGGTCTGCGGGAGAGAAGGGCACCGGCTGGTGGGAACGGGGCCGTCCCGGCGACTGACACCCCTCAGGAGCCTCCTGCTGCCCTCGGCGCCCCCAGCCCCTCGGGCGCCCGTTTGAGCCCCTCAGGAGCCCACTCCGGCCCCTCAGGACCCCCTTCCAGACCCGTTCCAGGCTCGTTCCAGTCCCTCAGGAGCCCGTTCCAGACCCGTTCCCGTTCCAGCCCCTCTGACCCCTCAGAAGCCCTCAGCTCCCCAAACCCGAGGCCGCCGCACTGCGCAGGCGCGGCCGCGCTGCACGCCGGGAGCTGTAGTCCGCACCTCCGCCCGCTAGGGAGGTCACGCGGGACTACAATTCCCGGCGTGCACCGCGCGACGCGGAAATGGAGGCGCGGCCCGGTGGGCGGGGCGAAGGCGGGTGGGGCAGGGGGCTCAAGTGGCGGAGCTGGAACGGGGCCGGTGCCTGGAACGGGGCTCGGGGTTCCCGGAGCCTGCAGTGGGGCGACCAGACCTGGCGACACCAGTGCCATCCTCAGTGCCAGTCCCAGCTCCCAGTGCCAGCTCCTGGTGCCCACTGTCAGCTCTCACTTCCCAAGACCAGCTCCCGGTGCCCAGTCCCAATTCCCAGTGCCCAGGATCAGCTCCTGGTACTCAATGCCCCTTCCCAGTCCCAGCTTCCGGTGCCCAGTCCCAGTTCCCGGTGCCCAGTCCCAATTCCTAGTGCCCAGTCCCAGCTCCCGGCGCCCAGGACCAGTTCCCGGTGCCCAGGACCAGCTCCCGGTGCCCAACGCCACTTCCCTGTCCCAGCTCCCAGTGCCCGCCCCTGCTCCTCCCCGCGGTCCCCCCGCCCCGTGCCGGAGCCACCCTCGTGCCCGCTGTTCCCGTCCCCGCCGCTGCTCCCGGTCCCGGCACAGCGCGGCTCCCGCAGTACCATGTGGCTGCAGGCGCTGCTCTTCCTCGCCTCCCTTCTCCTCCTCCTCTTCGTCCTCCTCTCCCTCGTGCTCCTGCGGGGCTCGGGCAGCCGCAACCCCTTCGCCACCGACAGCCGCCGCCCGCCCGGCCCGCTCGTCACGGACAAGGCGGTGCGCCGGACCGTCGTCAAGACAGGTACGGGACCCCCGGGGCCACCGACCCCCCGGCGGGGTTAGACCCGGGGTGGCATCGCCAGCCCAGGGTGGATCATCCCCGGGACAGCACCACCTCCGCGGGCTGGCAGCGGCCCCGGAGCGACATCCCCCCGGGGTGCCACCACCCGGCTGTCACGGACCCCGCCAGGGTGGCATTGTCACCCCCAGTGTCACCCCGGCTGTCACGGACCCCCCCAGGCACCAACCCGGGTGTCACGGACCCCGCCAGGGTGGTATTGTCCCCCCAGTGTCCCCCCCGCTCCCGGCGGTTCCGGGGTTCCCGGTGCCGTGGGGATCCCGTCGCTGACGCCCCCGTGTCCCGCAGTGTTCTCGGCAGAGAAGGTGCCGGCGGAGCTCGATGCCATCGTGGTGGGCAGCGGCATCGGCGGGCTGGCGGCCGCGGCGCTGCTGGCCAAGGCGGGCTGGCGGGTGCTGGTGCTGGAGCAGCACGGCAAGCTGGGCGGCTGCTGCCACACCTTCACCGAGAAGGGCTTCGAGTTCGACACCGGTACCGAGTTCGGGGCCCCAAATCCCCCCGGAGCCCAGGGAGGGGCAGGGGATACCCTCAGGGTGGGAGCTCCCCTGCACACACCTCCTGTTACACAAACCATTCTCCTGCTTTTCACCCCAAAACCCGCTGGGTGCAGGATACCAAACCCCCAAATTTTCCACAGCCAGCCCCTGTGTGGGAGCTCCCCTGCACACACCTCCTGTTACACAAACCATTCTCCTGCTTTTTACCCCAAAACCTTCTGGGTGCAGGATACCAAGGCCCCTGTGTGGTTCCCAGCATGGGGGATGTCACCTCAGGACATTTCTTGCTGGCAAACTTCTTGTGCTGAGACAAAGTCCAGCTCTGCGTGTCCCCGAATCTCCAGGATTGATTATTTACAGCAAAGATGGATAGCAAAGTGTAACAAAACTCAAAATTACCAGCTAAAAACACTGTGGTCAGTGCCATTCACCCCAGCTGCGAGGCAGGTGTATCCCAGATTTTCCCTTTCCCTTCCACAGGGAGCTGGTGGGGTGGGAAAATGAAAGAAAAAAGAAGGCGAAGACAAGGGGGAAAAAAGGAAAATAAAGGAAAAAAATGTCTGTTTTAGGGATCCACTATGTGGGGCAGATGCAGGAGAGCTCCCTAATGCGGTTCCTGGTGGACCAGCTGACAGATGGGCAGCTGGAGTGGGCCCCACTGCCGGCCACCTACGATGCCGTGGTTCTGGGGGACCCTCAGGGCTCTGGCAAGACCTTCCACATCCATTCTGGGGAGAGGGAATATTTCTGGAGGCTGAAGGAGCAGTTCCCCGGGGAGGCGGCAGCCATCGACGAGTTCCAGCGGTTGGTGAAGGTGGGGTAACACCAGGGGAGCCTGGATCTGGGGGTCACACAACGAGGGGAGCCCCCCTGGGTGCTTGCACCCCCAGGGAACGAGGGCATCACCCCAAAAGTGTTGGGAAACACACCAATCAGCAAAATCGGGCAAAATCGCCCCTTTCTGTTTCAAAAATGCAGCATCGCGGATGTTTTGGGGGAGATTTCTTTAAAGAAGAAGTTCTTTAAGGAGTTGGGGCAGAGTCCTTTAAGGAAGCTTTTCTCAAGAACCAATTTTTTGGGGAAGTTTTTTTGGGAGGAGCTCTCTGGAGGAATTTCGATGGGGAAGCTTTTTGGCGGAAGCCTCTCTTGAAGGAGGTTTTTGAGGGAAGGTTTTTGAGGGAGCCAGTACTCACTCCCCTTGCCCACAGCTCCCCAGCAGTGAATTTAAGGGGAAAAACTGCTTTGGAGCACCTCTGGGGCATGTCTGAGCCCCTGACTCTCCCTGCAGAGTGCTGGCCGTGGGGTTGTGCTGCTGGGGATCCTGAAGATGCTCCCGAGGTTCCTGGCCAGGCTCCTGATCTGCTCCAGGCTGCTCCCACGGCTCTGCTCCTTCTCCCAGCTGGCCTCACGCAGCCTCAAGGAGGTGGTGGATGGTCTCACCCCCAACCCCGAGCTCCGGGCTGTCCTCAGCTACATCTTCCCCACCTATGGTAGGTGACCAGGAGGCCTTGGGGTGGTGTTAAACCCTTTAGAAACAGAAAAAAAGGTAAGAACCCCTGTTTTGGAAGGTTTGCATGAATGTTCTGTGGATGCTTTGCCAGCATCCTTGTCCCCAAGTCACTGGCAAGTGACACGTCCCCATTGCTCGTCTCCATCTCTTTCCCTCTGCATTCCTCATCTTCCCCATGGGCTGACATAATTCCTGTACAAGGGGATGTACAAAGTGTTCCTCATCCTAAAATATTTAGGATAAGCTCCAAGCCCATGATTTACCCAAACCCACCCCTTTTCCCAGGTGTGCTCCCCTCCAAGGCCAGCTTCTCCATGCACAGCATCCTGGTGAACCATTTCCTGCACGGCGCCTGGTACCCCAAGGGCGGGGCGGGGGAAATCGCCTTCCACACCATCCCCGTGATCCGCAGGGCCGGAGGAAACGTCTTTGGGAAGGCGCCGGTGCAGAGGATCCTGCTGGACGCCCAGGGCAGAGCCTGCGGTGAGCACCGAGCTCGGGGCCGCTCCCAAAGTGGGGTTCCTTTCACCAGCACCTCATTCTCCCCCCTCTGGATTCCCCCTGCCAGGTGTGAGCGTCAGGAAAGGCCAGGACTCGGTGGATATCTTGGCTCCCGTGGTCATTTCGGATGCCGGGATCTTCAACACCTACGAGCGGCTGCTGCCAGCGGAGGCGCGGGCTCTGCCGGGTGCAGCGTCAGCGCTGGGCTCCGCCGGGGTTACGGCGTTAATCCCGCCCTGAGTCCCGGGGAAAGCCGATTTACCAATTAACACTGCAAACCCCCCGGCGCTCCTGTGCCACAGCCCTCAAAACCCTGCCCTGGCCCGCTGGCCCGCTCCTTTCTTCACGGGGGTTTCATTCAGCCTAAAGTAACTGGCCCAAATTGGCTGTGGGTGGGGAAGTCCTGGTTTGGTGCGAGGATTCCCTAAAATACACAGTGCAGGGGCCTGAAATTCCTGGGAGTTGGTGGAATGTCCTAGAAGATCTTCTGGAAGGGGCAAGGATGGGGGGAAGGGGACAGAGGTACTTGGGAAGGGGCACAGTTGGGTGGAAGGGTCACAGGTGGAAGGGTCACAGCCAGGTGGAAAGGGCACAGGTGGAAGGGTCACAGTCTGATGGAAAGGGCACAGTCAGGTGGAAGGGTCACAGGCGGGTGGAGGGGTCACAGCCAGGTGGAAAGGGGATGGTTTGTGTGGGTGGGAAGGGTCAGGGTTTGGTGGGAAAGCACCAGGATTGGAGAAACCACTTCTTTGTATCCGGGAATCCTAGAAAAGCCTGATTTCCTCCCCTGATTGCCCTTTTTCCCTCCACGCTGCAGAGATCCACTCCCAGCTCCACATGCTGACCCCTGGGGAGGGCGGCTTCACCGTCTTCGTCGGCCTCAGCGGCTCGAGGGAGGAGCTGGGGCTGGAGCCCATCAACTACTTCATGTTCCCAGGGAACGACCTGGATGGAATGTAGGTTTGACTTCACCTTGGATGTGCTTGGTTGAGCGTGAGGAGATGGACTCCCGGGCAGTGACTCAGGGGTTTGGCCAATTCAGAGGGAGCTGTGCCCTGAGCCCCAGCTCAGCCCTTCCCTCTCGTGCAGCATGCAGCGCTACCTGGCTTCCTCCAGAGAAGAAGCTGCCAACCACATCCCTCTGCTCTTTGTCACCTCGCCATCAGCCAAGGACCCCACCTGGGAAATGAGGCACCCAGGTGAGGCTGACACCCAGCCACAAATGCTTGTGAGGGGCTTCAAAGCTCCTGATGGGGCTTGGTGATCCCAAACAAGGAGTTTCCACTCAGCCATCCATGGCCAAAGCTGCTGAGCATGAGGCTCATGGAATGCACCTGGATGAAGGACAGGGAACCCCAAAGATCTGGGGACATCCCCTGGGTTTGGGGCAGCGACAGGGTGGGCGGAGGGTGGGCAGAGGGACGAGCACCCCAGCCTTGTCCTCCTGCAGGTAAATCCACGCTGGCCATCGTCACCTTCGCCAGGTATGAGTGGTTTGAGGAGTGGAAGGACAAGCAGGTCCACAAGAGGGGGGATGACTATGAGGACCTGAAGAAGACTTTTGTGGATGCCATCATGCAGACTGTCTACAAGCTCTACCCTCGCATTGAGGGCCGGGTGAGGGAACACGGGGCTCAGGGATCCCAAACTCGGGGTTCAGGGGTCCCAAACTCAGGGCTCAGGGGTCCTCCCCTCTACCTACCCAATGACCATGGAGTCATGGAATAATTTGGGTTGGAAAAGACCATAAAGCTCATCCAGTTCCACCCCATCATGAGCAGAGACACCTTCCACCAGACCAGGTTGCTCCAATCCCCATCCAACCTGGGCAGACCTGGATGACTATCCCAGGATGATCACCCTGTCCTTGTCCCTGTCCCTGTCCCCCACAGATTGAGTACCTCTCGGGTGGCTCTCCCCTCACCAACCAGCACTACCTTGCCAGTCCCCACGGCGAGTTCTACGGCGCTGACCACGGCATCCCCCGCCTGCAGGCCGAGGCCATTGCCACCCTGCGGGCAGACACAGCCGTGCCCAACCTCTACCTGACAGGTAACAGGGCCACCAGTGTCCCCAGAGCAGGACAGCTCCGGGGGAGAGGGATGGGGTGGGGAAAACCTGCAATCCTGAAATGGAATAACGGGAAGAGCCGCTGTGGGGCAATGGGATAACGCCTAGAAAAGCAGAATTCCGTGGTCCCAGGGAGGAGGGAAGGCTGTGCTCCCCCAGCTCTGGGAGGCTGCCTCCCTGCCCAGGGCACGGTGGGGATTTCCTGCTGCAGACAAGGGAAGGGAGTTGTGGTTCAGACCCCAGGGATGGTGCGGGGGCAGCTGGAAGGTGATGCCCAAACCACCACTGATGGTTGGCTGGGACGGAGTGGGGACAGAGGGCTGCTCACAGGGGGACCTCAACTGCTGCTCCCTCCTTCCAGGGCAGGATTTGTGCCTGGGGGGTTTCATGGGGGCCCTGCAAGGAGCCATCATCTGCGCCAGCACCATCCTCAAGCGCAACCTGTACGCGGACGTGGCGTGGCTGAAGATGCGCTTGCAGGCCACTGACCCCAAGAAGGGAGACTAAAGGCTGCCATCCCCCCAGCACGGCCCCCTGCTCCCCAGCACAGCACCCCACCTCACCCTCACCT
Organism: Catamblyrhynchus diadema; assembly: GCA_035047745.1. Lineage (NCBI taxonomy): Eukaryota > Metazoa > Chordata > Aves > Passeriformes > Thraupidae > Catamblyrhynchus > Catamblyrhynchus diadema. The sequence goes on along the minus strand of JAWWMN010000077.1, from coordinate 199,162 downwards.
GCCACACACCTGTAGCAGACCCATCTCTGTGCCAAGCTGAGGGATTTCATCCAGGGCGATGCCGTTCCCAGTCCCAGACAGATTGTGCTGGACCTCACCCCCCTAAAAAAATGCATCCCCTTCCACCATCATGTCCATTGCTGGTCCCAGGCCATGAAGGGAGTCCCCAGGAGCTGTTGTGGCCAGGAGAGAAGTCAAGATAACCCCAAAACAGGTGGCACCAGCAGCTCCCGTGGCTGCTTCATCCCATCGGGATCACTGACCCCAGCCAAAGCCCCCAGCCAAAGCCCACCTCCCCCTGCAGCCCCCAGCCAAAGCCCACCTCCCCCTGCAGCCCCAGGGCTGTCTGAGAGCCTGCAGGCTGTCCAGTGCTTCCAAAGTCATTCCTGGGAGCAGCAGGACCCCACCCCCCAGAATTCCCAGTGTTTGGGTGCTGCTTTCCCCCCCTTGCCCCAAGGCACAAGCTCGTGCTCCTTTAGCAGCAACAAAGTCCTTCTGTCTGTTGGTAAAAAAGCTTGGGAACAGGATGAAAGTCCTCTCCAGATGGGAAAGGAGGCACGTGAGACTGGAAGTAATAAAACAGTGATCATGACCCTGAGATTTGTGCCTCATGATGGGTCAGTCGGGCTGGGGGTGGTGAGGGAGAAGGGGAAGCATGCTGATGGAGCATGGAAAAACATGGAAGCATGGAAAAACTGAGCCCAGAGCCAGCTGCTGAGCAGTGTGACCGAGCAGGGAATAGTGTGACCGTGCTGGAAAGGAGCCCTGGAAAGAGGCTTTGAAGGCTGATCTGGCAAAGAGGATTAGATCACTGAGCAGAGAGATAATTCAGTGATGGGATGGGATTTGCAGAGAAGGTGAGCTCTGCCAGGAGAGATCACCCAGAGTCAGCCCCTTGAGGAACCCAGGGGCACAGCAGGGAACTGGGGAGGCTGCTCTGGGCACCTCCAGCCCAGCTGAGACCCCACCTGCAGAGCTTCCCCCAGCTCTGCTCCAACACCAGAGGGATGTGGAGCTTCTGGAGCGAGTCCAGAGCAGGCCATGGAGCCAGGATGGGAAAAATGGGGGTGCTCACCTGGAGAAGGCTCCAGGGAGAGCTCAGAGCCCCTGCAGGGCCTGAAGGGGCTCCAGGAGAGCTGCAGAGGGACTGGGGACAAGGATGGAGGGACACAGGGAATGGCTCCCACTGCCAGAGGCAGGGATGGATGGGAGACTGGGAATTGGGAATTGTGCCCTGGCAGGGTGGGCAGGCCCTGGCACAGGGTGCCCAGAGCAGCTGGGGCTGCCCCTGGATCCCTGGCAGAAGAGCCAGGTCCTCTTCCCAGGGACCCTTTGGAGAGCAGAAACATCTGATTTAGGCCCAGAACAGTGCAGTGACACCCAACCTTCACCCAGCAGCCCCAAGGAGACCCAAACCTGCCTCTCCTCCTGCTTTTCTCACCCCAAAGAGCTCCAACCCTGCAAATGCCATCTCAGTCATGTTGCTGGTTTTTTAACCCACACAAACGGTCCCAGGCCATGGAATTTGTCATGCAGAGGCAAAGCTGATGTGTTTGCTTGGCTGGTGCCCTGCCCATAAGGAAAATACCTGCTGTGAGCTCAGCCCAGGTTCAGCTGTTTGCCCAGGAGGCCGTGCAGGACTCAAAGCTTTCGGGAGAGGAAGATGAGATCAAACAAACCCGGGGAGGTTAATGGGGTTTGCAGGCTAGGGGGGCAGAGTGGAGCTCAGGGAGTGGCTGCAGCAGCATTTCACAGAACCCTGGAATCCTCTGGGCTGGAAAAGCCCCGAGACCACCAAGTCCAACTGCCAAGGCCACCAGTGCTCCATGTCCTCAGGTGCCACATCCCCACAGCTGCTAAATCCCCCCAGGGATGGGGTCTCCACCCCTGCTCAGGCCTGGACTGCTGTTTCCATGGAGGAATCTTCCCAAAATCCAACCTGGGACAGCTTGAGGCCGTCTCCTCCCATCCTGTCCCCTGTCAGCAGAGCCCAGCCCCCAGCTGGGGAAGAGCTGCACTCTGGAGAGCAGCAGGAGGGTTGGAGAGCACAGCCCCAGCCCTGTGCCCACTTTCACCCAGTTTCTCATGCATGAAAGCTCCTCCACCCTCAGGGCCTCCTTGCCTCTATCAGAATGTCTCAATCCTGCCCCGATAAGCAGGGCCCAGCCCAGCTGGCAAAGCATTTCTGATTTTATTTGACATTATTTCCACTCACGGACTTTGACTCGGGGGCGGCCACCCTCACATGACCCCACAGGCAGTCCCCAGCCCTGGGATGCCCCCAGTGCTTCCTGCACCAGGGACAGGACCTGCCCTGCCTGCCAAAGCATTTTGGGGGCTTTCCAGCCCTCTGAGATCAGGGTGGGAGCAGGCAGGGAGTTCATGAGCTCTGGGAGCACAGTGCAGTGGGTTTTTTGGGAAATCACCCTAAGGACACAGAGCAGAGCAGTGCTTTAAGCCCCAGGCAGTGAGGCTGGGAGCTGGGGGGTCTGTAAGCTCTCTCCCAACCTCACATCCCCATGGGAATCTTCCTTTGATCCCTCATTTTCACCTTTTTTTCCTGCTGCAAGCTGTCAGTAGCCCACCCCCAGGAAAACCAGCGGCTCACCCTGTTCCCAGCTGGGACTGGAGGAGAGGGGAAGGTGGGATTTCCTCCTGGGAGGGAAAGGAGGCGGGGGAAAGGAGGGACTTTCTTCCATTCCTGGAGGAAACCTTCCCCAGAGTGCCCTGGGCACTTTCTCCTCCCTGTTCCACACCTCTCCAGTCTCCCAGCTGCTGCTCCAACCAGCTGGGACATGCTGGCATTGCCCTCTGGGGCTCTCTGCAGGAGAAAGAAGAAATCCCAGAGGAGAGCTCAGGACTAAGCTGTGTCCAGAGCAGTTTAATCTCCTCTTGGGCCCTGACCTGAGAGCACCCAGTGGAGCTGGGCTGATACTGGGCCCTGGAAAGCAGACTGGAAACTTCAAATCCGCTCTGGCCCAGGCCTGTCTGGGCTCCTTCCGGCCGCACATGGAGCTCTGAGCACAGACAGCTCCACAAAAACAGGGTTTTTATCAAAACCAAAGTGGTTTTGCATAAAGAGGAGCCACCCTGCACCTTTAGTGCCAGGTGTCAATGAAAACCATGCAAAGAACATGAAAAAAACCAAAACCAAGAGAGAAGTGAAAACTCAACCTTTTGTGTCTTTTTTAATCCATTTACTGATTTCACCACACAGAAAATTAAAAAAAAACAGTACAAAGAACTGTAAAAAATTCTGATCCTTCCAAGCAAGGTGCATTGCACTGCAGAAAACAAATCATGTGCTGGTTCAAGCCTAAAAAGTAGGAATATTTGGCAAAAAACCCCTCTGTACCAACAGACAGCATCCACGGAAAACACATGTGTCCAAAGGGAGAAGGTTCTGTGCACCTTGATCCCTTTGGGACACGTTGCACAAACACCATAAAACTCAACAAACTGGGAGCAACCCCAGGGGTTTGGGGCAGCCCAGGCTGTTGGCAGAACACAGCAGCCCCGGGAAGTGCTGGTGGGGAGTTTTTGGGGGAAAACCCCACAATTCAGCCTGCTGTGAGCCCTGCCTGTCCCCAGACCCTGAGGTGTGTCCTCACCACCCTAAGGAATGCTTGGCTCAGCCTGGGATTGGTGCTCCAGGTCCAAAATACTCCCTCCCCTGCTGGCAGCAGGGTGGGATTCCCACAGCCTGGAGCAAGAGAGGGTTTGAAACAGCTCCCAGGACAGAAAAGCAAGTAGACAGTGAAAAAATAAAAAGCCTTTCTAAATTATTATCCAATTAAAAAAAAACCATAAACCAGGACAAAGCCAGCGTAGAGCACTCACACTCCAAAAAGCACACACAGTCCAAAAACCCTGGCCAGAGCAGCACACGGAATCCCAGACACTGCAGCAGGGTTTGTCTCCCTGCTGTGCCCAAACAGCCAGAAAACCCCTCCCCAGCCTTGCCCTGCAGCAGCCCCAGCCTGGCTGATCCCCCAGGGGCTCTGCAGCAGGAGGCTCCCACCCTTTTTCCCCAGAGCTGCATTCCCAGCCCTGTTTCCCTTTCTCCGCCCTCCTGCTCTCCTAACAACTCCTGGAAGTCCTTTCAGCATCCTAGATGTTTCCTAGGGAAACCCTGAGAACTCTTCAAAGCCAAGAGGGACTCTGATGCTTGCCAAGAGCCAGCAGAAAGGGAAAGGATGCTTTTAGGGTTTGGAGAAGGCCAAGCCTTCTCTCCCCTCTTGGAATGAACCATTAGGAAAACAAACTAGAGCTGCAGCTTTCACAGTGACCAGCAAATGGCTCTGCCCTTGCCCAAGGTGACAAAAGGGCAAGGAGCCGATTGCTCCCAAGCCTGGCAAGGCCAAACAAAGCCCCCCAGGAGGGAATTTAACCATCCTGGGACTCTTCCCATGCAGTCAGGGCAGGACTGGCACACGCCTGGCACCTGATGTGGCACAGCTGGATGCCCACGTGAGGAGCTCTGGGCTCCTCAAATCCTTTTTTCTGGAAAAATCCAAAGCAGGAGCCAAGCAGGTACTTTGTGCCGTCTCCAGAAACATCCCAGCTTGGAGAAACCTCTGGGGAGTAGAGCTGCAGGAATGAAAACCTGCAGAATGAAAACCTCACAGGCGTAAGTGGGGCACCAACCCTTGGGCTGACCAGCACCAGTCCAGCACTGGAGGAACTGGGAGCCTCCCTCATCCCAAACCCCTCAGGGATTTACATTCCCTCCTTCCTACACCTGACAAGGGCAGGAAACAATCTTCCCATCTGAATCCCTGAGCCAACAAGGCATGGATATCCCAGCCTGACCCCCTCCTCCACCACCAACACCCCCACTGCACACAGCTGAACTGGGAGCACTGGGAGGGAAGAGACCTGCATGGAGCACGAAAGGTTTGAGCTACAAAAACTGCTTCAGCGTGGCCAGGGGTGTGTGTGAAAAAGGGAATCTGGGTGTGAGACTGATCAGGGAGAGAAAACCCAAATCTGAGTCTGTGCTGGGTCAATGCCAAACAAGAGAACTCAGGTGCTTCCAACCTAAGCATCCAAACCCAGCAGGGGGAGAAGGAGGGGCAGGAGGAGACCAAGACAGCTTCGTTCCCAGGCAAGGGACAGTCCCATGGCTCATTGTGCAGCAGATCCTTAATTCCCCCCAAAAGGAGGGGTCAGTCCAGTAGATGGCAAATTCCATTGCATTGGGACACAAATCCTGGGTCTGGCTTTTCCAGCAGCCAGACACCCAGGGGGAAAACAAGGCAGCTGGGAAAGGAGCAATTCAGGGAAGTGAGAGGTTTTATCAAGGTGCAGGTGCGAAACAAAAAGCGTTTCCTCTCCTTCCCGTGGACTGGAATCCAGCTGTGGCAGCACTGCGTCCCCGCCATCCTCTGAGCAGGAATTAGATCTGGAAAGGCAAAAGGAAAGGTTGGGACTGCCTGAAAGCTCAGAATTACTCTGCTGCTCTGTCCAGGCTTGAGTGGGCTGAGAAACTTCCAAAGCAAGCACAAGCTCCTGCCTTTGCCTTCCTAACTTTCCTCTTCCTATGACAAAAGATAATTACAGGCACATCTGAAAGGCAAGAGGTGGAACAAGGTTTCAAGGGAGAGAAGAAAGGGATTTCTCCACAAATCCTACCCTTCTCCCTCTAAAATCCTCTCTGACAAGTCATTGGATCAGTGACATCCAGCACAGCCCAGCTCCCATCTGTGCCCTGGGCAGCTCTGCCAGTACTCCTCAGTCTCACTTTCTCCACTTCCTGGCAAAACCCTGTTTCTGCACCAAACTGTGCTTCCCAAACTGCCTCAGCTGGGGCTTTGGGACCCTTTCCAATGCAAAGGGCCAATATTTTTTATTTCCAACACACACCAGGCATGCCAACCCCCACTTTGGGCTGGCTCTCACCTTCTGATCCAGTCTCTGATAATCACCAGATTTGGGCCGCCGACCAGTTTTTGATCTTTTTCCTTCCAGAGCAAAAGCAATGATCTTTGGAGAGAGAAAAATGGAGACAGGGTGAATGGAACAGCAGCTTCCAACGCAGGCTCACCTCTGGATTCTCATTTTCCTGCTCCCACAACCCTCTTCCTGTGACCAAGCACTTGAAACATGTAAATGCCAGTACTCAACCATTCCTAAGATGGATAATGAGGTTTGCACAATAAGCACAAAACAGGAAGAATTTTCTTTTTTTTGTCCTCCCTCAAAAACAGCTTTATGTGAGGTAAAACAACCCCAACCTTGTGATGCAGCTACAGAAAACTGTCAGAAGGAAACTGTCAGAGATAAGATGGAGGGATCCACACCCCTTTGTGGTTTCACCTCTCAGCTGGAAACCAGCAGCAGAGCTGAGAACACCCAGTTCCCACCACATCCAGCCCATTCTGGTCACAGGAACCCTCCCGCTGCTGTGGGACCACAGGAACGTGGACCAGACTGGGAGATACTGGTGTGGAACCAGTCAGGAGGAGGGGAAAGGGCTGGCAGGTTCCAGCAGGGCGCTTACCTTGCGTTTGTTGTGGTAGGCCACGTACAGGGCTGCCACAATGACAGCTGTGGTCACCAGGTAGGCAAAGAAGTGGCTGCTCTCCGAGCGGGGCCTGGGCAGGGAGGGAACACTCCTGTCCCTGTCCTGCTCCAGGGAGGTGTCACTGCCCTCCTCAGCCTTGGCCACGTCCTCCACGGTGCTCTCTTCATTCTCCAAGGAGCTGTCACCGTCCCCAGCAGGGACAGCCGAGTGAGACACGGGGCTCTGCTCCTCCTGGGAGTTCTGAGCACTGTCCTGGCCATGGGGCTGCTCGCCAGCAGCACTGCCCTGGCTCTCAGTCTGGGCTGGCTGCCCTCCTTGGCTGGTGGCCTGGTTGGTGCCACCCTGGGCGTTGCCCTGCTCCTGGTTGGTGTTGTCCTGGGTGTTGCTCTTCTGGTTGGCGCTGCCATTTGTATTCTTGCTGTCCTTGCCATCAGTGCCCTTGCTGTTGTTGCCCTCGTCCTTGTTGCTGTTGTCTTTGTTGGTGCTGTCCTGGTTGTTGCTCTGGTTGGTGCTGCCATTTGTGTTCTCACTGTCCTTGCCATTGCTGCCCTCGTCATTGCTGTTCTTGCTCTTGCCATCCTTGCTGTCCTCCTCCTCGGTGTCCCCTGCCTGGTTGCCAGCCTGGCTGTTCTCGTTGACACTGTTCTGCTGATTTTTGTTGTTCTGGCTGCCACTTTCACTGTTAGTGCTGGTCCCTGCATTGCCCTGGCTACCAGTGCCACTGCTTTGGCTGCCCGTGTTTCCAGTGCTGGACTCTTTACCGCTCTGGCCCTCACTGCCCTGGCCAACACTGCTGGTCCCTGCATTGTCCTGGCTGCCAGTGGCACTGTTTGGGTTGCCCTGGACAGCAGTGCTGCTGCCTGCATTGTCCTGGCCATCACTGCCTGTCTTGCCTGTGTTACCACTGCCTGTGTTACCACTGTTGCTGTTCTGGCTTTCACCTCCTTGTACCCCACTTCCTGCATTGCTGGTTCCATCATTGCCATTTTCACCTTGGCCCTGCTGATCAGCCTCTGTGCCGCTGCCTTTCTGTGACTCCTCTTTCTCCTTCTTCTCCTTCTCCTTCTCGTCGTCACTGCCATTTACAGTTGGGTTGTTTTCCTGCTGTTTGTTTGCCGTGTTTTCACCCGTGTTGGTCCCGCTGCTCGGGTCTGTTTGGGCGTCGCCATTGTTGGAGTCACCGTTGTTTTTCTGCCCGTCTCCGTTCCCCGAGGCTGTGTTGGTGTGATCCCGGTTGTCACCTGCTCCGGCTCCCACAGACACCGTGGAAGATCTGCTGGTGTCCGTCTGCGGGTTGTCTGCAGCGCCAAACACGGGGAGCCCGGTCAGTGGGCACCGGGGGAACTGGGGGAGACCCCGAGAGGGGCGGCGGGACCCGGGGAGCTCAGAGGGGAGCAGAGGGGGACGGGAACCTCGGGGACCGGGGCTTACCAAGAGCGGAGGGGGATGGAAACTTCGGGGGAGTGGGAGCTGCCAAGGGCGGAGGGGGAACCCCCGCGGGAACAGGGCGGGGGAACCCCCGGTGAACCTCGGGGGAGCGGAGATCAGGGGTTGCCAGGGGCAGAGGGGGAACCCCAGTGACCGAACGCGGCGGAACCCCAAGGGCAGAGGAAGCCTCCAAACCGAGACCGGTGCCTGACCCCCCCCCCCCGGCCCCAGGGCTTCGGTGCCCTCTCCCACCCCCGCGGCAGTGTCCCGGGCGGCGTACCGGCGGCGCAAAGGCCCAGGAGCAGCAGGAGCAGCACCGACAGCACCGAGAGCAGCGGCAGCGCCCGCGGGGCCTCCATGGCGGGCGGGCCCTCAGCGCCGGCTCGGCCGCTTCCGGCCGCGGCTCTCGCGAGAGCGGGGAGGGAGTGAGAGCGGCAGCGAGGGGGCGGGGACTAAATTAGATTTGCATATCTGGGCGGAGCATCTATCTGTGGGGCGGGACTTATCGAGGGGCGGGGTTACGGGCGTGTCCGAACGTGGGGCGGAGCTTGTTCCGGCTGGGGGCGGGGCTTGGGGAGCCCCTTTGGGAGGCGTTTGGCGCCCTCTGGCGGTCACAGCCGAATTTTGGGGTAAAACCCGCCGGTTTAGGGTAAAACCCGCCCGTTCCGGGTCTGTGTCCCGGCCCTGGGAGCCCAGGGCGGGCAGTCAGTGAGAGAGGCAGTGACTGCAGCCCCAGACAGGCGCTAGGAGTGCACTCCTGGTTCTGGAGTGGGCGAGGCTGGGGGACAGCCGGCAGGAAATCAGGGCTCCTTTTCCTTTTCCTTTCCCCTTTCCTCCAGGACAGCTCTGGAGAACCTGCTGGTTTTGGATAACCCGCTATTTTTCGGGTATTATTTTTATTTTCTTTAATACCCTGTTGTTTTTCAGATTTTAGAATTTTTTTGATTACCTGTTATTTTTCGGATGATGTTTCACTTTTTTGGATAACCTGTTGTTTCTCTTTCTTGGCCCGAGCAGGCATGTCCTGCTGCACAGCAGCGATTCCCAGCGGAGCAGGAAACTGTCAGCAGGCACCCAGGACTGTCCACTTCTTTCTGTTTGTCTGGTTTAGACTGTTAAATCTCCCTTCTCCGGGCTGAATATCCAGGAATCTGTCTCCAGCAGGAATCACAATCTTCCATGGGTCCATGGCCCGCTCCAGTTGCTCCTAAAACACAGGAAAAGCATCACACGGAAACCAGCACAGGGAATAATCCTCCTTGGAGTGTGGCGGGAGATGCGGCTGAATTTCTCCTCTAATGGTTTCTTTTTCCCGATCTCTGGGGAATCTCAGCTCCATTCAGCACATTCCAGCAGTCCCTGCTGCCCGTGCCAGCCTTTCCAGGGAGACCAGAGCAGCTGGCCCAGGGCTTTTTTGGGATTTAAACAGAAAACCGAGGCTGTTTCTCATGCTTGGCTTCCACCCACCCCCCTGGAAGTCCGGAGTGGCTGAGCTCAGGCCAAGTTTGTGCCTCTGGGGTTGGGATTCTGCCCCAAGCACGGTGGGCAGCACAGGATCCAGCATTTCTGAGGATGAGGAGCACCAGTGACCTCCCCTCGCCTCCTGGGCCATGGATCCTGGGGTATCCCAGGCTGGGAGGGACCCCCAGGGTGCAGCCCCAGGACCCTCCAACACCTGAGCCCGTTCTCACCTGAGCAGAGCTCCATCCCACCTTCAGCTTTGGGGTGTTCCTGGTGCCCCTGCGCTCACCAATCCCTGCAAATTCACTTTTTGGGGATGGCTCTTTCCCGGGGCAGGCTGGACACGCAGATCTGGCCCTAATTAGCGCTAATTGGGGTGTTTTCACCGCTGTCCCGAGGTCTGGTGTCAGGATAATAAAGTCCTCACCTCGCCCGACGTGTCTGCATCCCCCAGCCCGCCCCTTCCCCCCGAGGGCTAATCTGCTCGGGATAAAGGATCAAAAGGAGGAACAATTAGCAAATGGAAGAATTTAATGACGCTAATTAAAATGTATTAAGTGTAGCCAGTGCCTCTGCAGCAGCTGCTTTGGCAGGAGCCCCGAGGACGGGAGCTGCAGCCTCACCCCGGACATCTGGCGCGCCCTCCCCTGCAGCCCCCGAGGAAAAAGGGGTTTGGAGAAACCTCGGAGCTCGTGGTGCGGCCCCTAATTAGCTCCATCTCTGCAGGAGACCCCCGGGACCTCATTAGGCTTTCAATTAGCGCCTGGCCAGCCTGCAGGGGGGCAGGGCTGCAATTACACAATCGGGAGGAGGTGACGGGAGGAGCCCCGTGTCCAGAAAGAGCCCGGAGAGCTCCAGGTGCTCCCAAGGTGTCCCAAAAGCTCTCCTGGATCCCCTTTAGGCACATCCATAGAGCCAGACACTGCTGGGGACTATCCCAGGCCTCCCTCATCCTGAGCTGCCAGCTCCATTTCACCCCCCAGCTCTGAGGAGAGGTTAAATCATGAGGAACATCACCCAAAACCTGTCCAAAGCCGAGTGGAGCCTCCTGGTCGCACCATCTCAAGTGGAAATACACTGGATTTTTTTTTTTTTTTAATTTTTTTTTTTTTCCTACAACAAAGATAAACCCCAGAGTTTCCCTCGTCTAGAACCAGGGAATGGTTTAGGTTGGTAGGAACCTTAAAGAACAACTCCAGTCCCCTCCTGTGGGCGGACACAGCTCGTGTAGGAGCATTCCAGAGGACAATAAAATCCAAAAGGACCCGTTTTCCATGGACAGCCACTCTGAATCCTGCATTTTCACCCCCGTGGGCAGACACGGTTCCTGTGGAAGCATTCCAGAGGACAATAAAATCCAAAAATTACCCAATTTCTGTGGACAGCACTGCTCACTGCTCCCCTGGGGTCACCTCCTGCCCAGGAGCAGGGCTTGGGCACCAACTGCCCCTGGCAGGGCTCACCCCAGCCTGCCCCAGCTCCAGAGCACCACCAGGCAGTGGAACAGATGTTCCCTGTCCCTATGGGAAAGCACTGAGTCAAACAAAGGAATATTCTCCTGCTGGAGCCCAACATCTGTTTGGGGCTGTCTGGCTCTGGCTGGGGTTTAATCCCTGTGACAGGGCTCTCCATACCTCTAATGTCCCATGAAATCCAATCCAAGGGGCTGCTTGTCCACAGCCTGCTCCTGGTGCTGGGGAGAGCGGGGCTGAGCGTCCTCCTCACCAAAAACCACTTTCTTGGAACGGTTTCTCTCAAAAAAAGCTCAATTTTGGCTCTTTTCAGGCGATGGCCACGCACATTCTGGGTGACACCCTAATCCCCTCAGCCCTGGCTGTGTGACACATGGCTGCTCCTCCCCAGCTCCAGGCCAGAATTCACACAGGGTTTTCTCTCTGAAAGCAAGAAATTTAAATAATTTGGAAATTTAAATAACGGAAGCACCTCCCAAATCTTGTCTCTGGCAGCTCAGGGATGCTCCAAGCTGGCAATTCCAGCTGTGCCCACATGATGGTCCTGAGGTGGATAGAGCAGCCACGCACCTGCTGGAGCTTGGAAAGGCATCAGGAACTTTCACAGGGCTTTGGAGCTGGCCCCAGGTGTGTCCCCAGGGCTCAGGTTGGTGCCTGTGGCTGGGGCCTGGTTCACGTGTGAGTTTTTGTAGTTCTGCCCAACTGTATGAAAAACTGTATGAGGATTTTCTGTATGAAAATCCTCCAATCCAGGTGTTTTCTGCTGCAGATATGGATGCCAACATCTCTCACACATCTGGAAAACACAGACAGATCCTCCTCACTCCCATGAAGTTCCCTTTCCCCTCTACCTGCAGACAGGTGCCTGCTGCTGCTCCATTTCCTTACAAACACTTCCCTGCGGGCTTCTCAGCACTGGAAAGGAGAAACGTCACAACAGGAGGAAAAAGCGTCACAGATGCACCAAAGTCCCAGCAGACCCAGCAGCTGTGGATGGGCTCACCCATCAGTGATGTTCTGTGGGAACTGGGGGACACCGTGGTGGTCCCCAAAATAAAGGTGAGGGGCAGGCAGAGAGCAGCCAGGCTGGGCCTGGGAGGCAGGAGCAGGGCAGGGAGTTCCAGGGGGAACGGAACAGGGCTGTGAATGCCGTAAATTAACTCCAGGCAGGTGCAGCTCCAGGTCAGTCTGCAACAGAGACAAAACTGTGAGTTCCAGGGGGAAAATTGTTTTTTGTATATTTTTTTTTTCTGCTGAAATATGAGGAGAGGGAAGAGTCCTGATACACCCAAGTATGGAGCTGAATGAGGACTCAAAGTGGGCTGAAAATCCATCGGGTTGGTTTTCTGCTAGTCCTTTTTCCTGCCTGGTTTGGAAGAAGCAGCCCCAGAGCACCCAGCACACACCAGTAACTCCCAGTGCCCGGTTTGTCAGGCACTGGTTCACCCAACCTGCCCTGTCCTGATGCCAGGGTGAGTCCAGCAAAGCTGTACCCTGTTGGTGGCACCCCAAAATCCCCCTGAGCCCATGGACAGAGGTATTTAGGGATGCTGGACCTTGGGAGCAGGAATTCCATCCCAAGGGATTTCCCAGGAAAGTGGCAGCGGAAAAGTGGCAAGAGCTTCCCACACAGACCACACTCACACCGCCGGCTGCAGCTGCAGTTTTTATTTCCTTTTGTGAAAAATAACAGGATTTTTTGAGGTGATAAAAACACAACCCCTCCCAGGGCTCAGCCCCAGGCCCTGCCCAGCCCAGCAGGAGCGAGGGCAGGAGCAGCACCAGCGGAGCAGCACCCCCGGGGCAGCACCAGCTCCGTGCCGGGGCGTGGAGCAGGATTTTGGGAGCAGCTGGAGGCGTTCCTGCTCCTGGATCCGGGATGGAGAGCCAGTTCCAGCCCACGCCTGCTGTGTTTGGGGCTGGCACCACCGTGAGGGTCCATCCGCGTGCCCCACGGCAGCAATGGGCATCAGTTCCTCCCTCAGAGATCTCCCTTGGCGGCACCTTCTGGAGGGTCTATTCCATTTTTTTTTTCCTTTTTTTTTGTTTTCTCTCCTTTTTTTTTTTTAATAAAAACAGTCTTTAGGTTGACCGCTGGCAGCAGCTCTGAGCAGAAAGCCCCTTCCCTCCAGAGCCTGCTCCCCAAAGAGTTCAGAAAGGGTCAAATATTGACCAATAACGGTTTTGGCTGCATTTGAATCTTGATTGTGGCTTCTGCAATGTACAGCGGGGAGGGGACGGGATGGGGAAGGACAGGAGGGGAGGTTTGTCCCTCAGTCAGCGGGTTTGGTGACCAGGGACAGCGGCTGCGTCTGCAGCGCGGCCAGGGCGGCCGGCATGGTGCCAGGAGGGGAGCCCAGCAGGGCCGAGGAGGTCCCCGAGGCGAAGGGGACGGGCCTGGAGAGCAGCGAGGAGGAGGAGGAGGATTTGCTGAGCTGGGCCCGGGCCTCGGGCTTGGTGGTGAGCGAGAGCGGCTGGGCCTGCTCCGAGTGCGTGGCGGCCGGCGCGGCCGGCGAGGCCAGGGCGGCCGATGGCGTGGCCGGGGAGTCCAGCATGGAGCCGTGCGACGAGGCTGGGCTGGGGCACGGCTTCTCGGGCAGGAAGGGCACCACGCAGGGCTTCTTGCTCCGGGCGGGCAGCGAGCCTGAAGGGACAGGGACAGCGTGAGGGGCGCAGGGGGCGTGAGGGGACAGGGACAGTGTGAGGGGCGCAGGGGCGTGAGGGGACAGGCACGGCGTGAGGGGTGCAGGTGGCGTGAGGGGCGCAGGGATGGCATGAGGGGCGCAGGGATGGCATGAGGGGCGCAGGGGGCGTGAGGGGACAGGGATGGCGTGAGGGGCGCGGGGGGCATGAGGGGACAGGGACGGCATGAGGGGCGCAGGGGATGGGATGGGATGGGATGGGATGGGATGGGATG
>JAWWMN010000077.1:170113-181010 GCA_035047745.1 Catamblyrhynchus diadema | reverse complement strand
CCCCAGGTGTCCCCTAGAAATGTCCCCCAGCTTAATTCCCTCTGCGCCCCCAGATGTCCCCCAGCCATGTCCCCAGCCCCACTTCCCCAGGTGTCCCCAGCCCTGCCCACCCCCAGGTGCCCCCTAGGTATCCCCTAGAAGTGTCCCCCAGTTTAATTCCCTCTGCTCCCCGAGATGTCCCCCAGCCATGTCCCCAGCCCCACTTCCCCAGGTGTCCCCAGCCCCGCTCACCCGTTTTGGGGTCGATCTCAGGGCTCAGGTGCCCGGGGGGTGACCCAGGTGGGAAAGGCTCGCTGCTGTAGGTGATGAGCGGCGTCAGGGGGTGCATGTGATGGGCGTGCTGCACCACGGGCACCTTGTTGGACTGTGGGGAGAGCACAGGGGCAGGGCTCAGCCCAGGGGAACAGCCCTGGGCAGGGGGCAGCACGGCCAGGGTGCCCCACCAGCCCTAAAACTGCCCCAGGGACGGTGTCCCTGCCCCAGGGAAGGTGTCCCTGCCCCACTGGGGGTGTCCCTGCCCCAGGGAAGGTGTCCCTGCCCCAATGAAGGTGTCCCTGCCCCAATGAAGGTGTCCCTGCCCCACTGGGGGTGTCCCTGCCCCAATGAAGGTGTCCCTACCCCAGGGAAGGTGTCCCTGCCCCACTGGGGGTGTCCCTGCCCCAATGAAGGTGTCCCTGCCCCCTCTGCTCTTTAAGATCCCTCCCCAGCCCAAACCACTCCCGAATCCCCCCCATGGCATGGGAGAGGGTCCCTGGCAGGCCCGTGGGGGTGCTGGGGGTGCTGTGAACACCCCTCGGGTCTGGGGGCTGCTGTCTCTCACCAGGTGGGCGGGCGAGGGCGAGCTCCTGTCCTTGAGCGTGGCCCCGGCCGGGACGTCCAGCAGCGGCCACTTCATCTGCAGGTACTGTGGGAGGGATGGACACTGCCCTGCAGGGAACCCACACAGCCCTGGCCCCAAAAACCCTGCCCCAAAAAACCCTGCCCCAAAAAAACCCCTGCCCCAAAAAACCGTGCCCCAAAAAAACCCCCTGCCCCAAAACCACCCCAGCCCTGCAGGGACCCCATATAGCCCTGGCCCCAAAAAACCCTTCCCCAAAAAAACCCTGTCCCAAAAAACCTCCTGGCCCCAAAAAACCCTTCCCCAAAAAAACCCTACCCCAAAAAACCTCCTGGCCCCAAAAAACCCTGCCCCCCAAAAAAACCCTACCCCAAAAAAACTCTGTCCCAAAAAAACTCCTGGCCCCCCAAAAACCCTGCCCCCCCAAAAAAACCCTACCCCAAAAAACCCCCTGGCCCCAAAAAACCCAGCCCTGCAGGGACCTCACACAGCCCTGGCCCCAAAAACCCCCTGCCCCAAAAAACCCTGATCCAAAAAAAAAAAACCTGCCCCCAAAAAAAACCCCACCCCAAAAAAAAACCTGCCCCAAAAAAAACCCTGCCCCAAAACGACCCCAGCCCTGCAGGGACTCCACACACACCTGCCCCAAAAAAACCCCTGCCCCAAGAGACTGCACCAGGCCTGAAACAGCCTCTCAGCCCCAAAATCACCCCAGCCCTGGCCTCAAACACCCTCTGACCCCAAAGCACCCCCAGCCCCAAAACATCTCCTGACCCCAAAGAACCCCCAACCCTGAAACATCCCACTCAGCCCCAAAACATTCCCACAGCTCTCCAAAAGAACCCTATCCCCACAAGATTCCCCAGCCCCAAAACTTCCCCCCAATCCCAAAACATTCCCTAGCTCAGAAACAACCCTCTGACCCCAAAATACCTCCCAGCCTCGCCTGCACAGCCAGCTGAGGACCCCACAACCCATGGGCAGAGGGGTTTGGGGGGTTTTTCTCCCTTTCTGGGTTAACATCCCGCTGTGACACTGGGGTGTCTCCCTGGCACCCCAAAAAAGGGGCTTTGTGTGTGTTTGGGGGGGAGGGAGGGAGGGTCCCTGGAGATGCCAGGGCTGCAGAATGTGGGAATGTGGGAACGTGGCTGCAGCAGCTGCTGCAGGAATTTCCCCAAACACAAACCCGCCTGAGCCGGGGCAGCTGGAGAGAAAACACAGCAGGAGTTTGGGGCAGCGTTAACCCTTCCAGGACCCCCACCCAGGACCCCCCTGGCACGGCACAGACCCAAAGCTGGTGAGGATCCCTCATGACCCCACCATTCCCACAGCTGCCAGCACAGGGATGCCCAAAAACCTGGGTCACTGTCCCCCCAGGTTCACTGTCACACGTGGGCTGGCTGTGACCTTCCAGTTGTCACCTGTGGGCTCACTGTCACCCCAGGTTCAGTGTCCCCCCAGGTTCACAGTCACCTGTGGGCTGGCTGTGACCTGCCAGCTGTCACTGTCCCCTGTGGGGTCACTGTCCCCCATCTCTCCCTGGCATGAGGAGCTGTTCCCCAAGGGGCAGCTTTGCTGCACCCTCCAAATCTGGCTCATCCTCAGTGCCAGGGCAGCCAAAATGTCCCAGGAGCTCCAGGGCCACACTGGGGTGGCACTGGGGTCACCCCAACCTGTCCCCAGCCCCCTCCCACACTCCAAGCACCGGACGAGGCTCCCGGTGCTCCCCCAGTTGTGTGACCGTGTCCAGGACAGGGCAGGAGGAGCCCCCCAGCCCAGCCCAGCCCAGGGGGCTCCCTGACCCCCCTCCCCACCCCGAGGGGCTTTCTGGGCTGCCCTGTAAGCAGAGAAGGCGCCAGGGGACGGCACTGGGGGAAGTTTTGGGGATAAAAGGCTGATTCTCATCTCGGGAGCCTGGGGAAGGGGAAGGGGAAGAGAGGAACAGGGGGGACTCTTTCAAAATATACAAAGCGGGGGGAGCCGGTGAACGGTTCAGTGGTGATGTGGAAAAATGACAAAATGACACCCCCCCTCCTCCTCTTCCTCCCCATCCCCTGGCTCCAGCTGGGACACAGCCCCCACTGTGCCCCCACAGTCCCCCCACTGGGGACTGAGCTGCGAAACAGCAGCAAAAAAAAAAATAAAAAGAGGAAAATAGTTGAAAATCGGTCACATTCCAGAGAGATTAGAGCCAGCCCTGAGTCCTTGTTACCAGCCAATTAAAAGCAGGGGTAACCCCTTCCCTGCTGGAGCCCAGCCCCCTGGGAGCCCCCAGACCCAGGAGAAGGGGCCAGGGGATGCCCTGAGGTCCAACTGGGGGCGTTCACCAGAGGATTTCTACTCCTCCTGCTCTGCCCAGGCACCAGCCCAGCTGTGCTGCTTCCCTGGGAAGGGGGAGAGCCCCTGGTGGGGCTGTGGGTCCCACTGTGGCTCCTGGTGCGTCCCAGCCCAGGGCTGCAGGTCCTGGCAGCTCCACGTGCCCATGTCCCGCATCCCAGAGGGGTTTGTCACCCTGTCCCAGCGTTCCATCACCCAGCTGTGTGTCCCAGCCCCTCCTGTCTGTCCTGTCCTCCTGTCCTGTCCCAGCCCCTCCTGTCCCTCTGTCCTGTCCCTCTGTCCTGACCCCAGCCCCTCCTGTCCTCCTGTCCTGATCCCAGCCCCTCCTGTCCCTCTGTCCTCTCCAGTCCCTCTGTACTGGTCCCAGTCCCTCCTGTCCCTCTGTCCTGGTCCCGCTGTCCCTCTGCTCCCTTTTCCCCCAAAATTCATCCCAAAATCACGCCAGGCCAGACAGGACAGGCCAAGCTTTAGGGCAGAAAATGGGGGTTTGTAGGACGTTTAATACAGGCCCCCAAAATCTTTGTCCAGGTGTGGCCACGGCAGCCCCATGGCATCCCAAGATGCAGCTCTGAGCAGTGTCACTGGATTGTTTGGGGAAAAACCACCCAAATTTGGCTCCGGGAGTGACAGGGAATGGGATTTTTGAGAGAAATGGGGATGCTGGGCTCAATGCATCCTCCAGTTCCTCAAAACTTTGTGTTTGGGCATAAGAACGTGGAAAAAATCCCAAATCTGCCCTGGCGGAAGGGTCTGGGGCTGCACCCAGGGATGCTGCAATGGGATGGCACCAATGGGGACTGGGGGAAGCCCCAAAACGGGGAAAAGGAGAGGGGAAAGGGGAAAAGGAGAGGGGAATGTGGGGACCTGGCCTCTCACCCTCCTGAGGCAGGATGGCGTGTCCTTCACACCCCAACAAATCCCCCCAATGCCAACAGTCAGGCAGCAAAGCCAGGAGCATCCCGGCCCCACAGCTGCTGAATTCCCTGGGATAACTGGGGAGGCAGAAATCCCAGTTACAGCTGGATTTACAGCCCAGGCAAGCAGACATAAATCTCTCCCCCACCCCCGCCATCCATCCGCTTCCCAGCCAAATAATCTCCTCCAGATGTTGCCCATGAGCACCAGGATGACAAATCCCAGCCAGGAGACTCCTGGGAGGGTCTCCTGCACCCCCACATCCCAGGGAGAACCCCAAAAATCCCCAAAATAGAAGTTATTGTCCCATCAGGATTTAGGGTTCCTACAGGCTGATATGAGGTTGATGCAGGAGATATCTCCACATTCCCTTTTGGCATTTTTTGGGTGACAGCAGCCAGGCAAAGGGTGTCCCAGCTGGGGACGGGGATTTTGGGGTGGGAATGAGGGTTTGTGACACCCTAACAACAGCTGTTTGTCCGTTCCCATAAGACAACCACAGGCACCAGATGGGAAATGCCCACGGGGCTGGGGCGGGAAGGTGCGAAAAGTGGCTGGGAGATGAAAAATAAGTTAAAAAAAAACAAAACCTCAATTTGGGATGAGCTTGGAGAGGTGGCACTTGTGCAACCTGATCTCCATCCACAGATCCCACGTCCCCACCCTGGGGACACCGGGGGCATCTGAGGGAGAGCTGGGTCCCAGATGTGCAGAGGAAGGAGGGATGGGATGGGATGGGATCAATGGGATGGGATGGGATGGGATGGGATGGGATGGGATGGGATTGATGGGATGGGATGGGATCCATGGGAGGGGATGGGATGGGATCCATGGGAGGGGATGGGATGGGATGTGAGGGGTGGGATGTGAGGGGTGGGATGGGATGGGATTGATGGGATGTGAGGGGTGGGATGGGATGGGATGGGATCAATGGGATGGGATTGATGGGATGGATGGGATGGGATGCTGTGGATGAGGCTGGAGCACTGCAGTGGGGACAGCAGTGGGGACAGCCCAGGTGGCCCTGGCCCTGCTCCACACTGGGTGCCCCGAGCATCCCGAGTCTCCCCCACCCACAGAGGACCCCAACTCCCACCCCCCTGCTCCCTGTCCCCATACCCAGTGGCCCCAAACCCTGCTGCTGGCCCAGGCTTTTGTCTGCAGCTCCCTCAATGGATCCATTCATGTCCTGCATCCTCTGGGGAATCCCAGCAGGAGCAGCAGGCTCAGCCAAAGCTCCAGCACAGCCAGCTCCCTGTCCCAGAGCCTCCAGAGCACCCAGAACATCCTGGAGCTGGGGGTGACACCAGCACAGCCAGCTCCAGTCCTGCCCTTCCCCTGCCCTCTGCCAAGCCCTCACCAGCATCCCCAGGGACCCCCAAGATCCCCAGGGATCCCCAGTATTCCCAGGATCCCCAGGGATCCCCGGGCTGAACACACAGGGTGAAATCCTTGCCAAAAAAACACCAGAAAAAAGGCAAACCGAGAAGGGGCACATCAGCCCTCCTCCTCCTCGGGGAGCCTCCCCACCTCCATCCCCTTTCCCCAAACTCCCAGAGAGGAAAACACAACACAACTGGTCCTGGTTCCAACCCCTTCTTCCCTTATCCCTCCTCTTCCTCCATCCAGGATGCACCGGGCACTTCCCCCCGGGTTCCTCTTCCCTCCCAGGCTCCCGCCCGCGACTTCAAGGAAGGAAAACTAATGAAAAGCAGCTGCTGGGAATTCCAGAAGGATGATGAATGCGCCTCAGTCCCGGAACAATCCCAGGGCTGAGCAGAGGCGCCCCGAGCACTTACTTCATCGCTTTAATTTGGGAATCGTGTTAGAAAAGGAGGGAGGAGGGAGATTCGGGGGGTGGAAACCTCCTGTAGGTCTGCAAACCCCGCCCGCGGGGTAATTAGCCGAAGAGCATAATTAAGGAGCGGGATAAAGGGGCCATTGTGTGTGGCAGCTCTGCAGAGTCTGGGAGCGGGGAAACTGAGGCAGGGGAGGGCTCGGGGCCGGGGAGGGCTGGATCAGCCCAGCAGCTGCACGCAGCAACGAGGACAAGCCAAAAAGTGGGGAAAAAACAGGGTTTTTCCTTGATATTTACCAGGTGGGGAAGGAAGGCGGCGCTGGTGGGGGGCAAATCCCAAATAAAGCAGAAAATCCCGAATTAGTGCAGCAGGAAGGAGGAACTGCCGTGGTCCCAGGATGCTGAGCATCGAGCGGGCCCCCACGCCATAAAAATCCCCCATTCCAACACCTCCATCCGCATCGCAGTGCCAAAATCCCTCCAGGCTCTGCCAGAACCGCCAGCAAGACCCGCCCGGTTTTTGGAGCAGCCCTTTTCCCTGCCAAAAATCCGTATTTTAATCATTTTCCTTGGCAGCAGCGCAGTTAAGGATCTATTTTCTTTAGGAGACAGATAGGGCTCTGTATCCTCGGGAATTCAACGCAGGAGTGGTGCAAAAAAAGCCGGAATAAGTCCAGGTTATGGATTTTTCCCTCATTTATTTTGGGATCGCAGCCTGCCGAGGCGCATTAATTACACCAAGGTGCATTAATTACACCGGCACAGCGTCGGGAGAGCTGTTTGGATGGAATTCCACGCCTGAGGAAGGTTTGGATTTATTTAAATCCTCGCCTCCAGACTCGAATTCCTGGGGTTAAACTGTTTTTTTGGGAATGGTGCCAATCCTGTGCATGGTCGCTGCTCTGTGCCTGGTTCCCATCCACTTCCCAAGCAGGAGGGAGATGCTGGGATGAGGTTTTACCCAGTATGGATCCCTCTTATTCTGGGTTTGGGGTAAAGCCCATCAGCTCCACACTATCCTGATGGAATGGATCCGGCATCGTGGCAATGGGGATTTGCATCCATCCAGCTCGTGCACATCCAGAGTATTTCCTCTCCATCCACCTTGGAGACCTTTGTGTTGCTGGGAATGATCCCAAGGAGCCAAACACAGCCTCACAGGTCCCCAGTTCCTGATTAGAATTGAGGAAAATTGGCAGGAATGCTGCTCCAAACAATGCCATCGTTAGATTCCAACAAATTCCTTCACCATCAGAGCAGAGCCCCAAAAATTCTCCCTGGGCAGAAACTGCCAGGAAGGTGATTCTGGGGACCACGGAGACTTCCCAAATTCCAGGGTCCCAGTTGGAAGTAACCCAGGAGCAAAGTGAATTCACAGAGATTGGAGAGCAGGAGCATCCATCCATTGGTGCTTGGTGGGTTGGCACAGGGATGTGACTTCTGGTCTAGAGTGTGGGAAGGCACTGTGTAACCAGATTCCTAAATATTTCCCAGATTTCCATAGACATCCCAGATTTCTAAAGATTTTGGAGTGGAGAAATGCAGAATTCCCAGTATTCCAAATAAGTCCTCCAGCTGTTTGGCTGTCAGATTAGCGCTGGCACCTGCAGACTCATCCATCCCCAGGATCCATCCACACCTTCCTGGCCACCTCCTCTGAGCACCTCCTGGCCATGGAGACTATTTGGGGTTTGGGTTTCTTCTCCTAAAATCTTTCTTCCCCCTTCAATCCACAGCACCTGGCTGTGACACACGAGGCTGGGTGCCACGGGATGGCTGCGTCCTGCAGATCAGCTCCTTCCCTCCAACACTGGGGCAAAATCAAGAAGGAAACGGGTGAAAGATGGTTCCCAGATGGTTCCCTGTGCCTCCTGCCACCCCGGAGCTCCGCGTGTCCAGGCTCATCCAGAGGATGAGGGTGGGAGGCGGGTTTGGAGCTCGGTGCCCTGGGGCCGTGCTGCGTGTGGGGATGTGGGGCTGGAGCCAGGGGGACTGGGAGGCTGCTGCCAGCACAGGGCTGGGAGGATCTGCCTGGATGTGTCCAGTGGGGATTGGGGTGCTGCGTCCAGCTGTGCCTGGATGTGTCCAGTGGGGATTGAGGTGCTGTGTCCAGCTGTGCCTGGATGTATCAGGGGTGCTGTGCCCAGCAGAGGGCTGGGAGGATCTGCCTGGGTGTATCCAGGAGGGGATCAGGGTGCTGTGTCCAGCTGTGCCTGGATGGATCCAGGAAGGATTGGGGTGCTGTGTCCAGCTCTCCCTGAGTGTATCCAGGAGGGATCAGGGTGCTGTGTCCAGCTGTGCCTGGATGGATCCAGGTGCTGTGTCCAGCTCCATCGAGGATTCTGTTCCCAGAAGGCAGCAGTGTGGAGTGAGGAGGCTGAGCCTGCGTGGATCCAGGGTCAGACCCAGGATGCTGCACCCACACGGATTCAGTACGGGGTCAGGGATGCCCGGAGGGATCAGGAACAGGATCCAACAGGAGATCAGGCATGTTGAGCCAGCAGGATCTGGTGTGGGGTTAAGGATGCTGCACAGGATCACAGGTGCTGCACCCAGCTGGATCCAGAGCAGGACCAAGGGTGCTCTGTCCTGACTCTTCTGTTGAATTGAGGATGCTGAGCCTTGCTGGGTCTGGTTCAGGGTCGGGGTGCTGTGCCCAGATAGATCCAATGTGGGACTGGGGACACCGTGCCCATCCTGGGATCTGGGGGATCCCTGTGCTGCATGCCATGGGAGCCCACAGAAGGGGCTTGGGGCAGGGCACAGAGCTCTGCTGCTCTCCCGTGGGATCCAGAGCATCACAAAACTCACCCAACCCGCCCCCAGGATCTCCACACACCCCCCTCACTAACCGGAGGCCCCATTCCGTCGGAATTCAGCCCAAATCCACGCTTGCCCAACCCCAGCCATGCCCCTGAAACATCCGGGAGGCGACACCCGCCCCAGCCCCTGTTAATTAATCCCCTTTCTGGGATTCATTAAATCATCGTTAGTGGCCGCTTGTGACGGATCCCAAGCCCAAAATCCCTTCTCATTACCCCGGATTCCCTGCCAGTGTTTGGCATCGCGGTCAGTTCTGCTTCATCCCCAAAACCTCATAATCCCAGGAGTGACAAATTGGGAATACAACCTTTATCCAGCCGGGATAATTAGCTTATCTGCCCTCCCCATCCCGGGATTTGCACTTCACGGCCGCTCCAACCAGTTGCTTCCAGGAAAGCAAAAGTAGGAAAACCCTGAAAATACGGAAAACCCTCCGGGCAAACCAGCCGGGTTCCGGGATTTCGGACCATCACAAACACTGTTATCCCATGTAAATTCCACACGGGAACTCAGTTCCCTGTGGATCCGGAGAAATAACGTGTGGAAAAGCATCACCGGAGCGAGATTACACCTGGACAATCAGGAGCGAGGGGGGTTCCACTGTCAGCATCCCCCTCGAGGGGTCGGGACCCCCGGAGGGCTGAGAATTCCCTCCTCCCCCGGGGGGACTCAGAATTCCTCCCAGGATGGCCCTGTAGGAACACCTTGTGTTCCTAAAGCACCTTCACATCCCTCAAATCACTCTAGGATGCTGCCCGAGGTTGAGCGGGATGGTTTGGGGGTCGAGGGACTCTGCTGAGGGGAGGGGGCCCGCTCCCCCTCTCCCACCTCCCCAGTTCTTGCTCAATTTGCTTAATCACTTCTCCCCCCGCGGCCAATGTCGGCCCATTAACGGCTTTAAAACCCTTTTAAATGAGAAAAGCAGCAGCTCAGGGTCAGGTTTCGGGGCGGGTCCCCCGGAGCGAAGCCCCCCCAAACTCCCCACCCCCCTCAAAGCTCCCCCCCAAAAAGGGGCGAAGTGAGCCAAAAATAAAATAAATAAACCAAATATCTTGGTTTTTTTTTCTTTAGCATCAGGTGGTCGCTTTCCTGCAGGACGGGCTGTGAGGCTTGGGGGGGTCTGAGCACCCGCGAAAGGTGAGGGGCGGGTCCGGGGGGGCACTTACGGTGCGGGCTCCGCCGGGGGAGAGCGCTCCGTTGGCGAGGTAGGGGCTGCCCAGCTCCGGGAGCATCAGGAACGGGTACCCGGGGTAGGGGGGGCCCTTAAAGAAACCCCCATCCTGCTGCCGTCTGACCACTGCGGAAAGAAGGGAGGGGGGCGTCAGGGGGCGGCGGGCGGGGGGCGCACGGCGGGGTGCGGGGGGGACCCTCGGGCATGCCCAAATCCCTTGGGGGAGGTCCCGGGTTCTTCCGGGGGTCTCCGACGGAATTTTGGGGGCGCCCTTGGCTCTCGTGGAGGGTGGGTGGGTCCCTCGGGGGGGCCCAAGTCGCTTGGGGTGGGGTCCCTGATTTTCTAGAGGTTCCTTGATTTTCGAGGGGTTCTCACTGGGGGGGCAGCTGGGTGCGTCCCTCTGGGGGTGCCCACGGCCCTTAGGGGGGTCTGTTGGGGGATCCCCGCTGGGGAGGGGCCCGGACAGGTCCCTTGGGGGTGTCCCTGGTTTTTCTGGGGGGGGGTCTCGGCTGCGCGAGGCAGCCCCGGGGGTGGCGGCTCCCGGTGCCGGTCACTGCCCCCAGAACGGAGCCGGCCCCGGGGGCGTCCCGAGCCATGGGGGGCACCGATCACCGATCCATGCCCGGGGCCGGTTACCGGGGCGGGGACACGGCGGGTGGGCACACGGGGGGGACACACACGGGGGTGAGGACACGGCCCTGGGGGGGCACACACGGGGGGAGCGGGACACGGCCCCGGGGGGACACCGCGGGGAGGAGCGGAGGACACGGAGGGGCGGGGGGGGCACACAAGGGGTCCCGCCCGCAGCGGGGGCGGAAACAAAGAAGTTGGGAAGTGCCGGCGGGTCCCGGGGGATGCGGCGGGGAGCGGGGAGGGGGGGTCCGGTACCTTCTGCCAGAGAGTCCCGCGGCTTCTGGAAACTTTCCCGGGGCGGCGGGGGCCGCTCCGCCTGCGGGGAGAGGCGGTGAGCGGAGCGGGGCCGGGCGGGGGGCGCCTCCCACCAGCTCCCCCCCAC
>JAWWMN010000077.1:129438-169741 GCA_035047745.1 Catamblyrhynchus diadema | reverse complement strand
CACCGGCCCCGCACCGGCCACGCTCGGTCCCGCCGCGACCGGGGCCCCCTGCACGTTCCGGGGCCCCCCCATCCCGTCCGGGCTCCCCCCGTCCCGTCCGTGCCGCCCTCATCCCATCCTGGGTTCCCTCTCCTGGTCTAGGGTGCCCCAGTTGGGGTCCCCCCTGTCCCATGCGGGGTGTCACCTCCCATCCGAGTGTTCCCGTCCCCCCCGTCCCACGCGGGGTGACACTTCTGACGCATCTGAGTGTTCTCAGCTTACTCATGGTCCACCCCATTCCGTCCGTGTTCCTGCCACCCTGCCCTGGGGTCCCCCTCGTGCCCTGGGTCCCCTCCACCCCTCCCAGGGTGTCCCCTCCATCCGTCCAGGATGTCCCCTCCAATCTGGGTGCTCCCATCCCTGTCCCCCATCCTGTTCAGCTGCCTCCCCGCTCCCGGGGTGCCCCATCCCACCCGGGGTGCCCCATCCCACCCATGGTGCCCCCAGCCCACCAGAGTGACCCCAGCCCACCCCAGTGCCCCTGTCCCCCACCCCAGGGAATGCCCCGGCGGAGATGCCCACCCCTCCCCACACTGGGAGCAGGGTCCTGCCATGACGGGAGCGCCCAGCCCGCAGGACAGACTCATCCTAAAAAACCCTTCTTTTTTTTTTTTTTTTTTACAGGGTGGGCTCGTTCCCGCACGGCTGGTGGGGTGGCACCAAACGGGGCTCAATCCATCACCCCCGAGGCATTGTCTCCGTGCCATCACCTTCAGCCTGGCCGTGAACCCCAATCCGAGCCGCCTCCAGCCCCCAGACCCCCGGGGCCGGCGGCCCCCGCCACCCCCCGGCCGCCCCTCGCTCTGCGCCACAAAGCTCCTTCAGTTGCTGTGCCTGAAATACTTCATGAAAAGGCTTTTGTACCGTCGGAATCGCTGGTGACCCCGGTCCCCCCTGCCCAAGATTCCCAAGGAAAAGCAGGAGGCAGCTGCAGGGGGCCATGCCGGCTGGCCCTTCCCCGCTCCCGGCCCTCCAGATGTTTTATTGCCCTGTGTTTAATTCACATTTCCAGCCACGTGCTGAATGGAGAGCTCACATCTGCCCATTCTGCCCGGACCGCTCCTGGTTTGGGGGCACATGGAGTAGGGGTGTGGATGTGTCCAGGGGTCTGGGTGAGTCCCAGGATGCTAAAAAATACAAATAATCCCCTTATGCGTTATTTTTGCCCATATTTCCCATAAATAACCCTCGAGGTGTGAGGAGGTGGCTGGTTCCCAGCAGGGGACATGTGGAGGTGCCACCCAGCGCTCCCAGGTGCCCCAAAACTTTGCCCTCCTGTGACGCCCGAGATCATAAAAAAGGCAGCCCTGCAGTTTTGGGGTGTTTCCCAACATTTTTGTAGGTCCAACAAACACAGGAGAGCCTCCTCAGTGGGTTTCATCCACGGGGAAGTGACACCTGGTGTTCTGGGGGATCCGTGGGGTGGGGGAGTGAGGGGTGGAAGGTGGACCCCCACCCCAGGACCCTCAGCCACCTTGGGACCCCCCACCACCCCAGGACCCTCCCCTGCTGTTCCTTGGTCCCCCCAGGAAGTCTGGACACCCCGGGACCCCCAGGTACCCCAGGACCTACACCAGGACTCCGAGGGGCCTCAGGACCCTCGGACACCCCAGGACCCTCGGAGACCCCAGGACCCTCCATCACTGGTTCTCAATCTCCCACCCCATCCCACGCCCCCAGCAGCGGGAGGGAGGGCAGGGGACAACGAGCCGCGAATGTCCCATCAGCGCGTCCTGGGGACAGCGCCCGTGCCGTGCCGTGCCGGGCCTCGGGTCACCTCCCGTGTCCCCCCGGTCACCTCCCGGGACCCCCAGGTCACCTCCCGGAGCCCCCAGGCCTCCTCCCGCCCCCCCAGAGCACCCCTTCGGGAGGGCCATCACCTCGGGGGCGGGGGGTGAGAGGAACAATTTTGACGATTTGGGCTAAAATTGAGTCGTATTTACACCCCAAAAAGCTCCGGGCTCCGAGGTGCCCCCCCCCCCGCCCCCCCAGGCTGGGAAATGAGGGAAATCCTCGGAAATGGCGAATTTCTGCCCTGGGGGCTGCGTCTGTCTGTTCGGAAGGGGGGGGTCTCATGTCGGGGTCAGTTATTTGGGGGGGTCTCCCTATTGGGGGGTGGTCTCCTTTTCGGGGGTGGTCCGTTATTTTGGGGGGGTCTCGGGTCTGGGTCAGTTATTTTGGGGGGGTCTCCCTGTCGGGGGGGGCCGTTATTGGGGGGCGCGCTCCGCTATTTGAGGGCCGCTCTCTCTATCAGGGGCGTGGTCTGTCCATGCAGGGGCGGGGTCTAACAAGTGCTGGGCGCGGTGTACCGCTTCGTGGGCGTGGCTTTGTGGGGTGGGGCTGTTCGGGGCGGGGCCAAGCGCTTCCGGGGCGGGGCCAGTATCACCGGAGCGACCTGGGGGCGGGGCCGGGGACACGAGCGGGGCGGGGCCGTGCCGGGGGCGGGGTCGTACCGGGGCGGGGCCGGTGGCACCGGAGGGGCGATGCCTTGCTGGGGCGGTGCCGGGGGCGGTGCCGGTAGCATCGGGAGGGAGGTGCCGGTATTACCGGTGGGGCGGGGCGGTGCCGGGGGCGGGGCCGGTAGCACCGGCGGGGCGGTGCCGTGCCGTGGGGCGGTCCCGGGGGCGGTGCCGGTAGCACCGGCGGGGCGGTGTCTGGGGGCGGTCCCGGTATCACCGTTCTTTGGGGCGGTCCCGGGGGCGGTCCCGGTGCCACCGGCGGGGCGGGCCCGGCGCTGCCGGCGGGCGGAGCGGGCGCGGCCATGGCGCTGAACCTGGCCAAGAACGGGCGGGCGCTGCAGGAGGCCTACGGGAGCGTGGTGGCCGCGGGCAGCCGAACCGACTGGTGCGGGGCCGGGGGAACCGGGGCCGGGGGAACCGGGGGCGGCCCGGGAGGGGATGGAGGGGGATGGATGGGGAGGGGGCTCGGGGGAGGGCCGGGGTGGAGGATGGGCCCGGGGGGGGGCTGGGGAGGACAGATGGGGTGGCAGGGGACGGGGGAGGGGGGGATTTGGGGGGATGTGGGGTGGGTGAGAGGGGTTGTGGGGAGATCAGGGGGTCCCTGGGGAGATCAGGGGTTCCCTGGGGGGCTCAGGGGTTCCCTGGAGGCTCAGGGGGTCCCTGGGGGGATCACGGAGTCCCTATGGGGTTCTGCCCTTCAAAAGGTGCCAGGGGTGGGTGAGCACCCCAGATAAGCACTAAAGCTGGTTAAAAATCCCATTTCTGCCTTAATTTTAGGGCCCTGTTCACTTATGAAGGCAACAGCAATGACCTGCGAGTGGCCGGCTCCGGAGGTGAGGATTTGGGGGACCATCCCCTGTTTCCAGGGTTTTCGGGGCTGATTTTGGGGACCATCCTCCGTTTCCAGGGTCTGGGGCTGATTTTGGGGACCATCCCCTGTTTCCACAGTTTGGGGGCTGATTTTGGGGACCATCTCCTATTTCCAGGGTCTGGGGGGTTCCTGGGCTCACCTCACTGCACCTGCCTGAGATTTTGGGGGGTTTTAATCCCCTTGGGGGCTGGGAGCTGTGTCTGGGGGGATTTTGGAGTGAGGAACATGGAGCAGAGCCTCTCTACCAGCTCTGCTTCCCCTTCCCTGTCCTTTTCCCCCTTTCCAGAGGATCCCTGGTTTGGATCCTGGCTGCTCCTTGCACCCCTGGTGTGTTTAAATCCCGGATTTGGGCAGGGCCACGCACTGCTCCAGAGCCACTCACTCAGCTCTGACCCTGCTCAACGCTCCCAAAGCCCCTTGTGCCCAATTCCCTCCTTCCTGCCATTCTTTTCTGTTTGTTTTGTGCCTGAGACACCCCTGGCTGGGGAGCCTCAGCCTCCAGGAAGCAGCAGCAGCACGTCCAGGCTGGGGATTTGCATCCTCTCATCCCTCCCCAGCTTCTCCCTCAGTTTCCAGGAGCTTTTCCCAGCCTGTGGAAGTTCCTGGGTCTGGTGGAGCCCAGGGGTTTGGTGCTGGGGAGTTTTGTTGAGGAAGACTCTTGTTGGGTCCCAAATGAGGATTTTTGGGGGGGGTTTGGGGAGTTTTTGTTGTTTTTTTTTTTCTGTTGTTGGTTTTTTTGGGGTTTTTTGTGGGTTTTTTTGGGGGAGTTTTGGGGGGCTGCAGAGCGTGTGCCCCGAGCTCCCCCCAGCATTCCCTCACCCACCCAGCTCCAGACTTCCAACCCCCAACTTCCCTGCCGGGTTTGGAGCCAAATTTAGAGGCAAACCATGAATATTTAATGGGCAGGAGGAAATGATCCGGGTGGTTCTGCAGAGCAGGGTGAGCTGTGCTGGGCTCGCTGTTCCTGCCAGGGCTGATAAGGACCCGTGGCTCCTGTCCCACTCCCCAGGGCTCACACGGCCCCGCACAGGAGGAGCTGTGCTCTGGGGGATGGCTTTGGGATGAGAGTGTGCATTTTTGGTGGCTTTCCTCCTTTCCTGCTGGTTTGTTGGTGCAGTGGGAGCGAGCTGCTCCCTTCCCGTTGCCCCTGCCTGAGCCCTGAGCAGGATTTTCTCTCTGGGGTTTGCTCCCAAATCCCCAAAGCAGCTCTGGGACCTCTCCAGGTGGGTGTAATGGGGAGGGAGGCGTTGGGGCAGGAGTTTCCCCATGGTGCACTAACAGGACCTTGCCCCTTTTGGTTCCTCCTCTGCTTCCCATCTTGCAGAGCAGGAACAAGGCCCAGCCAGTTCCTCCAGCACTCCCCAGCCCCATTCCCCCTCCCTGAGTGTTCCTGAGCGTGGTTCTGTGGGCAAAGCTGGAGCTGCCTGCTCTCACTGAGCTCCCGATGGATCAGGGGGTGTCAGCAGCTCCTTCCCCCTCTCCCTCACCTGGGTGGGGTCCAGGATCTCAGACCCATGGTGGGTTTGGGGAGGCCTGAGGAAGAGGAGCGGGGTGAGGAAGGCTGCTGGGGCTGGGTGTGGAATGCTCAGGTTCTGTGTTCTCAAAGCAAACACAGAGGGGCTGGGGGCAGCCCCACAGCCCATGGGGAAACCTGGGGGAGCAGGGCTGGGGGGGCTCTGGGGGGGCTCTGGCTGCTCCCCCAGGGCTCAGGGCGGGCTGGGCTCACCCCTGTGCTCCCTCCCGGGGCAGAGGGGGGCCTGGAGGAGATGGTGGAGGAGCTCAACAGCGGGAAGGTGATGTACGGCTTCTGCCGCGTCAGGGACCCCAACTCGGGGCTGCCCAAATACGTCCTGGTCAACTGGGTGAGTGGGGACAGAGCTGGGGACCTCTGGGACAGCTCTGGGTGAGTGGGGACAGCCCGGGGGACAGGCGTGGGGATGGCTGGGACAGACCTGGGTGAGCTGGGACAGCCCTGCGACAGCTGGGAGGGGACACCTGGGGTGCCCAGCCTGGAGAGGAGACAGCTCAGGGGCATCTCAGAGCCCCCTGCAGTGCCTTGGGGGGCTCAGGTGAGCTGGGGAGGGGCTCATGCAGCCCCGAGTGCACCCCAAGGGGCTCAGGTGAGCTGCTGGTGTCTCCTGCAGACAGGTGAAGGTGTCAATGACGTGAGGAAAGGAGCCTGTGCCAACCACGTCAGCACTGTGGCCAACTTCCTGAAGGTCTGAGCCTGCTCTGCCCTCCCTCAGTGAATGTTTTGGGTAGGGGGGACCTCAGACCACCCCCCTCTGCCCCCCTGCCACCCTCAGGGACATTTTCCAGTAGAGCCCCTTGCCCAAGTGATCCCCCTGGGTATCTCCTCCTTTTCCCTGCCCTGGGAGCTCTGGGGCACAGGCAGGAGGCTCTGGGGCAGCTGCGGGGTCTGGGGGCTCCCGGGGCGAGCCCTGAGCCCCTGCTGGCTCCTCCTGCTCAGGGGGCTCACGTCACCATCAACGCCCGGGCAGAGGAGGATGTGGAGCCCGAGCTCATCATGGAGAAGGTGGCCAAGGCCTCGGGGGCCAACTACAGCTTCCACAAGGAGAGCAGCAAGTTCCAGGACTCAGGGCCCCAGGCCCCCGTGGTGAGCTGGGGCAGGGGGGGCTTCTGGGGGCCTCTGGGGCCACTTTGATCCCACGGTGGAAGGGGCACCCTGGGCACTGACCCCTCTGTGGGATGGTTAGCCTGGGGAATAAAAGGGTCCAGGGGGAACTTGGGGCTCCTTCCAGCACCTGAAGGGGTTCTGGCCCATCCTGTCCCACCCCTGCCATGGCAGGGACACCTCCCACCATCCCAGGTGGCTCCAAGCCCCATCCAGCCTGGCCTGGGACATTGCAGGGATGGAGCAGCCACCTGTGCCAGGGCCAGCAATTCCCCAGTTTTGACAATGTGAACATCACTGGCCTCACCCAGCCCTCCTTTAAACAAAGCATCAGGTTATGGGAATTCTCAGGGAGGTCCCAGACCGGGCTGGTTTGGGCTGATGTGTGCCAAAAGGTGCCAGAGCCAGAAAGGTGTTTTGTCTGTGTCTGCTCAGGGCTCTGTGTACCAGAAGACAAACGCCATGTCTGAGATCAAGAGGGTCAACAAGGACAATTTCTGGGCCAAAGCAGAGGTGGGTGAATGTGAGCCTCGGAGCACAGGGTGCCTGGGGGTAGCTGGAGGTTGTTGTCCAGTCTCGTTCCAAGTCCTGCCTGGGCCCAGGGGCCAGGGAAGGGCAGAGCTGCTGCCCTGAGTGCTTCCCGAGGAGGGGCTGCAGGTGCTGCTCCATCTCCTGTGTCTCACCTGGGTCTGGCTTGGGGAGGGAGGGCTGGGCTGAGCCTGGCTCTGGGCTGAATCCCAGCCCCCAGCAAACCTCAGCTGGGTGGGGAGACTGGGCTTTGGCTCTGTAGGCTGCTCCCTCTGTCCTTCCCTTGCAACCGGGGTTTTATGCGGTTAAGCAATAACGTGTGAACCTTCTGACTGGAAAAGTGCCCTGGGATCCACCACGGGCCCCAGGATCTGCTGTGTGTCCCTTGGGATCCATGGTGTGTCCTTGGGATCCACCATGTACCCCAGGATGTGCTGTGTCCTTGGGGTCCACCACGAGCCCCAGGACCCACCGTGTGCCCAGGGATGTGCTGTGTGTCCCCAGGATGTGCCATGTCCTTGGGACCCACCATGTCCTCCCCTGGGACGTGCTGTGTGCCCTGGGACGTGCTGTGTCCTTGGGATCCACCACGGGCCCCAGGAACCGCTGTGTACCCTGGGATGTGCTCTGTGTGTCCCAGGGATGTGCTGTGTGTCCCTTGGACCCACTGTGTCCCCCAGGCCTGCCCTGTGCCCCGGGGCGCAGAGGGCTGCGGGGCTCGGGGCCCTGGCGGTGGGACCCCCGCCGCTGTGAGCCCCGCATCCCACCCCTCTGCCCTGTGAGCCCTGGGGGGCTCAGGTGAGCTGTGCGCAGTGTCCCACGCCCCGTGCCCCGTACCGCAGAAGGACGAGCAGGAGCGGCGGCAGGAGGAGCGGCGGCGGGCCGAGCAGGAGCGGCAGCGCCTGGAGCAGGAGCGGCGCCAGCGGGAGCTGCGGGAGGCGGCGGGGCGGGAGCGGCTCTGCCAGGCCAGGGCCGGCGAGATCGAGGCGCACAAGTGAGCGGGCTTTGGGGAAACCCCTGCCTCTCCTGCCCTCCGGGGTGCTGCTGTCCCTGTCGCTGCCTCCCGGTCTGCCCCCACTCCTGCAGGGTTTGTTCCTCACGGAGGGGTGGGTTCTGTGCATGTCCCATGCTGGAATTCCTGCAGGAAATCTCCTATAAGAGAACAGATTTGAGGGGATCCTGATCCAGCTGTGCAGGGAACATCTCCCTGGCTGCTTGTCCAGTATCACCCCTGAGCCTCCCTGCCCATGGGTCCTGCTCCAGGACTCTCCCCCTTTTGCTCCCCAAACTCTTGCCTGGCACCCATGGCCCTGTTTTGGGGTGTCAGAGGTCCAGGGAGCTCCAGCCCCACAGGGATGGCTCAGGGAAGCCTGCCCAGCTCCCATATGAGGTGCTCACGTCCCTGTCCCCAAGGAGGAGATTTCCCTGGAATGATCCCAGTGCTTGGAGCAGCTCCTGCCGCTCTCACCCTGCTCCTCTCCTCAAGGGTGACTGCAGCACCTTGTCTGGCCCTGCAGTGAGGGGTGGCCTTCACAGGCTATTCCTGGACCTGGGATAGTGGGGAGAAGTCTCAAACGCTCAGTTTTTACCCATTTGTCCCCACAGGAGGCTCCAGCAGCAGCAGGAGGCTGAGAGCAGGGACAGGGAGCAGCAGCAGTGGGTGAGCTCTGTGCTGGCCCCAGGCGAGGTTTGCCCGGGGTGGAGGGGACAGGGCGAGTGGAAATGGCCCCCCAAGTTGCCCAGGGGAGGTTTAAGTTGGATATTGGGGAAATTCCTTCATGGGAAGGGCTGTGCAGCCCTGGCATAGCTGCCCAGGGCAGGGGTGGAGTCCCTGTTCCTGGGGGATGACACAGCTCTGGGGATGTGGCACCTGGGGACATGGGTTGGACATGGGGACATGTGGCACTTGGCACAGGGTTGTGCAGCCCTGGCACAGCTGCCCAGGGCAGAGTCCCCATCCCTGGGGGATGTCCCAGCTCTGTTGATATGGCACCTGGGGACACAGCTCAGTGGTGGCTGTGGCAGTGCTGGGGAGCAGCTGCACTCGATGCTCTCAGGGGTTTTCCCACCCAAAATCATTCCCTGACCCCGTGACACCAAGCCCAGAATTCCCACATCTTCCTCCCGGTCCCAGGCTCCCTCCTCATCCTCCCCCCACCGCAGCTCCCTGGGGCCCGAGGGGGGCAGGAGGTGGCTCTGGCAGGGCTGCAGGGGTGTCTGGTGGCCCAGCCCGTCCCTGTCCCCGTCCCCTGGTGCAGAAGGAGCACGCCGAGGAGGATGAGGCACGCCGGGGCGTCAGGAGGAGCCAGTCGGTGGAGAAAGCCCAGGTGGGGAGCTGCCCTGTCCCTGGGGCATGGGGGGCTGCCTGGGCCCTGCCCTGTGCCCCCAGGCCCTGACTGACCCCGTGCCCCCTCCCCGGGCAGGAGGCAGCCACGCTGATCGCGCAGAGAGCCGTCAACCCCCGAGACATCTTCAAGCAGAGGGAGAGAGCGGGGCCGGGGGACACGGGGCTGCCAGCACAGCCAGGTATGGCCTGGGACACTGCCAGGGGGCTGGGGACACAGCCAGGTACAGCCTGGGGCTGCCAGGGGGCTGGGGACACAGCCAAGTACAGCCTGGGGCTGCCAGCACAGCCCGGTATGGCCTGGGGACGCTGCAAGGGGACAGGGCAGGGGCTGGGGACACAGCCAGGGGCTGGTGACACTGCAAGGGGCTGGGGACACAGCCTGGTATGGCCTGGGGACACTGAAAAGGGGCAGGGCAGGGGCTGGGGACATAGCCTGAGGACATTGCAAGGGGCTGGGGGCACAGCCAGGTATGTCCTGGGGCTGCCAGCACAGCCAGGTATGGCCTGGGACACAGCCTGGTATGGCCTGGGGATGCTGCAAGGGGACAGGGCAGGGGGCTGGGGACACAGCCAGGTATGGCCTGGGGACAGGGCAGGGCCTGGGGACAGGGGCAGGGGCTGAGGGCAGTCCCAGGCCCCCCTGGGTCCCTCTGCTTGAGGAGGGGTCCCACTGTGGCAGTGATATTGAGGGGCCACAGCAGCACATTGCTGTTCTTTGCTCTGTGTCCAGCCCCAGCCAAGTTTTAATCACAAAGACAGCAGATTTCCAAACTCTGATTCCCCTTCTGAGCCTTAAAGTTTGTTTGTTTTTTTTTTTAATTAGAGTTCAGTCTGTTAACACCAGGAAAATGTCATTATCGCCGTCTATCCCAAATGAATGAAATTTCAGCCAGATTTTTGCACTGCCCCAGCCAGGCAGAACCTTGTGCTGTCAGCAGGGCCTGATCTGATCTCTCAGACAGGAATCAGGAAGTTTGCAAGGCAGAGCTGAGAGCAGCTGAGGAAGTGGCTGTGACTCGTGACACCCCTGGGTGACTGCCTCTGCCTCCTCCTCATCCTCCTCAGCCCAGCCCCCTCCAAAGCACCTTGAATTGATCAGAATAATCACTTCCACCTGGTGACAGGAGCAGGGATCTTGTGCCTTGGGCAGGCACACCCTGGGGGGGAGAGCAGGGGATGCCAGGCTGGGAAAATGCCATTTTTGGTGGTTGAAAATGTCTTTTTTGGTGGTTTGGATGGCTGAAAATGTCTTTTTTGATCATGAGGAGAGACTGACTTTGAGGTGTTTCATGGAGGAAAGTGAGATAAATGCCCTGGAGTTGATCAGAGATAAGGGTGGGCAGGAGTCCTGGTGCTGGTAGGGCTGATCCAGGAATTCTCCTCAGCTTTTGTTTGGTTTGGAGGTGGAGATGAGGAGATAGCAGCCCAGTTACCTCCTGCCACAGGAAATGCACTGGCAGGAACCAGTTTGCATCATGCCCTCCCAGTCTGTCTGTGGCCTTCCCTCCCAGAGTCACCACGGGGAGCCGGAGGCTGCAGCTCTCCCTCCTCCCCAGAAATACATTCATTTATTCATTTATTCTTTACATTTCTCCTTGGCTGCTGCTGCAACCAGTTGCCAAACTCGTTCTCCAGAGCCAGGGCTGGAGCTGGAAAATCCTGCTTGGGAGGGTGAGGCAGCAGTGTGGGGGTGCCCAGGAGAGCGGGGAGACCCTGAGCAGCCCCTTCCCCTCTCTGGGGGTGCCCTGGGAGCCCCTCCCTGAGCAGCCCCCTCCTCTCTGGGGTCCCCATGCAGTCTGGGGGTCCCTCCCTGAGCAGCCCCTGCTCTCCCCTCAGGCAAGCTGCGCAGCCCGTTCCTGCAGAAGGAGCTGAACCCCAGCCCTGCCTCCCCCAGCAGGGATGTCTGGGGGTCCCCCCCGGCCTCCCCAGGCCCTGCAGCAGGTTGGTGCTTGGCTCCCTGCTCTCCCCAGGGCTGCTCCCCTCCTCTTTCCAGCTGCATCTCTCACAAATTTGGGCGTTTGGAGATTCCATTTGGTTCTTGCCCCTGGGCTCTGCCTGCAGCGAGGGCTGAGGGTGGTGCTAAGGGTGAGGATGGTTCTTGCTTGTCCTCGGCTGAGGATGAAGATGGTCCCTGCTCGTCCTCAGCTGAGGGTGATGGTGAGGATGGTCCCTGCTTGTCCTTAGCTGAGGGTGAGGATGGTTCTTGCTTGTCCTCAGCTGAGGGTGAGGATGGTTCTTGCTTGTCCTCAGCTGAGGGTGAGGATGAGGATGGTCCCTGCTTGTCCTTAGCTGAGGGTGAGGATGGTTCTTGCTTGTCCTCAGCTGAGGGTGAGGATGAGGATGGTCCCTGCTTGTCCTCAGCTGAGGGTGAGGATGAGGATGGTCCCTGCTTGTCCTTAGCTGAGGATGAGGATGAGGATGGTTCTTGCTTGTCCTCAGCTGAGGATGAGGATGGTTCCTGCTTGTCCTCAGCTGAGGATGAGGGTGAGGATGGTTCCTGTTTGTCCTCAGGTGCCAAGGCCAGCTGGGCACTGGGGTTTGGAGCTCCTGGGGCACTGGGGGTGTCCCTGCCCAAGGCAGGAGGGATCTTTCGGGTCCCTTTCAATCCAAATCATTCCAGGATTCCCTATGCTGATTCAGACTGGATATGAGGGTGGTGAGCCCCTGGCACAGGTGATACCATGGCTGTCCCTGGCAGTGCCCAGGCCAGGCTGGGCAGGGTTTGGAGCACCTGGGGCGCTGGGGGTGTCCCTGCCCTGGCACTGCCCAGTGCTCTGGGCAGGAATTGATCCCAGGGCAGGGCTGGCTGTGCCCAGAGCTCTCCCCGTGTGCTGTGGGTGGCACTGAGGGCTGCCCTTGTCCCCAGACCACGGAGGCACGGGTTGGTCAGAGAGCACCCAGCTCCCCCCCAGGGCCGTGCTGGGCTCCAGCCCGGTGTCCCCAGGCCACTGTCACCACTAGATGCTGCTCTTGGCCAGGGC
Source organism: Catamblyrhynchus diadema (assembly GCA_035047745.1). NCBI lineage: Eukaryota > Metazoa > Chordata > Aves > Passeriformes > Thraupidae > Catamblyrhynchus > Catamblyrhynchus diadema. The sequence continues at coordinate 157,881 of JAWWMN010000077.1, read as the reverse complement.
TCTGCTCCAGCTCCTCCCTCCATGGCAGTTATCCCATCCTGAGCCAGTTTGTGCTCATCCCTCCCCTGCCAGGGGCAGATCTGTCCTTTGTCCTCCCCTCTGCTCCCCAGACCCCTCCTCACTCCAGCCCTGCCTGGCCAGGGGTCTCGGGGACCCCCAGCAGGACCTGGTGTGACCCCAGCCCGGGCAGGGGAGGGGACAGGGCCTGGCCTCGGTGACAGAGCCCTGGTTCCTCCTCAGGACGGGACTCTGGGTACAACTCTGGTGTGCCAGGCTCCCACGGGGAGGAGAACCTGTACGAGGAGCCCCCCGAGCCCTCGGCCATCTACGAGGAGCCCCCCCAGGTGAGTCTGGGGTCTGGGTCTGGGTGGGGGAGCGTGGCCTGTCCCACCTCTGGGACGAGCTGGAACTAAAAATCTGAGCTGAAATCACTGGAAATGGTGGAACCCCAGAGCTCAGGGGTGCTCAGGATGCCCCTGTGTGGCAGAGGGGGGCAGGTTGTCCCAGCCCTGTTTCATCCCAGGCTTGTCCCATCCCAGGGATGAGCTGGAACTAAAATCTGAGCTGAAATCACTGGAAATGGTGGAACCCGAGAGCTCAGGGGTGCTCAGAGCTCAGGTGCTGCTGTGTCCCCTCCCAGTGGGGACACTGGTGCTGAGTCCCTGGCACCCCCTGCGCCCCAGGGCTGCTCCAGCTGCTGTCAGTGCCACATCCCAGAGCCAGTGTGGGGAGAGGATCCACATCAGCCTCCTCCAAAGCCCTTTCTCCTCCTCCTGCTTCCCTGCCCCTCCGGGCCATCCCATCTGCTCCTGGTGCACTCCAGGGGCTCCTCCTGGGGTTGTGCTGTGCTGCCCCTCTGGTTTGTTCCTCAAACCATCAGCATTCCAAGCGTTTTCTCATTCTGGAGCTTGTCTGGGGGTGTCTAGCAGGTTCCAGGGGATCCCAGAGGGGGTGGGCTCAGTGATCCCCTTGGCCTTTCCTGAGGAAAGCAAACCCCAGCCAGCTCAGGCTCTGGCAGGAGGGTTTCAGAGGCTGGAGCTTGTCTGTTGGGGAATGAGCCTTGGCTCTTGGGCTCAGAGCTGCTTTGCTCCTGTGGCACAGCTTCCCTGGAGCCCAGGTTTTATTCCAGAGGGCACCCAGACCCTCCAGCCCCAGCTCCCCAGGCCTGGGGGGGCTGATGGACATTGCTGGGCATTGTTCTCTTCCCTCCCACTGTTCTCCTGCTGATTCTGCTCTCCTCTCCCTCCTGAAGGAGCAAGCTGACGATGCCAAGTACGACTACAGGGTGGAGTACCAGGAGCCCCCAGACCTGGCGGGGAAGGGGCTCTGTGCCCGGGCACTCTATGACTACCAGGCCGGTGAGACCTCTGAGCCACTGCTGCCCCTGTCCCCAGTCCCTCCCCAGCTCTCTTGGAGCCCCTTCAGGCACTGGACCGGTCTCCCTGGAGCTTCCTCTGCCCCAGGGGAACATTCCCAGCTCTCCCAGTGTGTCTCCATGGCAGAGGGCTCTAGCCTTTGGGGCAGCTCCACATCCCCATTACCCTGAGACCCCAGGGCTGGGGTGGCTCAGGTGCTCTGCCCCCGCTGCCCCCTGTGTCCCCTTGCAGCTGATGACACCGAGATCTCCTTTGACCCCGAGAACATCATCACCAACATCGAGATGATCGACGAGGGCTGGTGGCGCGGCTTCGGCCCCGACGGCCACTTCGGGATGTTCCCCGCCAACTACGTGGAGCTGATCGAGTAGGGGGCTGCTGGAGGGCTGCTGGGGGGCTCCAGACCCCCGGGGCTGCTCCAGACCCCGAGCCCACCCAGCTCCTGCCTGCTCTTCCAACGACACGTGGCTTTTTCTTCTTTCTCTCTCTCAGTGAAGTGCCATTCCCCAGTCCCTTGGCAGTGGGGCCCCCCAGGAGCTGCCCCCTGTCCCCCCCAGCTGCCCTTGGGTGGGGGGAGGAAGGGTCCCATCCCACCCTGAGCCCTCCTCCCTCGGCTCTGGGGTGTGACAAATCCCTCACGGGAATTTTCAGGGAACAAATTAAAAAATTACCTCCCCCCTGTGCTCCCTCCCTCCCTCCCCGTGACCTTGGACCTGCCTCAGCCACACTGGACTTTCCCAAGCTAATTTCATTGGAGAAGCTCAGCAGAGTAGTTCTGGGGTCCTGCAGGGTCTGACATGAGCAGGAGAGTGACTCCTGGCACTGCTCCCCAGCAGCACCCTGAGCTCACCACGTGTGATCATCCTGTGTTCTCCTCCCTGCTCTCCCCCTGTTCCCTCACCCCAAACCTGCTCTGGGATTTGAACTGGGAGTGAAAATCCTCCCCTGCAGCACAGCCCCAGCCTGGCCAGGCGCGTGGGACCCCCTCCCCACCCCAAACTCACTGTGAACAAGGAAAAGCCCAGCCCAGCCCCTCCCTTTGGAGTTTCCTGCCCTGCTGTCACTTTAGGAGTAAAAGGAGAGAAAGGCTTGGGGGGTCCCAGCTCAGCCCCCCTCTGAAGGTGCTGGGGGCCGTGGTGGCTTCTCTGAGTCCCCCCCCCGAGCACCTTCTCCTCCCTGCTGCCCCCGGCCCTCCCCAGCATCAATAAAAGGGCTTTTCTTTGGTGATGGATGCAGCAGGCTCCTGCTGGGGACTGGGGAGGAGTGCCGGGCTTTGGGGAGGTGCAGGGGGGGCCCCCAGCTCCGGGCAGGCCCCAGCATTGCTGGGCAGTGAGTCACGGCCGGGGGGGGCCACGCATGTGCCGGGGCCGAGCTGCCACGTGGCCCTGCCACCAGCGGGGCCCGGGGAGCCTGCGGGGCCAGGAGCGGGGGGACACCCGGGCCACCCCCAGCATCATCCCCGGGGGCTGCCTGGGTGTGCTCCCCCCAGCCTGAGCCCCAGCCCTGCCGGCTGGGGGGGTCACACGTGTGTAATGTGTGTGCAGAGCGTGTGCCCTGCATCCCCTGCATCCCCTGCATCCTTCCTGTGTGCAGAGCGTGTGCTCTGCATCCCCTGCGTGTGCAGGAGCCTCGGGCACTGCCAGGCGTGTGCAGGATCCCTGTGCCCGCTGTGACCCATGGTCCCATGTGCTGTGTGTGTTCTGTGTGTGGGATCTCATGTGTGATCTGTGTGTGTACAGGGTGTGCCAGGGTGCAGGGGCATAGGGGGTGCTGGGGTATGGGGGCACAGGGGTATGGGGCCACAGATGGTGCCGGATTTAGGGGCACAGACATACAGGCGGTGCCAGGTATGGAGGCGCAGGGGCACAGGTGGTGCTGGGTCTGGGGGTACAGGGTGTGCCGGGTTTGGAGCACAGAAATACAGGGCGTGCTGGGTACAGGGGTATGGGGGCACAGGGGCACAGGTGGTGCCAGTTTGGGGGCACAGATGGACAGGCTGCGCCGTGTGCCCGCCCGTTCTGGGGTCGCGGTGTCGGTGCCAGCCCCGGGACTCTTTCACGGCACCTGGCACCGGGCTGGTGGCACCGGTGTCCTGCCGGTCCCCAGGCTGTGCGGGCGCTGATGCAGCGTCAGACCCCGCAAGCCGGGCCCCGCACGGCGCCGTTGTGGGCTCGGTACCGGTCCTAGACGGTCCCAGTCCCGGTGCCGGTGCCAGGGAGCGCGGGTCCCAGGAAGTCCCGGTGCTGATCTCGGTGCCGGTGCCAGCGCGGGTTCCGTGCGGGCTCCCGGCAGTCCCGGTGCCGGTCCCGGTGCCAGGCAGCGCGGGTCCCAGGCAGTCCCGGTGCTGATCTCGGTGCCGGTGCGGGGTTCGTGCGGGTTCCCGGTGCTGATCCCGGTGCCGGTGCCAGCGCGGGTTCCGTGCGGGCTCCCGGCAGTCCCGGTGCCGGTCCCGCTGTCGGTGCTCGTTCCGTCCGGTGCTATGCCGGTCCCGTTCAGCGCCGGTGCCGGGCGGGTCCCGCCCCCGGCCGAACGCCGCCCCCGCCCGCCCCCGCGGGACTCTCGGGGCTCTCCGCTACCGGGNNNNGGTGCGCGGCGCGATGGTCCCGGCGGGGCCGCCCCGCTCCTGCCTGCTGCTGACGGCCGCGCTGCTGCCGCTGCTGCCGGTACCGGCACCGGGAGCGGCCCCGGGGCCCCCCGCGCTCACCGACGCCGAGATCGAGGAGTTCCTGCGGGGCTTCCTCGCACCCGGGGACGGCGGGGACCGGGACGGGCACCGGGACGGGGACGGCACCGAGCTGGGCTTCGGCACCGCCCTGAGCACCGGCACCGGTACGGGTGAGTGATGGGCACCGGGATCACCGGGATCCCGGGAGCGGGACGGGGCTCCCCCCGGGCCGGGCCGGCCCCGCCGCGCTCACCCCGCTCGGCCGCCGCTCCCCCTCTCTCCCCGCAGGCGCTCCGGGGTCGCTGCCAGAGCCGGAGAAACCCAGGAAGGGCAAGAAGGAAAAGCCCCCCAAGAAACCCAAGGAGAGACCCCGGGGCCCCAAGAAGGACAAGGAGCGGGGCAAGAGCAAACCCCCCAAGAAACTCAAGGAGAAGCCACCCAAAGGCTCTGAAAATCCACCCAAAGGCTCAGAAAACCCAGCGAAAGGCTCAGAAAAAACTCCAAAAGGCTCAGAAAAAAAAACAAAAGGCTCTGAAAAACCCCAAAAAGGCTCCGAAAAGGCCCCAAAAGGCTCTAAAAGGCCCAAGGAGAAGCCACCCAAGGCCACCAAAGCCTCTGGCAAGAAGCCACCAGTGGCACCGAGCCCCCCCACTATCCAGCAGCCCTTGCAGGGCAAGGAGGATGAAGAGATACCCGAGTTCCTGGAGCCTTCTCACAAGGAGGAGGAGGATGGAGGTGTCCGAGGTGAGTTTTGGGGGCACCCATCTTGCCCCTAGTGCGGTTGGGGTTGGGGTCTCAACCCAACAGAGCTTCACCCCACGTCCTGGCAGCACCCCACAGCTGGCCGGGCTCTGTCACCCTGGGTTTCCCCTCTGTCCCCCTCTGTCCCCCCACTTTCCTTCCCACCGTGGGGCTGGGGGGCCAGGACAGGGCCTGGGGTGGCTGTGCCAGCCCCTCACTCTGTCCCTGTCCCCAGGAGAGCTGGAGGAGCCCCCAGAAGAGCGCTGGGGGCCGGGCCGGGAGGACTGGAGCCCTGAGCCAGGTGAGTGCCCAGTCCCAGGGCCACCACCCTGTGTCCTGGGCACACTCCTCTGCAGGCCAGGGCCACCGCTCTGCACCCTGGGGCCATCTCCTGGTGTCTTGGGACTCCCTCCCTGTCCCCAGATGTCACCTTCCTGCACCCCAGTGTCACATCCCAGCTCCCCAGGGCCATGCTCCTGCAACAGAGGCCACTTCCTTGTCACCAAATGCCACCTTCCTGCACCCCATGTCACCTTCCTTTGTCCCAGCACCATCTCCCTGCACCCAGTGCCATCCCCTTGCTGCCAGGGCCACCTCCCTCCTCCCTGGTGTCCCTGCCCTGCTCCCAGGTGTCACCTCCTGTGTGCCCCAGGGCCACCACCCTCCCCTCAGGGCCTCCCTCCTGTTCTCAAGTGCCCCCTCCCTGCTGTCCCCTGCCTCACCCCCCGTGTCCCTTCTCCGCAGAGGTCCCCGAGGAGCCGGAGCCCCCGACCCTGGACTACAACGAGCAGCTGGAGCGGGAGGACTACGAGGACTGTAGGGAGCTGGGCTGGCACTGGGAGCACTGGGGGGCACTGGGGGAACTGGAGACACTGGGAGCACTGGGAGCACTGGGGACACTGGGAGGCACTGGGAGCACCGGGGGGCACTGGGAGCACTGGGAGGCACTGGGAGCACCGGGGACACTGGGGGCACTGGGCACGTCCCCCTGCCTTCAGCACACACCAGTACCACCCTCTGTGTCCCCAGTCGAGTTCATCCGGAGGCAGCAGAAGCCCCCCAAGCCCCCGGGCAGGAGGAGACCCGAGCGGGTGTGGCCCCAGCCCGAGGAGACACGTACGTGAGGGGGGGGGACACGGGAATGGCACCCCTCAGGGTGACTCTGGGGACTGTCCCCCGCCTTGGGAACCCAGGGTGACATTGGGGACAGTCCCCAGCCTTGGGTGACACTGGGGGACAGTCCCCAGCCTTGGGAACCCAGGGAAGCAGAACTTTGGGGCAGCTGGAGCTGGGGTGGGCATGGGGACAGCATAAGAGGTGTAGGGACCCTGTAGGGTGTGGGGGTCTCTTGGTGGCACAGGGGTCCTGTGGGGACATAGAGAACCCTGCAGGGACATGGGGCCCCAAAAGGGAAATGTGGGTGCCCCAGGGGGGTGCTGACCCCATGGGGACCCTGTAGGGACACAGAGGGAGCCCTGCAGGGACATGGGGGCCCTCTGGGGACGTGGGGACCCTGTGGGGACACAGAGGGAGCCCTGCAGGGACATGGGGGCCCTCTGGGGATGTGGGGACCCTGTGGGGACACAGAGGGAGCCCTGCAGGGACATGGGGCCCCTCGCTGCCTCCCATCTCCAGCACAGCCCCTCTCCCCACCCCCAGCAGAGCCCGAGGAGCCCCCCCCGCGGCCCCCCCCGCAGCCCCTCCCGCCGCCCCCCCTGCCCGGCCCCGTGACCGAGGGCGACTACGGCGAGGGCTTTGAGCCCCCAGACTACGACGACTGTGAGTGAGAACGGGAGGGACGGGGAGCCCCAGCACCCCCATCCCTGCCCCCCATCCTCAGAAGGCTGCCCAGCCCCCCCTGTGCCCCCCAGGGTCCTACGGCCTGCCCCCCCCCACCAAGCCCCACGAGCACCCGGACAAGGAGGATGGGATGGAGACGGATGAGGAGAAAATCAGAGCCTGTGAGAGGGGTGGAGGGGGCTGGGGGGTGGGCAGGGGGGACACATGTGCCCCAGGGTCAATGGCAGAGCCACAGGGAGGGTGGCATGTCCCTGGGCTGGGTTCCATCCCCGCGGTGGGTGGCACATCACCAGGCCAGGTGGCACATCACCAGGGTGGGTCACATGTCCCGTGGTCAGTGGCATGTCCCTGGGACAGGTGACACATCTGTATGGTGAGTGTCACCTCCCTGGAGTGGATGTCATGTTGCCAGGGTGGGTGTCATATCTTCAGGGATGGTGGCACATCCCTGGGGTAGGTGGCATGTCCCTGGGGTGGGTGTCACACCCCTAGCATCAGTGGCACGTTCCTGGGGTGGGTAGCATGTCCCTGGGACTGGTGTCACTGTCCCTGGGGTGGGTGTCACCTCACCAACAGCGAAGCCCAAGAAAGAGGAGGAGGAGGAGGAGGAGGAGCGCTGGTCAGAGAAGGGCCAGGACCGCAAAGGTAGGTGCCAGCCCCCATTCCTGTCCCCTCACACCCAAAGGTGGGTGCCAGCACCCATTCCTGTCCCCTCACACCCAAAGGTGGGTGCCAGCCCCTATTCCTGTCCCCTCACACCTGTTTCCGTCCCTGCCTGCTCACTGTGCCTTCTCCTTTGCCAGGAAAACCCAAAAAAACAGGAGGGAAGAAGTGGGATCCAGAGGAGGAGGAATGGGCCCCTCCAGCAGAGAAGAAAAGTGGGTGTCCCCATTGCTGGGGTGACAGGGACACCCTGCTGGGGGGGGTGAGCCCCTCACCCCCTGCTGTCCCCAGGGTGTCCCCCAATCGGGTTGGAGTCCCACCGCATTGAGGATGACCAGATCCTGGCCTCGTCCATGCTGCGCCACGGGCTGGGTGCCCAGCGCGGCCGCCTCAACATGCAGGTGAGGAGGGGCACCCCAGCCCCTGCCCCACGGTGACACCCCCATCCCCTGCCCCATGGTCACAGTGACACCCCCCCCACCCACGCCCCCTCCCTCTCCCCAGGCGGGCCCCAACGAGGAGGATTTCTTCGATGGTGCGTGGTGCGCGGAGGACGACAGCCGCACACACTGGCTGGAGGTGGACACGCGCCGCGTCACGCTGTTCACCGGGGTCATCACCCAGGGCCGCGACTCCCAGATCCAGTACGGCCACCCAGGGCTGCAGCCAGGACCTGGCGGGGGCAGCAGCGTGGGGACCCCCGTCCCAACCTGTCCATGTCCTCCCACAGCGATGACTTTGTCACCAGCTTCTACGTGGGCTTCAGCAACAACAGCCAGCACTGGGTGATGTACAGCAACGGCTACGAGGAGATGGTGGGGACTGTTCTGGGTGGGTGACAGGGCAAACGCAGGGAGGGAGCCCCTGGGGTACATCTCTCCCTCGTGGCAGATGTTTTATGGCAATGTGGACAAGGACACGCCGGTGCTGAGCGAGTTCCCCGAGCCCGTGGTGGCCCGCTACATCCGCATCTACCCCCAGCGCTGGAACGGGAGCCTCTGCCTGCGCCTGGAGGTCCTGGGGTGTCCCCTCTCGGGTAACAGTCACCCCAAAGCAGCCTGGGGGCCGCAGGGGTGGGACCTCTGCAGCCATCCCCCGCTACTCTGTCCCTGTCCCCTCCACAGCTGTCAGCAGCTACTACACCCAGCAGAACGAGGTGACCTCCACAGACAACCTGGACTTCCGACACCATTCCTACAAGGACATGAGGCAGGTGGGCACTGCTGGGGGGCAGGATCCTCTGTAGGGCATGGGACACCCTTAGTGGTGGGATCCTTCATTGTGGTGGGATCCTCCATGAGGAGTGGGCACCTCTGTGGTGGTGGGCACATCTCGGGCATGGCATTCTCTGTGGTTGTGGGCATCTTCATAGGGTGGGACCCTCCATGGGCGTGGGATCCTCTGCAGCTCTGAGCTCATCCCCCAAGCACTGCCCCATATCTCACCACCCTGCAGCTGATGAAGGTGGTGAATGAGGAGTGTCCCACCATCACCCGCATCTACAACATTGGCAAGAGCTCACGGGGGCTGAAGATCTACGCCATGGAGATCTCCGACAACCCGGGCGAGCACGAGACGGGTGAGGGAGGTGTGAGGGACCGGGGCCCCGGCCAGGGTCCCAGGCGTTTGCTGACCCTGCTGGGCCCCTCCAGGTGAGCCCGAGTTCCGCTACACGGCGGGGCTGCATGGCAACGAGGCACTGGGCCGGGAGCTGCTGCTGCTGCTAATGCAGTTCCTGTGCAAGGAGTACCAGGACGGGAATCCCCGCGTGCGGGGCCTGGTCAGCGACACCCGCATCCACCTGGTCCCCTCCCTCAACCCCGACGGCTACGAGCTGGCCCACGAGGCGGTGAGGGAGCCACGGGGCAGTGGGATGGGGCAGGGGAGCAGCAGGGGAGGATTTGGGGTGCTGGGGTGGGCTGTGGGGCAGTGGGATGGGATGGGATGGGATGGGATGGCAAAGCAGTAGGATGCAGCTCCCCCCTCACAGCTCACCAGTGCCCTGGGCTGGCTGCAGGGCTCCAAGCTGGGCACCTGAGATGTGTCAGGGAAGGGGATGGGACCTGGAGCAGTGGGATGGCATGTGGGTGGTGGGATGCAGCCCCCCTGGACTCACCAGTGTCCTGGGCTACCTGCAGGGCTCCGAACTGGGCAACTGGGCACTGGGCCATTGGACAGAGGAAGGCTTTGACCTCTTTGAGAACTTCCCCGACCTGGCCTCGGCATTGTGGGCAGCCGAGGAGAGGCGGCTGGTGCCCCACCAGTTCCCCAACCACCACATCCCCATCCCGGAGCACTACCTGTCTGAGGATGCGGCGGTGAGTGCGGCACAGGGCACAGGGCCAGGGACAGGGTGGCAGGGGGTGACACCTCATGCCCTATGCCCACCTCACAGGTGGCAGTGGAGACACGGGCTGTGATGGCGTGGATGGACAAGAACCCCTTCGTGCTGGGAGCCAACCTGCAGGGCGGGGAGAAGCTGGTGTCCTTCCCCTTCGACACGGCCCAGCCCAGCCCCCCGACGCCAGCGGCTGCCCCCCGCCCGCAGGACTACGAGGACGAGCGGCCCGAGCTGCAGGAGACCCCTGACCACGCTGTGTTCCGCTGGCTCGCCATCTCCTACGCCTCAGCACACCTGAGCATGGCCGAGACCTTCCGCGGGGGCTGCCACGCGCAGGACGTCACTGACGCCATGGGCATCGTGCAGGGTGCCAAGTGGCGGCCCCGGGCTGGCAGTGAGTTGGGGACACTGGCCTGGCTGCCCCACAACCCGGCCACTGGCAGGTGAGCGAGGGGCTGGGTGGGCGTGTCTGTGCTCTTGCAGGTATGAATGACTTCAGCTACCTGCACACCAACTGCCTGGAGCTCTCCGTTTACCTGGGCTGTGACAAGTTCCCCCATGAGAGCGAGCTGCAGCAGGAGTGGGAGAACAACAAGGAGTCTCTGCTCACCTTCATGGAGCAGGTGTGTAGTGGGACGTGACCACAGCTGCCCCAGTGTCCCACACAGTTCCACTCATCCCTCTCCCTCACCCAGACCCACCGGGGAATCAAGGGTGTGGTGACAGACCAGCAGGGAGAGCCCATTGCCAACGCCACCATTGTGGTGGGGGGCATCAACCACAACGTCAGGACAGGTGGGTACTGTGAGGAGCTGGCAGGGCGCTGGCAGCACTGTGCCACCCCCACCTCACTGCACCCGCCCTGCTGCCCCCCAATTGCAGCCAGCGGCGGGGACTACTGGCGCATCCTGAACCCGGGCGAGTACCGTGTGTCGGCGCGGGCCGAGGGCTACAACCCCAGCGTCAAGACCTGCCACGTGCTTTACGACATTGGGGCCACCCAGTGCAACTTCGTGCTGTCCCGCTCCAACTGGAAGCGCATCCGGGAGATCATGGCCATGAACGGGAACCGGCCCATCCGCCGCGTGGTGCCGGGCCGGCCCATGACGCCCCGCGAGCGGATGAGGCTGCGGCTGCGCCTGCGGCACCGCATGCGGCTGCGGGAGCAGCTGCGGCTGCGGCGCCTCAACGCCACCACCACCACTGCCGGCCCCACGGCCGCCCCCAGCACCGCCCTGCCCTTCCCCTTCAGCAGCACGGCCTACGCACCCTGGAGCCAGGAACCACCCACTGCCGGCACCTGGGAGACGGACACCGAGACAGAGGTGGTCACTGAGCTGGTGACAGAGACGGAGGGCTGGGAGCTGCACACGGGCACGGCGCAGCCCCTCACCACGGCTGAAACCTACACCATCAACTTCGGGGACTAGGGACACTACAGTGACCCCTCACTCTGCTTCAAGCCACGGTGGGACGCTTTGGCATCCAACACCTTCCCTGAGCCCAGGCGGCTGTTCCAGGTGGGCTCCAGCCCCTCACCTTGCTGCTTCCAAGGACTGCAGGCATTGTCGCCAACAGCTGGCTGCTGTCAGGGACATGCTGCCCCATCCCTCGGAGCCGGGCAGTGCCAGCCCACTGCCTGTGTCCCAGTGGGGTGGCAGGGGTGGTACTGCTCTCCTGGGCAGGGCCCATGGAGGCAGGCACAGCCTTTCTCCCCTCCATACAGTTTTTGTTACACAAATAAATCAAGTTATATTGGTATGAACATCTGGTCCCTCCAGTGCTTCCCCAGCTCTGTCACCCTCCCAGATGACAGAGAACGACAGTGGGTGCCAGGACCCCTTGAGGGGTGGGGGCTTGTGCAGTCTGTGCCCTCCCTGTGGTCAGTGTCCAACTTCCATGTCCCTGCCCTCAGTGTCAGCCCCGAAGCTGGAGAAGGTGATGGGCTGGCAGCTGAGGTCACGCAGGTTGACGAGGCAGGCGGTCTGCGTGGCACTGAAGTCCGGCACCATCACCAGCAGCACCCGCTGCCCCTCCTTCCCTGCAAACACAGGTGGGTGTCAGGCAGAGGAGCCCCCCGGCAGCCCCAGGAGGGTCTGGGGGTGCTGTAAGACCCACCTTGGAGCAGCTTGGACTGGAAGCGGGGCGCATTGCCGCAGAAGTAGACGTGAGGGCACTCGGTGAGGATAAACGGGTCAGATTTGTAGAATGGGTAACAGCCTGGGGAAGATGGGAATTAGGGGGGGAGCCCCACGCAAAGCCCCCCCATTCAACAACCCCCCAGCCCTCACCATACCCAGGGTGTCTGGGGCCGTGGGGCTGATGTGTCCCGCCAGCAGTGTCCACTCCAGGATCTCCAGGTAGTCATCCATGCTGCTGTACTTGAAGATATCACTGATGTTCTGTCCCGATGTCCCTAAAAACCTACATTATGGAGGAAAGAAGGGGAGCTTTAGATGCTGGGTGTGCTGGGACGTGTCCCTTGGTCCCATTGCTGGCACTGAGAGCCAGCAGAGCTGGCAGGTTTGCCTACCTGACCCCGTCCAGGCTGGCCTGGTAGGGGTTGGTGACGAGCCGCAGTGTGGCGTAGGCGCTGGCCAGGGGCAGCATGCAGCGGTGCAGGGGCTGCTGCGGCAGCGTGTAGTTGGTGGGGTCAAACTCGCCAGGCATCACGTCCACGGGCACGGAGGTCTGTGGGCAGGGTGGGATCAAAACCCCTCCAAGGGGGCTCAGGGCAAAGCCCTGGTATCACTGCTGCTCCTTTTCCCCAGGACATCCCGCTCGGCTTCATAAAGGATCCCAGGAGAAGGATTTGGAGCTGGGCTGTGATCTACCTCCCCATGTGGGGTGCTCAAAGGGAAGCTGGGTGCTGGGGAAAGGGGCTCTGCCACCCTACACCGTGGACTGCTACCCCACCTCAGGAACAAGGCTCCCTCCCCCAGAGGAACCCAACTTCCTGGCCAACCCTGAGCACTCACACAGAGCTGCAGCAGGATCTCATCCAGCATCTTCACAGCCTCCACACTTGCAGCCTGCGTCTTCTTGGTCAAGTACTTGGCCTGGGTAAGTAAGCAGACAGTGAGGGACAGCCCTGCACCCCTCTGCCCCCTCCGCACACCCTCCCAGTGCCCCAGGCGAGGCCGCAGCCCCCTCCTTGCCATACCTTGTTGATGGTGTCTCGGCTCTGGGTGTTCTGGCTCAGCAGATTCCCGGCCAGGATGACTCGTGTGATGTGGGCAGCACAGCTCTGCTCGCCCTCTGCACCCAGCTGCCCCGTCACCACATCCACCAGCAGCTGAGTGCTCAGCAGGGCCTCCCCACTCATGCTGCCCAGCCCCAGCCCCGAGGCCAGCAGCACGAACCTGCAGGGATGGAGAGGCTCCGTGAGCCACACTCCCAAACTGAGGGGCTTCAGAGAGCCAGGGCAGGGGGCCCAGACCCCCTGGGAGCCCCCCTGGCACAGGGGCTCAGGGATGCAGCAGGGACAGTGCAAGCCCCAATCCTGATGCTGCTGCTGCCTCACCGGTCGGAGCTGGGTCCGCTCCAGGGCAGCGGGGGTGGCAGGTCGGCCAGGCAGTGATCCTCCACCAGGAACCTGCCATCCTCTTCCTCATGGCCATATACAGCCACGATGGTCCCTGCGGCACAGCAGGCAGGCACTCAGCCCCAGCCAACCCCTGCAGAGCCACCAGAGCCACGCTGTCCCTCACCTGTCACCAGCCTCTGCACGTCAATGGCTCCCTCCAGCTGGATCCTCTGCAGCTCGTCCTCCAGCATCAACTCGTCACAGGGCTGGATGTACTTGGGCAGGGGGGGCTGAGGCACCAGGTTGTGCTGTGAGGGCACAGGGACAGCTCTGGTGGCCTCAGCGAGGACCAGCAGCCTCCAGGGACCCTCCCCAACCCCAGCCCTCCACCACCAATACAGCCAGCGTCCCAGCTGGGGGAGCTGGAACCCCCCGGATGGGCTGGTTTTACTCACTGAGATAGAGTGGTGGCAAATGGATGGGGGGACAGATGGACAAAGGGTGGGTTTAGACTGGATATGGGGAAGGAATGTGAGGGTGGTGAGGCCCTGGCACAGGTTGCCCAGAGCAGCTGTAGCTGCCCCTGAATCCCTGGAAGTGCTCAAGGCCAGGATGGACAGGGCTTGGGGCAACCGGGGCTAGTGGAAGGTATCCCCACACGCTGGCACCAAGGTGGCACCCAGGGCCAGGCCATCCTGCTCAAATCTCTGCCAGTTCCCTGGCTACAAGTTGCACAGGGAAGCCATGGTGAGCTCTCAGCTGTGCTGGCACAGCCCCCTGAGCTGTGTGGAGGAGGAGGGGGTGAGCCCATTACCTCCTCGCTGATCTCCTGCAGGATGGAGGGCTGGAGCTGCATGGCCTTGAAGAGCGTCCCCACCACGCAGCACTTCTCTCCCTCCCGCAGCTCCGAGAGCCTCCGCAGGGCAATGTCATCCCCTGTGGAGACATGGGGGTCAGGTCAGTGGCCCCGGGGTGGTGGCAGGCAGGGGCAGGGCTGGCGGGAGCAGCTGCAGGGCCCCGGTGCTGGGGAATGTTGGGAGCCTCCTGCCTCGCCTCTCCTCTCCTCTCCTCGAGGCACGGCGCCCAGCAGACATGTGTGGGCCAGATGGGGCTGAGGAGCATTCCAGAGCCTGCAAGCCTGGAGGCATTTCCTCTGTGCTGGGGGGAGAGCTGGGTCACCATGCTGTGCTCAGCTCCCACCAACAGCTCAGGGCTCCAGGAAGGGCCCAGGATGCACCCTGGGCATGGGGGCTGCTGCTCCTGCTCTCCACCCCGGGGATGACCCAAACAGATCACTCAGCACCCCCAAACCTGACCTCTGCCAGGGCCAGATCCTCTGCCCCAGATCCCTGCTGCAATTCAGGATCCCCATCACTGCCAGAGAAGGTCCTGGCATGCTGACAGGGCCCTGGGCTGTAGGCAGGGATCCACAGGGGATGTAGGCTGGGAGAGGAGCAAAAATCTCCCTCACCACACGGTGAGTCCAAAACTGGGGACCCAGAGGTGCTCCAGCCCCATCCAGTGCGTGTCCTCCCATCCAGGATGTGGCTGTGGGACTGTCATTCCCCATTTAACCCAGCTTGTGAAGTCCATGCTGAGCTTGAGGCCCTGGAGAAGAGCAAGGAACCTGCTCCTGGTCTCCTCTCCCAAAACAACACTGCCTACACCAGCTCCTCATCCTTTCTGGGTGACATTTCTCCTCCCCAAAACCCCACTCTGCTCATCACACGCTGCTGAACGTGACTCCTGTCCCAGGGAGAGCACCCTGCTGCCATGCCTGGCACCCCACACTGGAAACAAGGCTTCCCGAGCCCAGGAATGCAAACACTCTGAGTCAGAACAAAAACAAGTTGAAGTTCCTTATTTTTGGCTCAAGGTCCCCAAAATGTGTGTTCGGGGGGAGGGGGCTGTGCTCTCCAGATTTTGCCTGCAGGCGCTTCCTGCTGGGAGACAAAACCCCAAAATCTGGTCCCATCCCAGGACTCCGGGAGGTGGAGCTTTACAAACCACTGGCTCCTGTCACACTTCGCAAAGCCCAGCCAAGGAGTGGCATCCGCAGTGGGACCAGCACTGGCCTTGCCTCCACACAGCCCACGGGGCTGGGGAAGAGCACAAGAGCTGTGCTGGCCCAAAAGCTTCCACTGAAGGGGTTTTTGCCCATAGAAGGGCAAAGCTGAAGGAAATTCAATCTCAGGCCGGGAGGGGGGGCAGAGCCCCAGCAGTGTTGCTTCATCCTGTGGATGGAAACTCTGAGCGAGGGTCCCACCCGCAGAACCACAACCCCCCAGGACAGGAAACAGCCCCCCCAGCACCTCTCACCCCCCCTGCACCCTCCTGCGCCCCACTTCCTGGCCTGGGCCCCCAGCCCCACCCTGACAAACCTCACACTCAGCTCCTGCTCCCTAAAGCATGTGGGGGGACCTGACAATCGTGGTCTCCCTGCCCTGGGGCAGTTTTCCCCTCCCCTGGGGCAGTTTTCTTCCCTTCCCTAAGGCAGTATTTTCCCTAAGCAGTGTTTCCCCAGGGCAGTGCCTTTCCCCGGGACAGTATTTTCTGCTGGGCAATGTTTTCCCTGGGGCAGTGTTTCTTCCAGGGCAGTGTTTTTCTCAGGGTTTCTCCTTTCCCCTGGCAGTCTTTTCCCTCTGGGGCACTATTTCCCCAGGGCAGTGTTTCCCCAGTGCAGTGCCTTTCCCCTGGGCAGTGTTTTCCCCAGGGCAGCGTTTTTCTGCAGTGTTTCCCCTTTCCTCTGGCAGTGTTTTCTCCTGGGGCAGTGTTTTTCTCAGTGGTTTCCCCATTTCCCCTGGCAGTGTTTTTCCCCTGGCAGTGTTTCCCCTGGGCAGTTTTTCCCTTTTCCCCTGGCAGTGTTTCTCCTGGGGCAGTGTTTTTGTCAGCGTTTCCCCTCTCCCCCGGGACAGCACGTTCCCCAGGGCAGTGTGTTCCCCTGGGCAGTATTTCCCCAGGGCAGTGCTCCCCTCTCCCCCGGGGCAGCGCGTTCCCTGGGCAGTGTCTTCCTCTCCCCCCAGGGCAGTGTGTTCCCTGGGGCAATATCCCCCTCTCCCCCCGGGCAATGCGTTCCCCGCTGCTCACCCCAGCGGCCGCGGGCGCGGCGCTCCAGGCGGGGCCGCATGCCGGCCAGGCGCACGGCGTACACGTGGGCGTACTGCCGGCAGAAGCTGCGCTCGCCCAGCCGGAACGGCTGCGACAGGTCCGAGTACCCCGCCACCGCCACCCGGGGGAAGGTGGGGGGCTCGCCCGAGGGGGGGGCCAGCAGCCCCTGCGCCGTGGGGGCCGCCTGCTCCGAGAACATCCTCGGGGGTGCGGCCACGGGTCTGCAAAACAAACCGGGGCATTGAGGGTCTGGGTCCGGCCCGGCCATGGCTGTCACCCCAAGGCACAACAGTCCCCCCGAAAATGATCCTTCCACCCCCCAAAATACAAACCGCGTCCGGGTCTGACCCTCCCTGTGCACGCTGCACCCCTCAGCCCCCCTTCCTCCCACCCAGGCCATCCCCAGACCCATCCTGGTGACCGCATCATCCTCTCCCACGATCCCCCCACCGAGCAGGACGCCTGAAGCCCCCACAAAGTACACCTCGGCCCCCGGATCCCCGCAGGCCCCTCTCACAAAGGGACCCAGGCCCTGCACAGCCCCCTGGCCATGCCCAGCACCAACGCCCCCAGCAAACACTCTCCATCTGGCACGATCCCCCTCTCCGCGGCACCGGGAACCCCCCGAGGCCACAACAGCCCCCCCAGACCCGCAGCTCCCCTCAGGCTGCGGCCCTCACAGGACCCCTCCAGCCGGGTCTGCCTGCTCCCAAACGGGCACAGCCGCTCAGCCGCGGCCCGGGGCTCCCGCCGGTGAGGGGTCCGAGGCCGATCCGTACCGGATGGGGGGTCAGATGCCGGTCCGTGCGGGGTCAGGGGCCGGTCCGTGCCGGGTCAGAGGTCGGATGCCGGGGGTCGCCGCCAGTACCGGGGCCCGCCATGGGGGCGGGACCGCGGCGGGAAAAGGCGCGAAGGCCGCAAACACGGAAGCGGTGCGGCGCGCTGGGAAGTGACGTCAGAGCCGCCGCAGGAACGGCGTGGGGCGAGACCCCCCGGGGGGGGACATGGCGGGGACCGGGACAGCGAGAGATACCGGGACAGACCGGAACCCATGGGGTGGAGGGCACACCGGCACCGACCCCCGAGGGGACACCGAGCCCTCGCGCCCCCCAGAGCCCGGAGGGGCCCGGGAGGAGCCAGGACGGACCCCCCGGTAGGGCCTTGGGGGTCCGGCCGGGCCCTCCCCGCCCCAGCTCTGGGACAGCGTCCCTGAGGGGCGAGGCTGGGGGTGCCGAGCTCCCCGTGTTCCCCCGGGGCAGGGCTGGGGGTGCTGAGCTCCCCGTGTCCCCCCCGAACCCCTTCCCGCGGGGGTGGAGCTGTGAGGCAGGAAGGGCCCTGGGAGCAGCTGTGCTTGGGTTTAAGGGGTTTGGGGTTTTGGGGTTTCGGTCCCCCACCCCCACAGCCCGTGGCCCCGCTATAAAAGAGGTCAGCACGCAGGCAGTCACCACGGCCAGGCAGTGTCACCTGCTGTCACCGGCTTACCATGGCTGCCACCCTCCTGCTGCTGCTGCTGCTGCTGGGAGGTACCGGGACCCTCCTGCCTCCCCGGGGGAACAGGCACCTCGAGGGGAGGGGACAGGACACAGGGGGACAATGGGGATGGCAGCCTGTGTGACTGAGCTGGGGGGCTGGGGTCTGTGTGGGGAGCTGTTTGTGCCAGGGATGGGGGTCTGTGCAGGGACAGGCACTCAGGGGTGTGGGAAGGACAGGGGGACAGGCAGGAGGGAGGGTGGGGTCTGATGGGAACAAGCAGCTGGGGGTGGCAGGGATGGGGTCTGCCTGAGGACCAAGGGATGATGGGCACGGTACCCATGTTGGCACTGGCACCTGGGGATGTTTGGGGACATGGGGACCTAGGAACGGTGGGAACAGGCAGGAGGGATGGTGGGGATGGAGCTGAGTACCTGGGGCTGGTGGTTTAGGGGTCTGGGCACCTACCCTGCAGCCACGCTCACCGTCCTGTCCCCCTGCAGCAGCTCAGGCCACGGCCCCCCCACCCTACCAGGGTGACCCCAGCTCCTGGTGCTGGGACACGGCCACGGCCACACGCTGTGGCTGGGAGCAGCTGTGCCAGCACCTCCGGGACAGCCTGGCCCTGGTAAGCACCCCAGCCCTGAGCACTGCCAGGGCCACCTGGGGGTGCAGACAGCCCTGAGGGTCTGTGTGTCCCCACAGGGGTATGTGGCTGACAGGAATGACATGGCTGATGGGGACAGTGTAGCTGATGGGGACAGCGTGGCACAGGGCAGGAGGATCAAGTGCCGTCTGTGCACCAAGGTCGTGAAGAAGATGCAGGCGCTGGCAGGTGACGACCCCGACGAGGTGAGGGGTGATGAGGGCCTGGGGGGCCGGGCCGGGGCTCCTGTCCCTGTGTCCCCCTGACCTGTGGTGGTTTTGGCAGTCGGCGGTGCAGGCAGCTCTGCAGAAGGGCTGCCGGGCGCTGGGCCGGTCTGTGGGCAAGCGGTGCCAGCAGCTGGTGAGCAAGTACCGGGAGCAGATCAGCGAGGGGCTGCAGAATGGGGACTTGCCCCAGGACATCTGTGCTGCCATTGGCATCTGCCGCTCCTGAGCACGGTCAGTGCCCACCTGCATCCTGATCCTGCATCCAACGGGCTCATCCTGCACCCCACATCCTGCATCTCCATCCCATACCCCATGTCCCCTGCCCTGTGTCCTGCACCCCACATCCTGAACCCACATTCTGAACCCACATCCTGCACCCATATCCTGATCCTGCACCCCATGTCCCAGTCCTGCACTGTGTCCTGAGCCCTGCATCCTGCACCCCACATCCTGATCCCATATCCCCCCTCTGCATCCCACACTTTGCACCCCACATTCCTCACCCCACACCTGCCGGAGGGGTGGGAGCACGCTTGGCGTTTCAGAACCTTCCCTGCTGCACTCTGCAGGGTGGGAGTGAGCCACGTCAACCCCCAGTGTGTGGTGGAGCAGGGGGAGGGCTGGAGGAGCTGCTTCCACTGGCCCCTGACTCACCCCCTGCTCTTTCCTTTCTCCACAGGTAGAGCCCCGAGTGCCCCCAAACCCGACGCCCCTCCAGCCCCGATGGCCCCACAGCCCAGCCATCCCCCTCCCCACAATAAACTCCCTCCTCTGGCTCCAGGGTCTCGTTTGTCTGCCCTGGGGGGACACAGTGACAAGGGTGAATGGCACCAGGCACTGGCAGGGGACAACCTGGCCCTGGCCTGCCCCCAGCAGGGGCAAGGTGACACTGGAGGTGGCAGCAGTAGGGTGGGCATGTGTCCCATGTGGGCTGGGGTGAGCAGTTCCCGTCACACACCCGGGTAGTGCTGGCTGTCACTGTCTCCTCCCCATGCTCCCCATGCCTGGCACTGCATCTGTCCCTGGCACTGTCACTTGTCACCCATTTGTCACCGGCGCTGCCCTGGGCTTGGGATCCTCCTCGCTGTCCCAGCTGAGCACGGGGCATCCCTGCTTCAGTCCCAGCCAATCAGAGCACAGGGAACCCCACACCCCTTTTTCTTTTCTTTAATTCCAGCCAATTGGAGTGCAGGGAATCTCCTGTTTGCCCCCGGCCAATCAGAGCAGAGAGACTGCAGGTCTCTGAGGGCTGCCACCAATCAGAGCTCAAGGTTGGCTTTCTGGTGCTAACCAATCAGAACGCAGGGAATCCTGCAGGCTGCAGCCATGCAGAGCAGAGGGATCCCCTTCGGATCCCCATCCCCACCTGCAGTGGGGATCCCTGGGGATCCCAGTGCCACCTGCAGTGAGCTCTGGGGATCCCAGTGCCACCCCTGTCAGCCTCTGCACCCCAGGGATCACTGGTGGGGAGCTCCTCTACCCTGACATCCCCCCCAAAGTACCCCCAGAGAGCCCCTTATTTCTAGGCCACCCCCCTTGGGGGGACTTTCTCCCAGCTAAGGGGCTGGGGTGTGCTGCAGCCCCCCTTGCTCCAGCAGTGTGAGGATGGGGGAGGGAGGTGAGGGCATGGGAAGCTCCATGGCCACCCCATAGGTGTGGGGCAGCCCCATGGGGGTTTCTCTGCCAGCACGGGGAGAGAGCAGCACTGGCCCGAGCGGCCCCAGAGAAGTCCACACACACCCCGTTTATTGGGGGGCCGGAGCCGCCTCCTCCCCGCGTCCGTGTCAGCTCCCAGAGGAGTGCCAGCCCCGCCGTCCCCCGGAGTCCAGCTCACTGCCCCATCATGCAGGCCATCTTGCAGGCCACGGCCGAGATGAGGGCGGCCCCGCGCCCGCTGCCTTCCTCGGACTGGATGAAGGTGATGTCGCAGCCAGGCGTCAGCTGCCGCACCGTGGCGTGGAAGTGGTCCTTGAAGCTGGGGAGGGGCAACGCGGGGTCACACACGGGGCCAAGGCCTGGGGGATGAAGGGAGGGGACGGGGGCTTCGCTGGGGTCCCCACCTGGGATGGAGCTTGTAGACGGAGCCGTCGACGCCGACGGTGATCTTGAGGGTGTCCTGGCTGCGGCTCTCGCGCATGCGGTTGATGACGCCAGCCAGCCCGGCTGAGCACATCTGGGCAGCCCGCGTGGACACGCTCTCGCACACGCGGCGCACGATCTCGCAGTCCATCCGCGATGGGAGCAGCTCGAAGGCTGACAGGATGTTGTAGATCTGCTTGCGGTCGTCGGAGTCGCTGAGGTAGGGTAGGAAAGGGGGTTGGCAATGGCTGAAGGGTGGGGAGCCTGGGTGAGGCAGCTGCAGAGGGATGGGGCAGTGAGGGGATGGAGGATCCTCACACAGGACAGTGTATGGGGTCACAGGATGGGGAACCCCAACTGCGTCAGTCAGAGCAGGTTGGTGTGGGGTGATGGCATGGGGGACCCCAACACGGGGCTGCTGTGGGGTGATGGGACAGAGGGACCTGGAAGTGGATCCCTCTAATGTGGGGTGATGGGACATAGGGACCCCAACATGGGACAGAGCAGGCAGGTACAGAACGATGGGATCATGATGGGCCCATGACAGGGGACACTGTGGTTTGGATGGCAGAACAGAGGGACTCCAAGGTGGACAGTCAGAGTAGGCTGGTGTGGGGTAGTAGCAGGATAAGGGACCCCAAAATGAGGCAGTCAAAGCAGACTGGGATGGGATGATGGAACAGGGGGATCCCCTGTGGGACAGCCCAGTGCAGAGTGAGAGCACAGACTCCTCAGTGTGCCTGGAGCAGTGTGGAGGGAGAGCATAGGCCTCCCAGTGCCATGCAGCCTGGCAGGCGGTTTGGGGGTGCCCCCCCAGCCTCGTACCTCTCAATCTGGGACATGAAGCGTGTCTCAAAGGTCCCACGAGTCTTGAGCTTCTCAGAGGCCTCCCCGTTGAAGAGCAGGTTCTCATCCACCAGCTTCAGCAGCACCAGCCGCACGATCTCCCCCATGTACTTGCCCCCAATGATCTTCTCGTACCTGGGGGAGGAGCACAGGCCAGGGGGCGGCATCAGAGCTGGGATTTGCGGGCTCACCTCCCACAGCACCCCCTCTTTCCTCCCCCTTCCTTGCTGGATGTGTTCCTGTGCATGGCATGGCCCAGGGCAGAAGGTGCCCTGCCGGGGGCTGAGCCCGACGTGGTGCAGGGACGGGAGGGACGCCCAGAGGAACTGGATCTCTCCTATTCCTTACAGTTGCTGACCGGGGTTAAGGGAGGTCTCGTCCACCACGCGGTCGTACTCCAGCAGGAACTCGTCCAGCTCCCCAGAGGCACCAAAGGCCCCCCACTCCGTGTTCACACACATGCGCCCTTCGTCGCCCTCCACCAGCTCCACGTTGTGCATCTCCTCCATGTAGCAGGCGTTGCAGCCTGTCCCTGCCAGGAACGGGGCATGGGTCTGGGCAGGGGGGCAGCACTGGCACCCCCCACCACAGCCCCCCATCCCAGCTGGGATAAAACTGGGACAGTGCTGCACAGCAATGGGGAAGAACTGGGGGGGTCCAGATGTGCCAGGGCAGGGGTTGGGACCCATATGGAGCCTGAGGGACGTTCCTCAGCCTGGTGACTGGCACCATGGTGTGCAACTGCTTCAAGGGTGGCTCCAGGACATGGGAAAAAAGTTTTAGACTAAAAGAGGGGAGATTTAGATTGGATACCAGGAATAAATCCTTCCCTGTGAGGGTGGTAGGGACTAACACAGGCCAGAGCCTGGGGGCAGGGCAGCCCTTTGGGGGACCAGCCCTGTTATGATGACCACCCCCTTTCTCCTCCCAAAGTGTCCCAACCATGCTGGGGCCAGGCAATGCCATCAGGTGTCCCAACCACTGGACACCTCAACAGAGTGCCACTGCCACCCCCCCGTGGTTGGTGTGTCCCCCCAGAAGGATGGGGCAGCAGCAGGGGAGCGGGCCCATGGACAGCTCCCTGTGCCCAGCCAGGTGTCCCTGTAGAAGGGGCATCTTACCCACAATCATCCCAACCTCGCACCGGTGATCTTCGTAGTAGCAGGAGATCATCGTGGCCACCGTGTCGTTCACCATCGCCACCACGTCCATCTCGAAGTCCTGGACACAGGGACCAGTGTGGGCTCCTGGGGGGGCCAGGCTGTCCCCAGACAGGTGGGTTTGGGGTGGATGGTCCCCAAGGGTGAGGGCCTGGGCATGTGTCATGCACATGTGTGTGCACACACATGGAACAGCCCAACAGCCCTGCCCAGAGGCACACAGGGCTCCAGCAGCCCCATCTGGGGACAGCTGTGCTCCTGTGGTCCCTTCCTGGGGACACAGCAGGCTGCAGTGGCCCTATGGCAGGCAGAGCCAGGCTGCAGTGAGCCCTGGCAGGGACAGCCAGGGTGGTGCCAGCACAGGGGGATCCTCTCACCCCTCGCCGTTTGATGGCATCCCTCAGCAGCCCCACCACGTTGTTCCCTTCCGCGCCCGAGGCTTTGAAGCCCTTGGTCCAGTTCAGGAGGATGCCCTGCAATGGAGGTCAGACCAAAATGGGGCTGTGGTTTAGGTGAGCCTTGGGGACCCCCAAGCCCTCGTGCTGCTCGGACACTCCCTCACCTTGTCAATGTCCTCGTGCCGCACAGGGAAGGAGAAGGTGAAGCCCAGGGGCAGCTTTTTGTGCTTCATCTGGTGCTTGTCCAGGAAATCAGAGATGCACTCGGAGATGTAGTCAAAGAGCTGGAAGACAGGAGGTCCAGCCTTTCCCGAGGGATGTCCCCACCCTCCCACTGCCCTTGGATGGACACTGTCCCCCACCACGGGTTCCCCAGGCCTGGCCACCCCCAGCTTCTGCTGGCTGGAGGGATGGGTGTGTCCCCTCAGGTGTTCCCTCTGAATTACACACAATGAAAGGGACTGGGACAGGATGGGACACCCCGTGTGCTCCACTGACCATCTCAGCCGTCCCAGTCATGGCATCCTCTGGGATGGAGTACATCTGGTGCTTCGTCTTCACTTTCCACTGCCCCTCCTCCCCCTCGCCCACCTTCACCAGCATCACACGGAAATTGGTGCCGCCCAGGTCCAGAGACAGGAAATCTCCCACTTCTGCAAAGCCAGGGAGAGGGGGACAAGGTGATGGGCTCTTGGTAGGCTCAGCTTTCCATGTGGAGCTGGAAGGCTGGCACACAAGGGGCTGGAGTGGCACCATACCAGAGCCCTCGGGGGTGGAGCGCACGTAGGTGGGCAGCATTTTGACAGAGGCTTCCTCGTGTGTCTCCAGCTTGAGCCCTCGGTCCATCTCCTTCTGCATGCGGTACATCACCTTCTTCAGGTCCTCCTCCTTCAGACAGAACTCCGACAGGATCTGCTCCACCTGCACATGGCACAGCGTCAGACAGGCATCTGGGATGCAAGGGGCTTGAACTGCAAGAATTTCAGGAAACTCCGTTTCCCTTCCTCCAGCCCTGTTTTCGCATGGCTACCTTGAAATGACATCCTGTCGCACTGTTATTCTCCTCCTGCTGAGCAGGGGATCCATAGAACCATCATGAGGCACCAAGGCCCCTTCTGGTGCTGCCTGCAGGACACCACGGTCAGCTCTGGTGTCCCAGCGACCAGGGTTGGCACTGGGCTCCTGCCACCCCTGTCACCCAGCCGAATTGTTTGGGTGGCTGTGCACCATTCCAGCAATGACCTGGGACCTCCCATCCTGATGAATCCCACAGTCACTCCCACCAAGGACGTGGGATTCTTTAATGATGAAGATGCTGGTGTGTCCCCCTTGCTCCCCTGGGAGCATCCCTCTCCCTGTATCCCACTGGGAATCGTGGGTACCGTTTTTCACCCACCAAATGTGGGGCTAAAATGGGGCAGAGGGCAGGCAGGCAGGAATGCTCCTGGGGATTGCTGCCTTGTCTCGCTGCCAGGGAGAGCCGCAGGGCCCACTCCAGGGAAGCACCTGGCAAGCAGGATCCGTGTTTATCCTGTCCGTAGCAACCCCAGGCTCGGCGCAGCCTCCATTAGGCGGCAGGGCTGGGGCCAGGTGCCCCGGCTGTCAGATGGAGCGGGGCCAGTGCTTCCTCCCGGCCAGCTGCAGCCGGCAGCATTAGGGCTCATTAGTCACTGCCTCTTCCCGGCACACAGATGTTTGCCTCGAGGCTGCTGCTGTTTCCTGACAGGTTTTGGGATAGGGGGCTCAGGAAAGCGCCTGGGGTGTGGTTTGGAGTGTCCCAGCTCTGGGGGCACCCCTTGCCGTGGCTCAGTCCAGCTGCCCTGACACATCACCCGGCCCCAATGCCGTGGCTGCAGCATGGAGCCCCCAGAACGGTGCTGGGCACCCAATGTAGGGAGGTTTGCCGTGGTCCTGAGGGTGTTTGGCCAGAACGATTGGGAAAATCCTGCCAGGAAAGCTGGAGCTGGATCTGATCAGCCCTCAGCACCACATGTCCCTGCTCATCTCTCCCCTCGCCTTCAAAACCATGGGTATGGCCCTTCCCTGGCAGGATTTGGCTCTTCCCACATGACATTATCTGGCTCTCAGCTTTCCATGGAAATGCTCCAGTGCATCCCACCAAAGGGATGGAGCTGGGAACTCTGTGGCTGCTGGCTGCAGTGGCCAGTGACGCCCATCTCTGCTGGTCCAGCATGTGATGAGTCTTCTCAGTGTCCCCTCAGTATCCCCTTGGTGTCCCAGCTGGCAGCAGGGGATATCTCCCACTGTCCTCACCCATGACCCCCTGAGCTCAATCCATCTGGGAGGGGATGTTTCCCACAAACAGCTGCTTCTTGGCTGGGCATGAGCTCTGTGCTACCCTGCTGGGTGCCTCTGACAACGGTGACAGCCAGCTGAAGGTGGTGACAGGCCCCATCTCATCCTGGGGATGTTGGGAGGGTGGGAGTATCCCAGGCCAGCAGAACATCCTACAAACGCTCCCAGCTCCATTACGAGCCCCCTGTGGTGTAGGGCCTGTGCTGTTCTGGGGGTGACCTCAGGGATGGGGCTGCCCCTGGTGTCCTCCCCAGCATCCATCCTCCTCTTGGCTGGAGCCTTTGGGAGCTGCTGGGCGCACCAGGGAAGGATGGACCCCGGTGAGCTCTGCACTCTCCCCCTCACCCCCCGGGCCCCCCGCAGCACCTCACCTTCTCCTTCCTGCTGCTCTCCATCCTGGCTCGGTGATCCAGCATGGGGGCAGGCGCGGGCTGGGGCGGGCTGCGGGCCGAGCCGTGCCCCCCTCGGCCGCTGTGTCCCCACCGTGGTGCCCGGCTCGGGGCAGCACCCTGCCCTGGCCTGGAGCGCGTCGGGCGGGCCCTGCGCTGCTCCGTGCCGCGTCCCTCGCTCCGTCCCTCGCGGATGCTCCACTTTCGCTGTCTTATCTCATCCGAGGGCCCGAGCGGCCCCGGCGAGGTGGTCCCAGCCCCTCAGGCGGAGGGGCAGCGAGGCGGTCCCGGTCCCGGTCCCCTCAGGCGCAGCGGCAGCGAGCGGGCCCCGGGGCCGCGGCGGGGTCAGCCCTGCGGCCCCACATGCTCTGCTCGGCTCCGCTCACGCTCTCCGGGGCTCCCTTGGTGACTCCGGGCTGCCTGGGGGTCCCAGCCCGGCGCGGGGGGCTCCGGCAGCCCTGGGGACCCCTGGTGCGCTGGCCGGGCTCGGCCGGGACCCTCCCCGCCGCACCCCGCCCCGAGTCTGCCGTGTGCCTGTTGCCGTGCCAACGGCTCGATGGTGGCGGCAGGCACTCCAGCGGCCGGCTTGGCAACCGCGCTCCCATGGAGACCGGGCACGGCCGGGGGCGAGGGCGGCGAGCGCGCTGCGGGCCCCGGCCCGGGACGGGACAGCACCCCCGAACCGGCACCGCGGGGAGCCGGGATGGCGGGGACGGGGATGGGGCACCCCGGCACCCCCGCAGCCACATCATCCTGCCGGTGTGGCGGAAACAGGGGAGGTCCGAGTGGGATGAGGGGCACCCCGGTGATGGGTGACCCCGAAAGCTCCAGTGCTGCTCTGGGACACCCCGGGAGGCCCGGACGGTGACAGCCCTGGGGGCTCTGGGGGGACACAGGGCCTGGGGGATGGAGGGTCACCCCACAGCACCCCACTGCCCCTCCGGGGTCACAGGAGGGCCCTGGCAGCCCTGTCCCTGTGTCATCAACCACGAGGGGTCCCCACACCTCTGAGGGGTCCCAAACCCGCGGGGGGCTCAGCTCCTACATCCCCACCATGGAGGGGACCCCACGCCGGGGCAGAACCGCCCCGTGGAAGTGTCCCCACTCCCCAGGGCGGCCCCTAGAGCCGGGAGGAGGCCGTTCCTGCTTCTCAGAGAGAGTCACCACACCGCGGGGACAGGGCCCCACAGCGGGACCCCCTCCCCACACAGGGGACCCCGCCCACGGAGAGACCCCGCCCCTCACAGGGGACCCCGCCCCACGGAGTAGAGCAGACCCCACCCCCGCGGCTCGGCGGCACAGCGCCCCCTGCTGTCCGTCCCGAGGAACGAGCGCCGCTCCTCGGGCGGCGCTGATTGGTCCCCTGTCTGACACCGGGGGGGAGTTGGGAAGAGGACGCTGATTGGTCAGAAGGGTGAGGGGGCGGAGCGATCTTGGCGCGTGCGCAGAGCGGGATGCGTCCCGTGGCAGCGCCGGCACTTCCGGCTGCTGTGTTCCACTTCCGGGTCGCGCCCATCGCCGCCCGGCCGCCGCCCGCGCTGAGCCGCGACCGCAGCGTCGGTACCGGGGGGGGAACGGGAGACTACCGGGGGGGTACCGGGGGGCTCCGAGGGGGTACCGGGGCTTCGCGGGGCCGGCTGGGCTTCCTGGGGACCGAGGGCTGGGTTGCAGGGGGTTGTACTGGGGAGTGGCCGCGTTACACTGGGTGGAGGGGCTGGGGTCTACTGGGGGGAGGGTTACTGAGTTATACTGGGGTGGGTTATACTGGGTTATACTGGGGTGGGCTGTACTGGGTTGTGCTGGGTTGGGTTTTACTGGGGCGGGTTATACTGGGGTGGATTATACTGGGTTATACTGGGGCGGGCTATACTGGGCTGTACTGGGGTGGGTTATACTGGGTTACACTGGTTATACTGGGGTGGGCTATACTGGGCTGTACTGGGCTGGCCTGACTGGGCAGGGGTCAGGGTGAGGAGCCAGGGGGGGCTCTGGGGGCAGGGGTTCGGCTGCCTGGGCCGGCAGGAGGGTCCGGGGGAGCCCCAGGGGGGTCTCAGGGGGGCCCGGGGGTGCCCCGGCCCCAGCCCAGCCCCTGCTCGCCCCCCAGGCCCCCGGAGCCACCGCCATGAGGCTCTACAGCCTAAGTGTCCTTTACAAGGGTGACCCCAAAGTGCACTTGCTCAAAGCTGCCTACGACGTGTCCACCTTCAACTTCTTCCAGAGGTCCAGGTGGGTTGGGTAGCTCAGCCTGGGGGGCTGCTGCTGGGGGCTGCCTCGGGAGCACCTCGGGCAGGGGGGGCAGCAGCTCTGGGGGGTTTCTGCCCCACTGGGGCTGCAGTGGCAGCAGGGAGAGGCTTTTCCTGGGGGAAAATACCCCAGAACTCTGACCCCACAGATCTCCAGTGCAGCCCAGAGATAAAATCGGGGCTCAGGGAGTGCCCTGGGAGGGGGCTCACAGGGGTCAGAGGGCTCCCACATGGGGTCAGGGGGCTCATGGGGGTCAGGGGGCTCCCACACGGGGTTAGCGGGCTTCAGCACTCCCTGAGAACCCTTTGGAGCTGTGGGACAGAGCAGGAACATGCTGTGTGACACACAGAGCAGTTGGGAAATTCCTCAGGGACCCAAAGTCTCCGTGCCAAGGTTTTGTGGAGCCCCAGGCACACTGGGTTTTGTGATTGCAGGGAGAAGGGGAAAG
>JAWWMN010000077.1:112286-129338 GCA_035047745.1 Catamblyrhynchus diadema | reverse complement strand
TGTGATTGCAGGGAGAAGGGGAAAGGCTGCAGCAGGACTGTCTAAAAAAGCTCTTCCTTAGCCAGATGTGCAGCAGTGCAGCTCAGTCCCAAAACAGCTGCAGCTCTGGTTTCCCAAATCCCCAGAAGTTCCATGTGGGCTCCCCCGCAGCAGGCTGTGTCTGTGCCCAGGGAAAACTCTGGGATTTTGGGGAGGCGAGGGGGGAGGTCTGTGCCTGTCATCTGCTCCCAGGGTTTGGTGCTTGGCCCAGGTGTGATGTCTCAGGTGTGTTTATCTGGGCTTTGGAGAGCTGGATCTGGGGTGAGCAGGGCTGTGGAACCTGCTGGGCAGGAGCACAGGGCTGGGCTGAGCTCCTGCCAAGGAGCTGGGCAGGGTCAGAGGGAGGCACTGAGTGGCCATTTCCTTCTGGAGCACTGGGAAATAAACCCAGAATTCCCAGTGGGAATCAGCCCTGGGACACATCCTGGCATCCAGCTGGCACCTGGCTGGACTCAGTGGTGCTGGAGGGTTTTTCCATGGTGTGTGTGAAACCCTGGAGTCGTGGGGGCTGGGGCTGGCAGCAGGACCCTCCACGTGGGGAGAGGAGTCTGTGCTCCCCCTCTGATGGAGCAGGGATGT
This sequence comes from Catamblyrhynchus diadema, assembly GCA_035047745.1. NCBI lineage: Eukaryota > Metazoa > Chordata > Aves > Passeriformes > Thraupidae > Catamblyrhynchus > Catamblyrhynchus diadema. The sequence continues at coordinate 128,720 of JAWWMN010000077.1, read as the reverse complement.
TCAGGGGTCCTGGGGCTGGATCAGGATATTCAGGGATGTTCAAGATGTTCAGGAATCCTCAGGCTGGGCTTTCCCTGCACTGCAGGATCTCTGTGGAGCTGGTGTCTGGGCTGGGAGCAGTGCAGACCCCTCAGGGGATGTAAACTGGGAGGCAATTTCGCCTCTGGAGCTGCTCCCGGCAGAGGGAGGCTGTCAGAAAACCAGTCAGCCCCACCAGTCTGTGCCCAGTGACATTTCCTTGGCACCTCCAAGCAGGAGCTGTCCCACTCCTGGTGTTTGGTGAGCTCTGTGACCCATCCCTGGGAAAAATCCCTTCCTGGGGTTTCCCAGCTGGACTGGGGACTGTGCTGGCTCACACTGGCTCATCCCAGCCTGCCAGGATGGGCTGTCCTGCAAACACCTTCCTTTGACTCCTGCTTATTAATTCTGGCCTCCTTTCCTTTGCTGTGGGGTGCTGAGGGCTCACTGAGGAGCCTGCTGGACAGGCCTGGGCCTGGGCTCAGGAATGTGCTCCAAATTAGAGACAGCTTGGCTTAGGGCTGTTCCTTAGCTTTGACTCACAGTGTGCCTGGGGGCTCAAACCCAAATAATTCCAACCAACCCAAATAATCCAACCCCTGCGACCCAAATAATTCCATGATGCAGCTGGTCAGCAGGTGCTGGCCAGGCAGAGCCAGGTTCAGTGGTGGTTTTGCTTTCTAAATCCCCCAAAAGCACGTTCAGCCCCAGGATAGAGGCTGTCTCTGCACCTGGAGGTGCCCTTGGGGGTTGGCACTGCTCGGGGGGCAGGGGCACGGTTTGTTACCCAGCACAGCGGGGGCTGTGGCACAGCTGGCTCCCCAGGGTGTCCTCAGCCTGTCCCCAGTGTCCCCAGCCCTGCCCTGTCCCCACAGCGTGCAGGAGTTCATGACCTTCACGAGCCAGCTGATCGCGGAGCGCTCGGCGCTGGGCAGCAGGGCCTCTGTCAAGGAGCAAGGTGAGAGCTGCCCCGGCCCCCCCTGGGAAAAGGCACCCCAAAACAGAGCCTGGGGGGGGGCAGCAGCACTGCTGGGAGCTGCAACAGGGCCTGGGGGGTGCTGCTGCCTCCCTGACAGGAGTTTCCTTGGCAGAGTACCTGTGCCACGTGTACGTGCGGAGCGACGGGCTGGCTGGAGTGGTGATTGCAGACAATGAGTATCCCCAGAGGGTTTGTTTCACCTTGCTGGACAAGGTGAGGGCTCCTCCAGCCCCCCTGCCCTGGCACGTGAGAGCTTTTGGGCACTCAGGGCTGGCCACCTTGGCCTGGGCATCGTTTGCCAAGACTGTTCACGTCTCCTCCTGGGGCTGCAGCCCCTTCCCCAGCTCTGTTCCTGACTCTGGACACACTCCAGCCCCTTCCCCAGCTCTGTTCCTGATTCTGGCAGGGCTATGGATGAGCTGTAAGGTGTCTTCCCCAAAATCTCCAGATCTCCTATTTTGATGAGCAAAACCCTTCCAGCCACTGTGGCCCTGCAGCTGTGGCTCCTAACTGCTGCTTCCTCACCTGGCAGGTGCTGGAGGAGTTCTCCAGGCAGGTCAGCAAGATGGACTGGCCCTCAGGGTCACCTGCCACCATCAGCTACTCTGCCTTGGATGGATACCTCAGCAAATACCAGGTACAGAGGGTTCCTGTGTGCCCCCAGCCCTGGAAATGGCAGGGCAGGTATCTGGGCAGCTCTGGCACCTGCTGGGACCCCATGCACCCCCGGTGTCCCTGTGGTGGTGCCAGCACCATCACCATCACCCTGCTGTTTGTCCCCAGAACCCCCGAGATGCTGACCCCATGACCCGAGTGCAGGCGGAGCTGGATGAGACCAAAATCATCCTGGTGAGGCTGCTGGGCTGGGGGCTGCTGCCTGCACAGGGCCCTGGGGCACCTCTGGGGCAGGGTAGAGTCACCCAGGCCATACCCCAGACACCTCCCTGGGGTGGGAGCTTCTTTTCTTTTTCCCTTTTTGCCTTCCCCCCTTTTCCTCCTTGGGCTTTTCCCAGCTGGCAGGACACAGACTCTGCCCCCTGCTCCTCATGCCAGTCTCACCTCCTCTCTGTCCCATCTCTCCTGGGGCTGCAGGGCTGGGGGGGCTCTAGGAAGGTGGGTGAGGGGTGCTGTGACCTCCCCCTGGTGCTGCAGGCTGCTCTGAGGCTCAGCACTCCTTTCCCTGGCAGCACAACACCATGGAGTCACTGCTGGAGCGTGGGGAGAAGCTGGACGACCTGGTCTCCAAGTCGGAGGTGCTGGGGGCACAGTCCAAAGCCTTCTACAAAACGGTGGGTGTGGAGGGAGACCCGTCCCCGAGGGGGCTGGGATGGGTGGGGGTCATCCTTGGGGGGCACAGCTCGGGGGGCCAGGCAGGGATCCCCACTGGTGCTGCAGGCTTTGGGCCTGGGGGGAGCCTGGGTGCCCCAGCCCCAGCTGCAGAGCCCCCAGCCCCAATTGCAGCCCCAGAGCCCCCAGCCTCCGCTGCAGCTGCAGAGCCCCCAGCCCCAGCTGGAGCCCCCAGCCCCTCCTTGGGGTGTCCTGCACCCTCCCGTGCCCAGCTCCTGGCACCAGCTCTGGCCACCAGCACAGGAGCCTCCAGGCCATCAGCCTCTGTGCTTTGTCCTCCCCTGGCAGGAGAGGGGCTGTGTGGGACCCGAGCTGGGCGGCCCTGGGACCCCCAGACCCCCGGGGGGCTTCACAGATGGTTTTCCTTCTCTTGTCAGGCCCGAAAGCAGAATTCCTGCTGTGAAATCATGTGACGTGCAGCCCGGGGTCTCCACCTCCGGACCAGCAGCCCTGCACCCCCCTCCACAGCCCCCCCAGGGCTGTTCCTGGGGCTGGGCCGGGGGTCCCCAGCCCCCTGGGCTGATGTGACTGTTGTCCACCTTGAGGGGACACCAAGGCTGGCACCGGGCCGGCGCCCGGGGGGGGGGGTCACACCAGGACCCCCCACCCTCGCTGTTCTGGGGCAGCTGGGACCAGGGGGCACGCAGCCATGCACTGCCCTGCCTCCACAGCCCCCTGGGCCTGGAGGAGCCCCCCAGTGCTGGCCGGGGGGGCTGGGGGGCAGGCAGAGCCCCTGCTGCCAGCCCAGGCAGCTTTTATGTATTTGTGTCCTGAGGGTGAGCTGGGGGTGGGACAAGGGGGGGAAGGGAAGGAGGTTTTTTGGGTGGGGGGCAGCTCCTCTCCCTGCTCTGAGCCTGGAGCTGTGTCCTCGTGCTGGGGAGGGGGAATTTCACCACCCTGCACCTCAGAGCCCCTGCCGTGCTCCCACAGCCGGGGCCCAGCAGCCCTTGCTGCCTCCTCTTCCTCCTGGCGGGAAGGGAAAGGTTGGGCTTGGGCTGTACCTGGGGTTGTTTCTGTGCCCTGGCTGCACGGCCAGGGGATAAAGTGTCTTTGGCAGTTGTTCCCTGTTCCTCTCTGTGGCGTCCCGGGTGGGGTTTCAGACAGACATGGCCTGGGCACCCCGGCAGGGGTGGATGCACCTGGCCTTCCCTCTCCACCTCTCACTTTAAGGATCATTGGTTTTTCCTCATAATTTATTTGCAGTTTTCCCGAGACAAAAACGAAATCAGAGTCATCTTTTACACTTACAAGGCTCAGAAAGAAAAGACAAAGGGTTTTTTTTGGGGGGGGAGGGGCATGGGGGGGATATGCTGGGGAGGGGGAGACAGAAAAAGAATGAGAGAAAAGGGGAGGAAGGAGAAAAATTTGGCAACGATCCACCAGCATTCATGGGACAGGAACAGCTCAGCTCCTCAACATACAGCGTTAGCGCCCGAGGGTTGCTCCCGCGCAAAGGGCATGCAGAGAAATCATCAGAATAATTAAAAAATAATTAATATCCCCCACCCGCCCCGCCCCCTCCCCCCAGCCAAAACCAGCCCTCAGCGTGGTGGGGATGCCCTAGGGAACGGTGGGGAGTGCCCGGGGTGGATGGAGCCTCCCCGGGCCGGGGGGCTGGGGGTGCCGGGTCCCCCCGGGCGCTGGCCGTGGGAGGGGGGTGCAGGGTGTGCTGCCGGTGCCCCCGTGCTGGGGGGCCCGGCGGAGCAGCCTGTGCCCCCTAAGAGACCCATTCTCTTAGTCTAAAGTGCTTTCGATGCTGTGTCAGTGCTGGCTGGATCGTCCTGAGCCCCCCACCCCGAACCCAACACCCCCAGCTGCCCTCTGCCCTGCGACTGGCACCCACAGCCCCCTGCCAGCACCCCGGGCTGGCACCTGCGACGGGTGCTGGGGTGGGGAGCAGCGGGCCGGGGACACGGGGGTGCCACTGCAGCAGCCTCCCCAAGGCAGCCCCACGTTCCCCGCACAGCAGCAGCGCCCAGGGTCAGCCTCGGGCCCACGGGCAGCGCTCCCAGGGCAGGCACTGGGCTGGGCTGGAGGGGAGAGAGTCTCTGCGTGTCCCCCCCACCTCACTCACCCCCTGGCAGCCCCCCGGTGCTGGGGACCCCCGTGGGAATTCAAAAATAAATAGCTCTCTCTATGTACAGGGGCTGGGGCAGGACAGAGCAAAGCGGAGCCCAAAGAACAACATCCACCACCAGCGACAGCAACACGCCACGAGCACAGCCGGGAGGGGGGCCGGGACCCCCTGTCCCCCCCAGCAGAGACGGGCCAAGGGGGGGGGCTGAGCCCCCCAGCGCCCTCGCCTGTGGCCGAGCGGCTGGGTCGGGTTTGGGGGTGTGGGTGGGGTTTGGGATTGGGGTGGGTTTTCCCCCTTTTATTTTTTTTCCTTTTTTTTTTTTTTGTGGTCTTCATCATTTTGGCTTTTTTTTTTGTTGTTGTTTTTGTTTTTTTTTGGTTTTTTTTTTTGGTTTTGTTTTGTTTTCTGCAAACACAGGCACCGGAGGGGGGAGCGGGGCCGGGGGAGGGGGGACAGGCATGCGGACGCGTGCTCGGGGGGCCGCAGCTCCGGCTGCCATCGGCTCCCATCGCCGTCTCCATCGGGCTGGAACCAGGACAGCCACCGCCAGCTCTGCGGGTACACCGCGGTGAGCCACGGCCGTGGCTCCCCATGCCCCTGCACCGAGCCCGGCTCACCTTCACTGCAGCGGAGCCACCGGGGCCCCCGAGCCGTGGAAGTGCACATTCTGCCACTTGCCATCGCGGCGGTGCCACACACGCGTCTCCTCGGACTGGCTGGTGCGGGGCCGGCCCTGCCCGTCGATGTACTGTGTCAGGCGGATGTAGGCGATGCACGCCGCGTCCTCCCCGATAACGTGAACGTGCGGGTTCAGGATGGTCGTGTGGATCGGCTTGTTGTTCTTGGAGAGCACTGCGGGGTGGCCGGGTCAGCGCGGCTGGCACCAGCACCAGAACCGGCACGGGAACGGGCAGGGATGGGGACACAGAATGGGCAGGGATGGGGACAGGGAAGGGGACAGAGAATGGGCAGGGGAAGGGACAGGGATGGGGACAGGGAAGGGTACAGAGAATGGGCAGGCAACAGGCAGGGGAACGGGCAGGGATGGGGGCAGTGCAAGCGGACAGATGGCCCAGCAGAGGAGGGCTGGGGACAGGCAAACAAGGTGACCAGGATGGGCAAGCAGTGGGCAAGAGACAGGGGACAGTGAAGGAGGCAGGAGGGATCAGGATGGGCAGGGCAGGACAGGTGAGACAGGCAGGCGGCACGGGCAGGCAGGACGGGCAGGTGGCACGGGCAGCTCGGGTACTCACAGTTCTCGAAATAGAAGCGGTGGAAGTCCATCCCCTCCACCAGGTTGCCCAGCGCCTCGGGCTCAAAGGAGGTGAGCCCCGGGTCGCAGATCTTCCTGCAGGCGGCAGGTGAAAGTGGCCCCGCCCGGCTCCACCCCAGCCGGCCCCACCCCACCTGGCCCCGCCCCAGCCGGCCCTACCCCGCCTGGCCCCACCCCCCCCGGCCCCGCCCCACTTACGCGTAGGCCTCGAAGTCGCCGTTGTTGACGGCCTCGATGAGCTGCTCCGTGATCTTGATGATCTCCTGCTTGCGGGCTGGGGGCACGCCACTGTCACCGCCACGCCCCAGCCCCGTCCGGGGGCGTGGGGTGGACTTGGGACATGAGGGGAGGCTTGGGGACAGACACAAGCACAGACAGACAGACCTTGGGGGCAGAAAAACCTTGGGGACAGACAGACAGACCATGGGGATGGACCATGGGGACAAACACAGGGACCTTAGGGACAGACAGACCGACCATGAGGGCAGAAAAGACAGACCACAGGGACAGACACAGGGACCTCGAGGACAGACACAGAAACTATGGGGACAGACAGACACCCCTTGGGGACAGAGAGGGACCACTGTACTCCCAGGACCCCCACAGCTCTGCCACACCAGTATTCACAGGTCTCACTGCCATCCCAGTGCCCTCCCAGCATGCTCAAGCATCCCAGTGCCTGCTCAGCCTGTCCCAGTAGTTCCAAGTGCCTCCCAGCACCGCTCCTTCCAGTCCCAGTACATCCTAGTGCCGTTCTGGCACATCCCAGAACAGCCAGTTCCATACTGGTATTTCCCAGTGCCATCCCACTGTGTCTCAGTACCATTCCAGTGCATCCCAGTACCCTCCCAGTTCCATACAAGTGCATCCTGATACATCCCAGTGCAGTCCCAGTGCCAGCCCAGTGCATTCCAATACACCCCAGTTCAATCCTACTGCATTCCAGTGACAGCCCAGTACACTCTAGCGTATTCCAGTATTCCCCAGTCCCATCCCACTGTCACTCCAGTGCATGTCAATTAATCATAGTACCATTCCACTGTATCCCAGTGCTCCCCAGTCCATTCTTTTGTCACCCTAATGTACTCCAACCACCTCAGTGCCACTCCACTACATCCCAGTTTGTCCCAGTGCACCTCAGTGTCACTCCTGTGCCCTCCTAATGCATCCCAGTGCCACCTCTGTGCATTCCAACACCGCCCATTTCCATCCCAGTATGTCCCAGTACACTCCAGTTTGTGTCAGCGACTTCTCACCACATCTCGGTGCCAACGTTCTGTGTCTCACTGCTATTCCAGGGCATCCCAGTACAGCCCAGTACAGCCCAGTTCTACCCAGAACACCTCCTGGTACCATCCCAGTATGTCCCGGTATCATTGCAGTGCATCCTGATGCCATCCCAGTGCCTTTTCAACTAACCCCAGCTGCCATTCCAGGGCCATTCCAGCGTGTCCCAATCTATCCCATTTCCATCCAAGCGCACCCCAATGCCTCCCAGATCCCTCCCAGTGCACCCCAGCATGCTCCCAGTGCATCCTGGTGCCACCTCAATGAATCCTGGTGTCAGCCCAGATCAATTCCAGTGAGTTTGAACACTCCCAGTGCATCCCAGAAATGTCCCAGTGCCACCCCAATGGATCCTGTTGCCATCCTAAATCCCACCCAGTGCATTCCAGTGCTGCCCCAGCACATCACAGTGCACCAACTGCATCTTGGTGCCATGCCAGTCCACCCCAGTTCATCCCAGTGCAATTCCAGTGCAATCCAAGGCATCCTGGTGCCAATGCATCCCAGCTCAATTCAATGCATTCCATCCAGCACGCTCCCAGTGCATCCTCATGCCACCCCAACACGTCCTGGTGCCATCCTAGTGCATCCCATCACTGTCCCAGTGTATCCCAGTGCCATTCCAGTGCATCCTGGTGCCATCCCAGCTCCATCCCAATGGATTTCAGTGCTGCTCCAGTGCATCCCAGTGAACCAAGTGCATCCTGGTGCTATGCCAGTGCCATCCCAGTGCCATTCCAGTGCATCTTAGTGCCATCCCAGCAGATCCCAGCTCCACCCCAGTGCATTCTAGCACATTCCCAGTGCATCCCAATGCATCCTGGTGCCATCCTAGTGCATTCCACAACTGTCCAGCACAGTGCCATCCCACAGGTCATCCCAGTACCATTCCAGTGCAACCCAATGCATACTGGTCCCACCCTAGCACCACCCCAGTGCATTCCAAGACCCTCCCAGTGCATCCCAGTGCCATTCCAGTGCAACCCAGTGCATCCTAGCACCACCCAGTGCACCCCAGCTCGCTCCCAGTGCATCCCAGTGCACCCCAGTGCAGCCCAGCAGCCCCCACGCCCATCACCTTTGGTGTCCTCGTCCTCGATGGTGGTGTTGGTGCTGTCGGAGGACTCCTGCTCGCGGGGCAGCGGCGGTGGGGGGGAGACACAAACAGGGGGTCAGAGCTGGCCCTGGGGGGCACGGGGAGGGGGGACGAGCCCGGGGGGGCTTGGCAGGACCCCGGTGGGGCCGGACGGCGCGGGGGGACCCCGCTGCCCCCGCGCTCCTGGCACCCCCCCGGCCATGGCTGATACGGGGGATGGAGGCGAGGGCGGGCAGCGGTACCTTGGCGCCGTCCCCGGGGTTATGGATTACGGTACTTTGAGGTTCCTATAGGAGAAGGGAGAGAGACAGGCGGGGTGGGGGAAGCAAGAGCCCGGAGGGGACAACGAGGGGGGACGACGGATTGAGCAGCACGTGGACAGGGGCGAGGAGAGACCCAGACCGGGTTTGGGAAGGGGATAGAGAGGGGGGAGAGAAGCAGAGAGTCATTAGTCCAGCAAAGCCAAATGGTTTAATTCACAGACATGGAGGGGGAAGAGAGGGGGGAAAGAGGTGGGCAGAGCCGGGGGAGAGACGCAGTGAGGCCAAAAGGATGGGCTGGGCTGGGGGGCAGCTCTGTGCCCCTGTCCTGCATCCCGGTGCCCAGGGGCTCCACTCACCATGATCTGAGCATCCTGGGCGTCCCCGTGCCTGAACCCCAACTGTCCTGCTGCCTGCATCCCAAGCACTGCCCATATCCCTGTGCATCCCTCAGCTGGCACCCAGACCACTGCTGTGCCTGCATCCCAACCATCCCTGCGTCTGCATCCTGAGCATCTCAGTGTCCACATCCTGAGCACCCCCATCCACAGCTTCCTGCTGCCCATCCCACCCTCGGTGTGTGGGGTGGGCACCCCTTTCTCCCTATCCTGCACTCACTGACCAGCCAGGCACCCCTTCCCCAGTGCACAGCACTCTGTGCCAGCTGGGCAGCACCCTGCCTGTATCCTGCCCTCATGGTACCATCCCCTGCCCTTGTGCTGCACCCCTTGTGCCATAAAGGTCACAACGGGCACACCTGCCCCCACATCCTGCACCTACCTTGCTGTTGGCATTGCCACAGCACCCCCAAATCCTGCACATGCTGCTCCAGACAGCCATGCCTTTACTCTACTGTGCCTGCTGGGCAGTCCCATGTCTGGATTCTGCACTTACCTCACCTGCGAGGTCACAGTCAGCAGCCCCATCCTTGTGACCTGCACCTGCCTTGCCACTGGCACTGCAGGGCATCCCCACCCCCTGCCCTCCACCCACCTGTCCATCTGTGTCACCAGGCTGTACCTTGTCCCCATTATGGGGCATCTGTGCCCGTACCCTGCACCCACCTTATTCCCATCCTCATGTCCTGCACACACCTTGTCCCCATGGTGGGGCACCCCCATACTCATATCCTGCACCCACCTTGCTGTCCCCATGTCACAGGACGTCCTCACGCCCTCATCCTGCACCCACCTTGCTGTGCCCCTGGCAGGAACATCTCTGTGTCCGTGTCCTGGACCTACCTTGTCCCTGCATGGGACACCTGCATGAGCGTGTCCTCAGCCATGTCACTGTCCCCAGGGCTGAGGGGGACATGGGGCTGTCCCTTCACCCACCTGCTCTGTGCAGCGGGGTCCCCCTGTGCCCCCGTCCTGCACACCCCTCTCCATCCTCGGGACACCCCCTCCCCAGGAGCAGCCGATGGGATGGGATGGGATGGGCTGTGGGATGGATCCCATGGGATGGGGGATTTGGGGTGCAGGGTGGGGGGCACCTACCAGAGCGGTGGGCGGGAGGGTCCCCTTGGGGCTGGTGACACCGGCGCTGCCTTTGGTGCTGTTGGTCTGGGGCTGGAGGGGACAGATGGGGGGGCTCAGCGCCATGGGGGAAGGAGCCCCCCAGGCCCCCCCCAGCCCCTCGGGCCCCTCACCTTGACGCCATCCGCCTTCTTGTTCAGTAAGCTCTTAGCTGCTGCGGGGGGAGACAGCGTCAGTGCCCCTCTGCACGAGGGGCACTGCAGGTCCCCCAGACCCAGACTCCTCCCGGCCACCCCGCCTAATCCCACCCTGGGTGCTGGCAGCACCTGCCCCCCCAGTGCCACAGAGGGGGAACACACCAGGAAGGGGCTGTCCTCATCCTGGGGGAGGTCCCCATTTTAGAGGGGTGGTCCCCATGCAGGGAGGGGCATCCCCATTCTAAGGGGGCTCCATTTTGAGGGGAGTCCCCATGCTGGGTGGGGTGTCCCCATCCTAGGAAATCCCCATTTTGGGGGGGGTTCTCCATGCTGGGAGGGGTGTCCCCCACCTGGAGGAGTCCCCAGCCTCAGGAAGGTCCCCACCCAGGGAGGGGCTTCCCCAACCTTGTGGGACCATCCCCATCCTGGGGGGTGTCCCCCTCCTAGTGGGAGGTTCCCAAACTCAGGGGGGTCCCCGAACTTGGGGGGCTGTCCCCACCCTGGGAGAGATGTCCTCAACCTGGGGAGATCCCCATCCAGGCAGGGTGTCCCCATCCTGGAGGGAAGGGTCCCCAAACTCAGGGGGTCCTCAGACTTGGGGGAGGAGGTGCCCCCAGTCTGAGGGGGGTCCCCATCCTGGTGGGCCCCACGTCGGGGGGCAGGGCTGGCTTACCTTGGAGAAATGCAGAGAGGAAAGCGAGAGAGAAGAGTGGGGAGGGGGGGCAAGAGAGAAACGGGGAGGGGGGAAAGGAGGAAAAGGGGAAAAACATAAAAAAAGAACATAAAAAAGATGAGTTGAGTACAGGGGGCGGGGACAGCCGCCTGTGCCCCCCCTGTCTCCCTGGAGGGGGACAAGGATGGGCACGGGTATGAGCATCTGTCACTGCTACCACGATCTCTGGCCAGTGGGGAATAGGGGTGATGAGGACATGGTGGGGCACAAGTGGTTGTGGGGGTGTGTGAAGGGCAGGGGGTGTCACCTCGAGCATCCTCATCATCCCTCCACACTGAGGGACCCCTCCCCTGGCTGGCATCACAAGCTGGGGGGAGATGTGTGGTGACAAGTCCAGTGACAGCAGGGTGGCACCCATCGGCACCAGAGGAGGGGGAGATGACCCACACATCCCTCCCCGTGGCCCTGTGTCTCCTCAGGGGTCCCTAGCAGGGTGTCCCCAAGGGTCCCGGTCCCTCCTCTGAAAGCAGGCGGGCGCTGAGAGGTGGGGGTTTAAACCAGAGCCGAATTGGGGGCCGGGAGAGGGGGACCCCTGGCAGGGGGGCCAGTGGCAGCCCTGGGTGAGGGGGTGGTTTAAGACCCGCCGAGTGTTTCACGGCACCACAAACACTGGCTGCAGCTCTCAGAAGCCGTGGGGAGGCACATGCAGGGGGGGACATGCAGGGGGGCACATGCAGGGGGGCACATGCGGGGTAGGGACACATGCAGGGGGGGCACGGGGGGACATGGGACATGCAGCCTGTTTGTCCCCCCTTCATGCACCGGTGTGCCCCCCCTGTGTGCATGGGGGGGTGGGAGCAGTGGGGAGGCTCAAAATCACCCCAAAATCATCCCTCCACCCCAGCTCCCCGTGTTGACCCAGTTGTGGACTGGGGATGGCACCACTGTGCACTTGGGGACACAACCAGCGTGCACCTGGGGATGGCACCTGTGTGCACCTGGAGATGGCACCAGCGTGCACCTGGGGACGCCACCAGCGCGTCCCCTCCAGGTTCAGGCAGTCGGCAGCCCCGCTTTGGGGGTGGGGGCTGTTCAGGGACCCCTCCCTGGGGCCGGGTGGGGGTGGCAGCAGGGGGACAGCGGCATCTCTTGGTGCCAGCAGGGAGGGAGAGGTTGCAGGGACAGTGCAGGGGGGCCATGCATGCGCTCCGATTTCCGAGGAGGGCACCCGAAACCCGTTGGGAAGGTGGGAGGCAGGGAAGAGGACGGGCGGGAGAAGAGGGCGACGTGGGGATGAAGGGTCCGGGGACACACAGAGACCAAGCGGGGCCGGGGGGCCGGGGGGGCCCTTTGCGGACGCGTCTACCTTGTTCCACCAGCCCCAGCGGGGCCCCGGCAGCGGCCGCCGACATGGTGGGAGGAGCGGTGGTCTGTCTGCCCACTGCCGGAGGGCCGGAGAGAGAGAGAGGGAGCGGAGCTCCTGTTAGGGGGCGGCGGGGGCTGGCCGGGACCCCCGCCCTCCCCCCCCCCAGAGAGAGCTCTCGGGGTGCCCCTCGCCCCGGCCCCAGGCCTGGGGGGGCTGCGGTGTCCGTCTCCCTGCCCGTGCCGCCCCCGCGGCCAGCGGGGCGGGGGGGACACGCGGGGACCACCGGGCTCTACCTGCTGCCGTGTGTGCGTGGGGCGGGGGGCGCCGCCGGCCCCACCGTGGCTACCACATGCCCCGTCCTCACCGATGGGGAAAAAATGGGTGGGGGGGTTAAGGAAGGAAGGGGAGAAAGAGAGAAAGACAGCGAGATAGAGAGAGGGGGGCACCGGCCCGGGGGGGGGCGTGGAGGGGGGACTGCGGCCCCCGGCCCCCCCGGCCAGGGGGAGCCCCCCCTTACCTGAGAAGTTCCTGGTGGCCAGCATGGTGGTGAGGATGGCACCCTGTGGGAAGGGACAGCGTGAGCCGGGAGAGGGGCTGGGCTGGGATGGAGTGGGCGAGATGGAGGGGGACAAATGGGGTGATGGGATGGGGGTGGTACAGGGTGGGGCCCACAGGACTGGGAATTGGGAACTGGGAACTGGGAGAGGGGTTTGCCGGACGAGGGGGTGGGATGGAGCCTTGGGAGCAGGCAGTGGGACAGAGGGTGTGGGCTGGGGGGGGCAGGCTAGAGCCAGGACAGGGGCAAGGGACGGGGCAGGGACAAGGTGGGACTGTGCCACACTGTGTGACACTGGGATGGGACCAAAGCACACAGCAGAGCACCAGGCACGCCAGAGTGGGGCTGCAACACCCCGTGGAAGGGACTGTGCCCCAGGGAAGGGCACAGGGAGGACCTGAGGGGTGCTGAGGCAGTGGGCAGGGCAGGGGTCCCACAGTGGGCAGGGCAGGGGTCCCACAGTGGGCAGGGCAGGGGTCCCACAGCGGGCAGGGAGGATCCCAGAGGAGAGCCCCACGGAGATGGAGAGGCAGGGTGGTGCTGGGTAGGACGAGCACTGTCCCCAGCCTACAGCTCCCCAGCAGCCCCCTCACCTTGAGCTTCCTCCGGGCATTGAACTTTTTCAAGCACTCCACTGTCTCCTGCCTGTGCATCATGGAGGCCACGGTGGAGCGTTGCTGTGGGGACAGGGGGGTCAGCACCGGGTGCCAGGGGCACTGCTGGGGGTGCCATGCTCGGGGGGACCCCTGCACTTACGCAGACCCACGGGTGCTTGAGGGCCTCGTGGGCTGTGATGCGCTTGGCGGGGTTGATGGTCAGCATCTGGTTGATGAGGTTTTTGGCTTCGGGGGTGACCGTGTCCCACTCAGGTGAAGGGAACTGGGGGAGCACAAAGACACGGGGGTGACAGCTGAGGAGGGGCGGCCCACGGCATCCGTGTCACTCCACATCCCCACACATCCCCACACACCCCCAGCTAGCACCAAAGACAAGCCCACAGCCACCCCAGGCTCTGCCTGCTGCAGATCAGCTGCAGCTCCCAGAAGGTTCTGGAATTAACGGGCCCTGGCACCGGGCACTTACATCGTAGGCCCCAGCCTTGATCTGTTGGTAGAGTTTGTGCTGGTCCTCGTCCCAGAACGGCGGGTAGCCCACCAGCAGGATGTACAGGATGACCCCTGGGCCGGGGAGAGTGGGGTTAGGGGATACAGGGACCCCAGACCACCCTGGCTGCCTCAAAGGTGTCCCCGTGACAAAGTAATTATTCCACATGTGGGCTGTCCCCTGTGCTGCCAGGACGGCACAGACAAGGGACAGTGTGGCACTGCCAAGCATGTGGCACGGGACGGCCCCGGGATGGGGTCAGAGCTGGAACAGGAACTGGGACCAGCACAGATGGGGAAAAGGTTGATACTAGGATGTGAATGGGATAAGACTGGAATGGAGCCCAGAAAGCGTCAGAATGGGAGTGGCATGGGATCAGAAAGGGACTGGGCAGTGATGGAGCACGGATTGGGATGGGATTGGGCAGGGACAGCCAGGGACTGGCTCTTACCACATGCCCAGATGTCCACGGGTTTGCCATAGGCCTCTTTGCGCAGCACCTCAGGGGACAGGTAGCCAGGTGTGCCTGCAAATCCTGGGACAGGGACAGAGAGAGCGTGAGGTGAGCCACAGGTGAGCCACAGGGGGAGGGGACAAGGACAGGCAGGACACGGGACTGGGACGTGGGGCAGGGATGTGCTGGGCTGGGGTGGGCACAGGGCAGGATGCTGAGGGCACAGGGACAGGGACACGGTGGGTAGGGGATAGGGCTGGGGTGGGCTCGGGGCAGACACAGCAGGAACAGAGCAGGGACTCAGGGGACGTGCAGGGACACAGCAGACACAGCGCAGGGTCCCAGAGCAGGACACAGGGGGCAGGGGCTGTGGGGGACAGGGGGACAACAGCACTCACCAAACCAGGCCTGCTGATCCCCCTGCACCTCGATGGCGAGGCCAAAGTCTGCCAGCTTCACTGCTGCCCCTTTGCACTTGCTGGCCAGGAGCAGGTTCTCGGGCTGCACAGGGAGCACCAGCATGGGCAGCACGGGGCACAGACGGTGGGGGGACAGAGAGCAGGGATGCAGCAACTATAGAGGGACTTTACTGCTGCCATTGACCAGGTCCTGCCCCTTGGCTGGCTCTGTGCTGTGGGTGGCCTCTGCCAGTGGCCGAGGGTGTGGATGGCACAGCCCCATGGCCAGCTCAGGGTCTTCCTGTGTCTCACTGGCCTCATCCCAGCATCCCCCCCATGCCAGCATCCACCCCCCATCCCACCATCCCTCTGTGTCCCACCCATCCCTGTGTGTCCCACCGTCCCTCTGTGTCCCACTGTCCCCCTGTCCCACTGTCCCCTTTTGTCCCACCTATCCCTCTGTGTCCCACTGTCCCCCTGGGTCCCACCGTCCCTCCCTGTCCTGCCCTGCCCTCCAGTCAAGCTCCAGCTGCTCCCACCCCCGTGCCCCCATCCATCCCCACAGCTCACACTCCCCCTGGGGCAATGGCAGCTGGGGGGGCTGCAGTGAGACCCCCAAGCTGTGCAGAACTGTGACACAACTGGGGGACACGTGTGCATCCCCAGGAAAGGCGGATGGGGATCCCCAAAGCCCAGCAAGACCTCAGGGAGCCCCCAGAACCCACCAGGCCAGGGTACCCCCGGGTTGTGGGGACCCCAACAACTGGGCAGGGGGATGGATGCGGGTGGGGGGACACACTTACCTTGAGGTCCCTGTGGACCACCCCCATCTGGTGACAGTGCAGGACAGCCTCCAGGATCTGCTGGATGCAGTGGCTGCGTGCAAATGGGAGGGGGTCAGAGGTATGCTGCCCCCCACCTGCCTCACACCCTGTGCACCACCTGCACCCCCAAACCAGCCCCTGTCCCTCTGCACCAGGGGGAACTGACAAAAACGAGTGGAGACCTTGGATTTGTGTGCATGAGAACCCCTCTGTAACCCTGCCAGGGGGATCAGCTTGAGGGCATCACCCCTGGGGGGGTCACACAGAGGGGCTACCCCTGGGGGCAGCCCCACCTGGGGTGGCTCATTGCCTAGGGGACACCTGTGAGGATGTCACAGCCTGAGGAGGGGTCATCCCTGAGTGTGTCACTCTTTCCTAGGGGCACATCCCTGCCTGGGAGTCATCCCTTGGGGTCACCCCTGGGGTGTCATCCCAGGGATGTCACTCCAAGGGGGTCACTGCCTGGGGTCACCCCTCAGCGCCCACCAGGTGAGCTCCACCCTGGGCACCGAGCCACGGGGGCCACCCCAGTGGTGTTTTTGTGCCCCCCCTGTCCCCCACGGGAGCCCCCCGTCCCTGCTGCCGCCCAGACACGGGGGTCCCCCAGACAGGACTCACGGGGAAGGGGGAACAGGGGATGGGGGGGGGCAGATGGAGACGAGACAAGAAAGAAAGAGGGAAGGAGCAACGGGATGAGAGCCTGAAATGGGGGTGAAGGGGGGCCCCGCTAGCTGGGGGAGCGGGGGCACTGGGGAGGCAGCCTCCCTGTGAGGGGGGGGCAAAAAAAGGGGGGTCAGGGAGAAAAAAGAGTGAGGAGAAAGGCCCAGAGCAGAGCGGGGTCCTGAGGAGCGGAGGGGGCCGGGAAGCGGGGGCAGTGCGGGCGGGGGCAGCGAGGGGGAAATGGCCCCCCCGGCCCCCCCCAGATACTGACCTGCGGCTCCCTCTGCTCAGGGGCAAAGTGATGGGTGGGAGGAACGCGGGCAAAGAGCTCATGGACACAGTGACTGCAAAACAGAACGGGGGGCGGGCGGGGGCGGGTTAAAAGCGGCT